>WFMF01000016.1:999428-1098355 GCA_011033025.1 Beroe forskalii
AAGGATACACACTTAATTAAACCTCTTATCGATGTAACATCGAAACTAATGTAATGTATTGCGTGTAATGAGCTCAAGGAAGTATCTGAGAATGGTTTTTTATCATGATAAATTTCCATGTTACAAAAGCACTTATCTGAATTCTAAAGAGTGGACTCACAATGAAACCAGTATCGTAATAGGAATAAAGCAGGTAATAAAGAACACCACACAACTGATATTAGTAAGGCCCCACGGTAATACAATGAATTGACATTACCTGAGATAGTATATCAATTAGTAAATAGAAAACACATATTCACACACAAAACTTAACAAGTAATGACTGTAATTGACTGTATTTAATTTTCTCTACAAAGAAGAACAAGTAATGAAGATTGAAGATATGATAAATAAGATGAAATTTTACAATACAGCAACATGAAACAATTCTAACATGAAACTTGCCAGACGTTGTCTGCCCGAGCACGCAGAGGGCAGAGGCGCGCGCAAAATAAGGATTTGTAACATGGATTAAGTCCAAGCTTGCCAGACGTTGTCAGCCCCATATTTTCTGCGAGTTGGGGCGTGCGCAGGGAGCCAGGCAACGCCTGGCAACCTAGGAAACATTGCTCAATTTGACTTGTCGTACGATGTGTCGATGTATGACCCACTGACGCCAGCCGCGGCTGGCGTCGCGTCAGCGCGGGCGCTGCGCTGATTCTCGAGATAGGAACTGTCAACGTCACGCAAAGTCTTATTAAGTCTTAATTATTGAAATGGGGTTTAACGCGCACACAATAAACGACATCATGCAAGTGGCAATAACTCTTAACAACCGGGATTATCCGTTTTGGCAGTGAAATGAAAGTCACGTGTACATAGAGTTTACAAGTGAATGTGCCTCGCGCAAGGATACACACTTAATTAAACCTCTTATCGATGTAACATCGAAACTAATGTAATGTATTGCGTGTAATGAGCTCAAGGAAGTATCTGAGAATGGTTTTTTATCATGATAAATTTCCATGTTACAAAAGCACTTATCTGAATTTAAATGAATCTTGACATGAGACGTAACTATGAGAAATGATTTAAATTGATGCTGAAGAATATGATTTCGATCTCATTATGTAGAAACAAGGGAAACTTGAAATGGTTTTAAACGAATTGAGACGTTGAAACAATGAAATGATTGAGAAATGATTTAAATTGATTTAAATTGATTTAAATTGATGTTGAAGACTATGATTTCGATCTTATTATGTGGAAACAAGGGAAACTTGAAATTACTGTAAACGAATTGAGACGCTGAAACAATCCGGGTATTTTGATTAATTGAACTTTGAAAAGACTTCAAAGAGTATGACTGAATATAATTATCGTGTGAAATAACAAATAAAGTATTGTTTGATTTGAAATATTGATATTTATACAATATGATTCTGTAATATGACGGTTAGCGTCAGCTAGCCTATATTTGAATTTTAAACCTGTGTAAAACCTGTGTAAACCTGTGTAAACCACACACACACACACACACACACACACACACACACACACACACACACACACACACACACACACACACACACACACACACACACACACACACACACACACACACACACACACCATTTCGAGTTGAGGAAGTTATGAAATCACTCACTAATAAATTTATCCAAAGTTGGGAAGATGGAAAATCATCCTCTAACAAATTGTCATTTTACAACTCAATTAAACAAAAATTTGCTCGTGAACCATATCTAGATCGCCTAAAGGGTTTGCACATAGATATTACACAACCAAATTAGAATAAGACAGTGCACATGACTTGCACATTGAAACAGGGAGGTATTCAGACACAGCACGTGATCAGAGAACCTGTCACTGGTGCAATACGAGCATGGGATTGAAACAAATACAGTTGAATGTGAGAAACACTTTCTATTTGAATGTGACATACGCCAGCCTGCGAGATAAACTTATTAGAAGATTGGGCAGATGTTGACTTTGCAATCGGCGCCAATCAGCGCTGATCAGCGCCGATCCATCGTCGATCGGCGCTGATCAGCTGATCGGCGCGACAGCGCGATCAGCGCTGATCGGGCCCGATCAGCGCTGATCAGCGACACTGCCGATCAGCGCTGATCAGCGCTGATCGCCGATCAGAAATTTCAAAATTCTCATCGGCGGTCGTCGGCGCTGATCGGCAAAGACAGCGCCGATCGCGCGATCAGCGCGATCGGCGATTTAACCAGCGCTGATCAGCGCCGATCAGCGCGATGGCCTGTAATCGCGCTGATCAGCGCTGATCAGCGCCGACCAAAACACCTGCATAAGAGCCTTTGTAAACGCCATTTTTCCTCACGTCGGCGCGGGATCAGCGCGATCAGCTGATCATGCCGATCAGCGCTGATCGCCAACTTGTTAAATTTGAACTGATATGGACATTTGGGCGTGTTTGCCTCAAAATATAATTCCTGCTGGCCGCAGGTGATATTTTACGGCAATTCTCGCACAGGGCTGTAACATTAACATCAACAATCACATCAACAACAACATGAACCAGTTTTTACGATACAGTTATGCATTGACGTGACAGTAGAACCGTTACAAGTACAACACAGTTTCATTTCCACGACACAGTTACACCGTTACGACACAGTAGAACCGTTACGATTAAGTCACACCACATGACAGTACGACACAGTAACACCGTTATAACGACACAGTAACATCGTTACTACACAGTAACACCGTTACGACACAGTAAACCGCAGTAACACCGTTACAACAGTAAGTGTAACACCGTTGTCAAACATTGCCTGACCCCTTGCCTCCGACGGGGGCACGCCGTCTGAAATAATGTTCAGACTACGTCTCGTACACAATAACACCGTTACGACACAGTAGAACCGTTTCAATACAGTAACACCGTTACGACACAGTAACACTGTAACGACATTGTAACACCGTTACGACACAGTTACACCTTTACAGCACAATAACGTCGTTACAACACAATAACACCGTTACGACACAGTAAAAGCAACTACGACACAGTCACATCGTTATGACACAGTAACACTAATGTTACAACACAGTTTCATTCTTACGACACAGTAACACTGTTACAACACGCAGTAACACCATCACGACACAGTAACACCCTTACGACACAGTCAGTCACGCAGTGACGACACAGTAACACCGTTACGCAGTTATAACGCAGTTAGTGTTACGACACAGTTACGAAGTTAGGGATCGTTCACATATTACGTGATCAATTTTTGGTCGATTTTAACCCCCCTCCCCTCGTAATCAAGTTTACAGTGGTTTACCTGTTACAATAACATGTAACGTAATAAGTCGGAAACCTCCTCCTCCTATAGGTGACAACGTATTATTTGAACGATTATTTACGACACAGTTACGCAGTTACGACATAGTTACACCGTTACGACACACTCACAGTTGACGGGCGATGTCCGACCCTATCAGCAATTTTGAGGTCCAGCTGTGAAAACGTTGCGGCAAGCGCACGAGGGTAGGATATCATACAACGACGTAAGGCTGTTATTACGGTGTTACTGTGTCGTATCGGTGTTATACTGTCATGACAGCGTGGCTAAATCCTATTTATGCAAACCGCCGATTCGGCGCCGACAAGCGCCGAATCGTCACCTATAGGGGCCTATAGGCGCTTATAATTTTTATTAGGCGCCTATACGGCGCCTATAGGCGGTACCGCTTTTCGGCGCCTATAGGCGCCGACAGTTTTCGATCATCGAATTATCGGCGGTCATCGGCGCCTATAGGCGCCTATCGGCACCGAAAAGCGCCTATACACCGCTTTTCGGCGACATCGGCGGTTTTCGACCGCCTAAAGGCGCCTTTACGGCCATCACCACCTATAAGCGCCTATAGGCGCCTATAAGCGCCTATCGTGATATTTTCCATGATCCACGGCCCGGTACGAGTCTGAAGTATCGGCGCCTATAGGCGCCAATATTGATCTCTAGCTATCTGTGTTCTTCCTTATTTTTCGGCGCCTATAGGCGCCGATGAATTAAGGCAGCCCTAAACTCCTTAATCGGGCTAGAGTTGGGGTTTGAGTTATGGTTTGGGTTATGGTTTGGGCTATGGTTTGGGTTAGGGTTTGGGTTTGGGTTAGGGTCTGGGTTAGGGTTTGGGTTTGGGTTAGAGTTTGGGTTTGAGTTATGGTTTGGGTTAGGGTTTGGGTTAGGGTTTGGGTTAGGGTTTGGGTTAGGGTTTGGGTTTGGGTTTGGGTTAGGGTTTGGGTTTGGGTTAGGCTTTGGGTTAGGCTTTGGGTTAGGCTTTGTGTTAGGCTTTGGGTTAGGCTTTGGGTTAGGGTTTGGGTCAACCCAAAGCCTAACCCAAAGCCTAATCCAAATCCTAACAGTAACCCAAACCCTAACCCTAACCCAAACCCTAACCCAAACCCAAGCCCTAACCCAAACCCTAACCCAAACCCTAACACAATCCCAAACCCAAACCCTAACCCAAACCCTAACCCAAACCCTAACCCAAACCCTAACCCAAACCCTAACCCAAACCATTACCCAAACCCTAACCCAAACCCTAACTCTAGCCTAATTTAGAAGTTTAGGACTGCTTTATTCATTGGCGCCTATAGGCGCCTATTTAGACGATGAATTCAGTACTTTGACTGATAATTGACTCGAGGCTCAGCTAATAAAACTCGTCCTTGCCAATTCAGTACTGCCTTTATTCATCGGCGCCTATGGCGCCGAAAAATAAGGAAGAACACAGATTCCTAGAGATCAATATCGGCGCCTATAGGCACTTATTTACGGCCTGAATGTGTCGTATAACAGCCGTGGTGTGTAGTAACGTCCTTACTGTGTTGTGACGGTGTTACTGTGTCGTAACGTCCTTACTGTGCTGTGAAGGTTTTACTGTGACTTAACAATGAAACTGTGTCGTAACGGTATTGCTATTTCGTGACAATGTGACTTTGTCTTAACTGCGTAAAACTGCGTCGTAGCGGTACAACTGCGTCGTAAGGGTGCTACTGTGTCGTAATGGTGTTACTGCGTTACTGTGTTGTAACGGTGTTACTGTGTCGTAACTGCATGACTGTGTCGTAACTACGTGACTTTTTCGTAACTGTGTTACTGTGTTGGAACTGCGTAGTGCGTACAGACTGTGTCGTAACTGCGTCGTAATGGTGTTACAGCTTTGTCGTAACGTCCTTACTGTGTTGTAAGTGAGCTACTGTGCGGTTACTGTGTCGTCACGATGTTACTTTGTCGTAACGGCGTTATTTGTTATTGTATCGTAACTGCGTGACTTCGTCGTAACTGCGTTACTGTGTAGTAACTGCGTAACTGTGTCGTAACGATGCTATTGTGTCGTAACGACATTAATTTACTGTGCTGTTAAGGTGTTACTGTTTCGTATAAACGGTGTTACTGTGCCGTAACGATGTTACTGTGTTGTAACGGTGTAACTGTGTCATGGGAATGAAACTGTGCTGTAACGGTTCTACTGTCACGTCAATGCATAACTGCAACTGTATCGTAAAACTGGTTTATGTTGTTGTTGATGTGATTGTTGATGTTAATGTTACAGCCCTGTGCGAGGAATTGCCGTAAAATGTCACCTGCACGGCCAGCAGGAATTATATTTTTGAGGCGAACACGCCCAAATGTCCATATCAGTTCAAATTTAACAAGTTGGCGATCGGCGCTGATAAGCGCTGATCAGCGCTGATCAGCGCTGATCAGCGCCGATGAGGAAAAATGGCGTTTACAAAGGCTCTTATGCAGGTGTTTTGGTCGGCGCTGATCAGCGCTGATCAGCGCTGATTTTTAGGCCATCAGCGCTGATCGGCGCTGATCAGCGCTGATTGATCGCCGATCAGCGCTGATCGCGCTGATCGGCGCTGATCAGCGCCGATCGCGCCGACGACCGCCGATGAGAATTTTGAAATTTCTGATCGGCGCTGATCAGCGCTGATCAGCGCTGATCGGCGGTGTCGCTGATCAGCGCTGATCGGGCCCGATCAGCGCTGATCAGCGCTGATCAGCGCCGATCAGCGCTGATCAGCGCCGATCGGCGGTGGATCGGCGCTGATCAGCGCTGATCGGCGCTGATTGCAAAGTCAACATCTGCCGAAGATTGAAGAGCACCTCATCGGATAATAACACATCACAGCCTGTCAATATAAACAATACAACTCTCAGGCAGAATCTTATGCACCTTCTTTCACCATACACACACAAAAACCTAAATGAGGCAGACACCAATCAATTTAACTTACATCACAAAAACGTATTATGCAAGACACCTCATGACACCGACATAGAATCTAAAAAGCAGCACCAATCCTACATAATAAACTGCATTTGTTCATTTATTTGCAATGCGTTTAAAACTCGCGTCAAATATAATAAGTCGATCAGGGAAAACACAATTCTCCCAAGGGTGATTTCAATTGACTTATGAAGCTCGTCTTGAAATGGGGTTTAACGCGCACACAATAAACGACATCATGCAAGTGGCAATAACTCTTAACAACCGGGATTATCCGTTTTGGCAGTGAAATGAAAGTCACGTGTACATAGAGTTTACAAGTGAATGTGCCTCGCGTAATGATACACACTTAATTAAACCTTTTATCGATGTAACATCGAAACTAATGTAATGTATTGCGTGTAATGAGCTCGAGGAAGTATCTGAGAATGTCTTTTAATATGCTAATATGATAAATTGCCATGTTACAAAAGCACTTATCTGAATTTAAATGAAACTTGACATGAGAAGTAACTATGAGAAATGATTTAAATTGATGCTGAAGAATATGATTTCGATCTCATTATGTAGAAACAAGGGAAACTTGAAATGGTTTTAAACGAATTGAGACGTTGAAACAATGAAATGATTGAGAAATGATTTAAATTGATTTAAATTGATTTAAATTGATGTTGAAGACTATGATTTCGATCTTATTATGTGGAAACAAGGGAAACTTGAAATTACTGTAAACGAATTGAGACGCTGAAACAATCCGGGTATTTTGATTAATTGAACTTTGAAAAGACTTCAAAGAGTATGACTGAATATAATTATCGTGTGAAATAACAAATAAAGTATTGTTTGATTTGAAATATTGATATTTATACAATATGATTCTGTAATATGACGGTTAGCGTCAGCTAGCCTATATTTGAATTTTAAACCTGTGTAAACCAAACCTGTGTAAACCTGTGTAAAACCACACACACACACACACACACACACACACACACACACACACACACACACACACACACACACACACACACACACACACACACACACACACACACACACACACACACACACACACACCATTTCGAGTTGAGGAAGTTATGAAATCACTCACTAATAAATTTATCCAAAGTTGGGAAGATGGAAAATCATCCTCTAACAAATTGTCATTTTACAACTCAATTAAACAAAAATTTGCTCGTGAACCATATCTAGACTGCTCAAAGGGTTTTGCACATAGATATTACACAACTCAAATTAGAATAAGACAGTGCACATGACTTGCACATTGAAACAGGGAGGTATTCAGACACAGCACGTGATCAGAGAACCTGTCACTGGTGCAATACGAGCATGGGATTGAATACAGTTGAATGTGAGAAACACTTTCTATTTGAATGTGACATGTACGCCAGCCTGCGAGATAAACTTATTAGAAGATTGAAGAGCACCTCATCGGATAATAACACATCACAGCCTGTCAATATAAACAATACAACTCTCAGGCAGAATCTTATGCACCTTCTTTCACCATACACACACAAAAACCTAAATGAGGCAGACACCAATCAATTTAACTTACATCACAAAAACGTATTATGCAAGACACCTCATGACACCGACATAGAAGCTACAAAGCAGCACCAATCCTACATAATAAACTGCATTTGTTCATTTATTTGCAATGCGTTTAAAACTCGCGTCAAATATAATAAGTCGATTAGGGAAAACAGAATTCTCCCAAGGGTGATTTCAATTGACTTATGAAGCTCGTCTTGAAATGGGGTTTAACGCGCACACAATAAACGACATCATGCAAGTGGCAATAACTCTTAACAACCGGGATTATCCGTTTTGGCAGTGAAATGAAAGTCACGTGTACATAGAGTTTACAAGTGAATGTGCCTCGCGTAATGATACACACTTAATTAAACCTTTTATCGATGTAACATCGAAACTAATGTAATGTATTGCGTGTAATGAGCTCGAGGAAGTATCTGAGAATGTCTTTTAATATGCTAATATGATAAATTGCCATGTTACAAAAGCACTTATCTGAATTTAAATGAAACTTGACATGAGAAGTAACTATGAGAAATGATTTAAATTGATGCTGAAGAATATGATTTCGATCTCATTATGTGGAAACAAGGGAAACTTGAAATGATTTTAAACGAATTGAGACGTTGAAACAATGAAATGATTGAGAAATGATTTAACTTGATTTAAATGGATGCTGAAGACTATGATTTCGATCTTATTATGTGGAAACAAGGGAAACTTGAAATGACCGTAAACGAATGAGACGTTGAAACAATCCGGGTATTTTGTCTAAGTGAACTTTGAAAAGACTTCAAAAGAGTATGAATGAATATAATTATCGTGTGAAATAACAAATAAAGTATTGTTTGATTTGAAATATTGATATTTATACAATATGATTCTGTAATATGACGGTTAGCGTCAGCTAGCCTATATTTGAATTTTAAACCTGTGTAAAACCTGTGTAAACCTGTGTAAACCACACACACACACACACACACACACACACACACACACACACACACTCAAAATCAGTGATTTACGTGTAGGTGCAATGATCTCTTAGTGGCTTGTCAAATATGGGTGCGAAGTGTTATTTTACAAAAGATGGGTGTGAGCGTATACCCATGGTTTGGCGGGAAACTTTTGAGGAAGATTCTCATATAACTATACGATTTGTGCCAAATTTCTCTTGCATCTTCTTGAGAGATGTCACTCTTTTCTTCGTAGGTGTTTAACTATCAACATATCAACGTTCTTCTTTGTAGAACAAATACAGTCATCTTTGTAGTCAAGCCACAGAACTCTCCAACAGATCCAACCATAGTCTTTGACGGGATCCATGAAAGAAATGCCTTCATCAGAGAGCTAGGCAGATCCAAATAAAGCATGAGACACCAAAAATGATATGGTGTAATGAAAGGTAACACTGTGGCACACAGACTTGCGAGCATGTTGTGGGGTTGAATGCATTTGATGGGCGCCCAAAGCTCCCCCAACCACAAGATGTAGTGTGTTAGTTTCAGAAGCTCCAAGTTCATCAAGGAAATTAAGTTCATCAATATCTTTATCCAGTGTAGGGGAGATAAAGTTCCATCTGGTCCTAACAAGATCAGAAGATCAAGTCAACTGTGTTTACTTGTAAACATAAATAAGGCTGCGACTCCGAAGAGACGAGAATGAACCAGAGAAACAATGGGACTCCATTCTGGGCGACTTTGCCCTTGCTTGCAAGGTTAAAAATATCTTCTTTGTAGAACAAATACAGTCATCTTTGTAGTCAAGCCACAGAACTCTCCAACAACTCCAACCATAGTCTTTGACAAAGGGTCCTACAGTTTATTTTCATAAATGATTCCCAAGATAACTAATTTAGCATTAGATAAATCTCAATGATAGATATTACAATCTTATCAAGTGAATGTTATGCCTACGTGTAGAGGTTCGATAGTACTTTTACTATTCTGATTTAATAATAATAATAATAATAATTGACAGGATCCATGAAAGAAATGCCTTCATCAGAGAGCTAGGCAGATCCAAATAAAGCATGAGACACCAAAAATGATATGGTGTAATGAAAGCTAACACTGTGGCACACAGACTTGCGACCGTGTTGTGGGGTTGAATTATCAATGTTAATTTCTAAAACTGAAGCATTGAATTCACCAACTATATTTCCATCCTTTGGATAATTTAAATACGAAATTGAAGTAAGTTTTTTTGGATAAAACAATAAAACTCTTGCAGAATTTTTCCATTAAAAGTCGATTGGCAATCAGGCACCCGTAACGTTCGTTGGTCGATCAAATGGAATTGGTCGATCGATCAACTCCTTTGGAACGAATGATGTGTTTACTGGTCCCTAGTGACTTGAATCGTGTTTAAATGAGCAATAGTTAGTTGTTTCCCTACTAGCTCAAAGATTTTCTATTTAAATCACTTCAGTCGATCAAATGAAGTTGATCAATCGACCAATTCCATTCGATCGACCGACGAACGTTACGGGCGCCTAATGTTTGATTGGCAATCATGTTCAATTTTGCATGTCAATTCAAAGAAGATTTACACGATTAGCTGATAATATTGGGCTTTTACCTTATTCTCAGAGATTGAATTTTATGAATTTGACCATTTTAGGGGAACGGAGAATTCATGGTGTGCTGCACCTGGGAGGTTGGCACACCTGGGCTATGTTTAAAAATGGGTGATTTATTGGGATAAGGAAAGGAATTGATTTGATTTGATTTTTATTATGTATTGAAAATGTACTGAAGATGCCTGCACACCACTCATCTTGGTGTGACTCATTAAGATCCTACTGCTCTCCACATTGCATTACCTAAAGGAATCATGTTGGTGTTCAAGTATGGAGTTGGAGAAAAGTCTTGCAGATTGATGTCTTGAAGAAAGATTTCTTTTTAATTCAAACATATTGAAAATGTTGATAAAAAATAAATTTTGTCTCTCTAAAAATTTTGCTTCTCTCATTCAAGGTTATCTCAGGAAAGGTTGACTATGCAAGCAATGTTTTTAGGCACCTGCATCGTTACGCGTCGATCGAATGAATTGATCAAATGAAAAACGCACACAATCGCTCGCGCTTGCTTTTTTGCGTGGACGTCTTCGTAAAAGTGTATTGTGCGCGTATTTCATTTGATCAATCCATTTGATCGACGCGGAACAATCAAACCACCTTAAAGTTAGTAGGTCAAAGGCAGTAATATTTTAAGTAAAATTAATAATAAGTCCAACAAAGATATTTGTAAGCTTTGACAGTGTTTTCTTGAATAAAACAAAAATTGAATAAAACAAAAATTGAAATTTCATGCCATTTAACAAAAACATTGAATAATTCAATATCTGAGCAAATATGGGATGGAATAATTAATTAATTGTTGCCTTAAGGTGGTTAATATGGTTTTTCTGGGCAAGGTTTATAGACTATTATGTATAATGGTCAACAATTATCCCATAGTGTAATCCTACATGTAGCCAATTATTACAAAGTCTGGGGCATAGGAATCACACTTGCTGGGGCTATTGTGTGAACCGAAACAGAGAATGTAAGACTAAGTCAAGCCAATAGTTATATGTTAAGCAAGGTGAGGAGTTGATTCTAAGTGGCTACTGTGTAAGATTCACTAGGATGGACAGTTTTGAGGTGTTGGATAGGGTAGATAAAGTAAATTTTAACTAGAGACTTAAATGAAAATATTTATAAGAACTTTATTGAATCATAATTCACACGCATATTTACTTTCAAGCATTTAATTATATATAAACATACGAAATTATACTATATACCTTTCAAACTTACACAACAATACCTTTAGTACCAAAACTATCACCTGGACAAGGACACCACCTGGACCTGAATTTGGGATAATGTGGTCGTCATTAGTATCTAGACGAAGTGGTTACTAGGGTAGTTGCATGTGAATTCTGCAATAATTGAATAAGGTTTAGAAATAAGGTTTAGAAATAAGGTTTAGAATCTTATGCTCATTAGCATAAACGCGACTCAGCCTCAATCAGGGTGCTTTGAGGTTTTTGATGTCGAAGTCATGTGATGGGAGCCATTCAACATCATCATGAGCATGCTGGTTTGCAAAAAGTGCCTTCTTAAGCCTGCCTTTAGGATCACTTAGACTTTTAGAGGGGTCAGGACCGAATTTTTGATGAAGTGTATTCCAGAGGATTGCCGATTGGTACACAAAGTGTCTGGAGGGACTGGGGGTTATTAAAGCACTTGAGGTAGCCCTTTTAGAAAATTTAAAGAGTGAATGTATTGAAATGGGGCTTTGGAATTTAATAATTTTAAATATATCCATAAAGCAATGGTATGTATATAGGTTTTTGACAGTAAGGATTTTGTACTTTTTGAAGAGAGGTTTAGTATGTTCTTTCCTATAGAATTCTTCTCCAAGGATTTGATCATAAATTGGTCGGGTGCGGCAACAGGTTTTAAATTTATTGACATAAGCATTATAGTCACCAAAGAGGACCCTTATGCATTTTTTCTGTATAATAAATAGCTCTGAAATTTTTGCATCTGATATACCGCCCCACACAGATATGCAGTATGCGAGATGGGATTCGAAGAGAGTATGGTAAAGGCTAGGGTGGAGTCCCTCTGGAATACACTTCTTTATTCTAGAAAGAGTGGCAATGGCGTAATTAAGTTTTCGTTTGCATTCGAGGATGTGCTTATCCCAGTTTAGATCTTGGTCAATAAACACTCCAAGGAATTTTGTTTCAGCAACCTTCTTGATTTCTTGTGAATTGATGAACAATTTAAAATCACGGATGTTTTCAGAATTGTTTTTTGTCTTAGGTTTGAAGTGTATATAATAACATTTTGATTGATTAATGTGCAATTTATTCAGGATCATATACTGATGTACTGATTTAAGTAGTAAGTTTGCTTTAGAATATGCATCTTTTGCAGTCTTTCCAGTTATAAAAATGTTAGTATCATCAGCAAAGAGGACAAATTCACCAAGTTTGGAGCAATTTGAAAGGTCGTTTATGTAGATTAGGAAGAGTAGTGGACCAAGGACAGATCCCTGTGGCACCCCAAATTGAATAGCAAGTTTTGTGGATTGGTGGTTCAGTACATCAGTATATTGACTCCTGTTAGATAGGTATGATTTGATAAGTGAATGTGATGCTCCCCGTATTCCATAATGGTACAGCTTATCCAGCAGTGTTCCATGATCAATGGTGTCGAAAGCTTTACTCAGGTCAATAAATATACCAAGGACATGTTGTTTCTTGTTTATGGCTGATTCAATGTGTGCAATTGAATAGTTCAGTGCATGACTGGTTGAGTGAGACTTTCTAAAACCATATTGATTATGGTGGAGTATGTTTTGGGAAGTGAAGAAATTATAAAGTCGGGAATAGATAAGTTTTTCAAAGATTTTTCCAAATATAGGAAGTGTTGAGATTGGCCTATAATTTTCTATTGAGTCAGGGCTTCCTTTTTTGTACACTGGTGTAATTTTGCCAACTTTCAGTTCCTCAGGAAATGAGCCCAGGGACATGAGGTCGTTAAATATTTTTGAGAGTGGCTTTGCAATTATATGCGAAGATTTCTTAATGACTTTGACAGGTATATCACTTGCTTTGCCATTTTGAAAGTCCGAAATGATTTCATTAATTTCAAGTTCAGTGCAATCTTCAAGAAATATTGAGTTGATGTTTGCTGGCATTAAGAATTCAGTAAACGATTGGAAGTGGGACCTGTTAACACTTATTCCATCTAAGTCAGAGTTCAGGTCAGAGGCAATTGAGATAAAATACTTGTTGAAAGCATTAGAAATAGTTCTTTTGTTAAGGATTTTTTCATTATTGATAACGAATGGAGGTTTTATTTGTTTTTATTAGAGCCCTGAGCTCATTTATTAGTTTCAAGTTTTCTTGGGATCCTCCCTGCATTCCTGGAATTGAGAGCATTTGTATGATTGCTTGGCCTGCTTTATAATATGTTTCAATTTTTTACGATAAGTACTTCCAGATAGAATCAAAAATTACTGGAATAAACTACCTGGAAGTGTCAAGAACTCTGAATCTATTACTAGTTTTAAGATTAACTTAGAAAAATTCAAGCATGAATCTAAGAAGGACTCTTGTTATAACTTTTGGGAATTTTCTAGCCTGATAATTGATAAGATTGAAGGAAGCCCCTTCTTTAAAACACGTAAAGAGAAGTTTAATAATTACTTGTAATAGAAAATCCTTTTGTAGCAAGGAAAAAAGGTATAAATATTTATACTCATTAATTTATTCTTATACTGTGATCATTTTCTCAGGTTATTTTTCTTGTATTTTTAGAATTGTTATTCTTGATGTTATTATTGATGCTTGGAGTACAAACAAAGACCAAAGAGCAATTTTCAGTTTCATTCAGGCAGGTGGTCACTGCACTTGATGGTGCTATACCCTGGTACCAGGGGGTGACTGCTGGGGCCTACCTCATAAAAAAGCTCTTGAAATTTAAACACCCCGAAAGCTGAGGTATGTTTTGGACTGAAGATGCCTGCACACCACTCATCTTGGTGTGACTCATTAAGATTCTGCTGCTCTCAACATTGCATTACCTAAAGGGATCATGTTGGTGTTCAAACATGGAGTTAGAGAAAAGTCTTGCAGATAAATGTCTTGAAGAAAGATTTCTTTTTGGGCATGTTTAATGACATGTGGCTTGTTAACCCAGGGTTTTCCAGTGCAGATAGTCGCCAAGTATTACATAATTCTAAAATCCAAAGTGTTCCATGTCAAAATTATAATTGTGCCAGCGATTGCTTAAGTCTTTGTTTGACGCACTGGATGGAAGTTGTGAAATCAACGTTTGATTTCCGGCATTTTATCCACAAGTTAGAGGATTGGTAATCAAAAAGAACAGATTTGTTCTGGCTTAATAGTTTATCATCACGGATTCTAGAGCGGTGAAAAAGTTCATATATTGGCATTGGTACTTGAAGTTTCATAGCTTTGAAGAGTTCTAAAAGGCTGTGGTATTTGTGCAGGTTGTGAACAGTGAGAAGCCCATGTTTTTTGAATAGCGGTTTAGAATGCTCTCTTTCATAGAATTCTTCCCCGAGGATTTGGTTTTCAAACGCCCTCGTCCTAGCACATGTCCTAAATTTTTCTAAATAAGATTCTCTATCGCCAAATAATACTCTTATACATTTCTTTTGGGTTATGAACAGCGGTTTTATAGCAGTTTTGGAGACACCTCCCCAGGCCGAAATACCATAGCTTAGGTGGGATTCGAATAGAGTATGGTACAAATTTTTATAAAGTACAGTGGGAATACAACTCCTGATTGCGTTCAACTTACCTATTTCACATTTTAATTTTTTATTCAAATATTTGATGTGGGGCAGCCACGACAGATTTTCGTCAATGTTTACGCCTAAAAATTTTGTTTCCTTGACTCGGCTAATTGGTCTGTTTCCTAGAACAAGGCTTAAGGTTTCGTCTATTTCAGTATTATTTCTGCCACGTGGTTTGAAGTACATATAGCAGCATTTCTTAATGTTTATGTGTAAGAGGTTACACCGCATATACTGGGTAATTGAGTGAAGTACCTTGTTAGCGTTTTCGAAAAGCGTTTTAATACACTTGTTAGATACAAATATATTGGTGTCATCTGCAAATAATACAAATTTGCATAACTTTGTTGAGTTACAGATATCATTTATATAGATAATGAAGAGAAGTGGACCCAGCACTGACCCCTGTGGGACACCGAACTCGACGAGTAATTTATCAGATTCTTCGTTTAGAACTGAAACGTACTGTTTTCTATTAGATAAGTAGCTTTTTATAAGTGAGTGTGCGTTACCGTGTATTCCATACTTATCTAGTTTGTGCAGTAACTTATCATGGCTGATTGTATCGAATGCCTTACTTAAGTCTATAAATATTCCTAGAACATGATTTTTGTCTCTGATAAGTTTCTCTATGTGAGTAACAGAATAGTTTATAGCATGGTTTGTGGAGTGACCTTTTCTAAAGCCGTATTGATTTTCATAAAGTAGGTTTTTTGATGTTACGGCTATATAGTCTAGCACATATCTCCGAATTCCTTCGTCATAATTTCATGAAACTTTGTAATCCATTTGAGAGTGGTCCTAAGAAGGGAAAAACGTCAAAAAATCGAAACTCCACGTGCTAATTTTTTCGCTACAGTCAAACACAAGAATTTATTTTGATTTTACTAAGGTCGATTTGGTACAACGGTCATATCTCCGAATTCCTACGTCATAATTTCATGAAACTTTCCAATCTATTCGAGAGTGATCCTAAGAAGGGAAAAACGTCAAAAAAAAAATCGAAAGTCCATTTATTTTGATTTTGCTAAGGTTTTGGTACAGCGCATACAGTCAAACAAGGATTTATTTTGATTTTATGAAGGTCGATTTTTTACTTTAGCTTTATTACCTATATTTCATTATAATATTATTACTTTATTAATACCAGGAAAACGTCAAAAAATCGAAAGTCCACGTGCTGGATATTTTGGGATGTAAAACGTCAAAAAGGATAAATTTTCTGTTTTCTCTAATGTGTACTGTTGGTACAACGGTCATATGTAGTGTACACAAATTATTTAAAAGAAACTTTATAATCTGGAACCAGCTTCTTAAGGCTGAAACGTGACCTAGAAACGAAAGTCCACAGAGTTGGCAAAACAGCTATAATCGAACCAGCTTTATAAAAGGATGTCACGTGACCTAGAAGGGAGGGAGACAGAGTTGGCAAAACAGCTATAATCTGATCCCAACTTCTTATAAAGGATTCGAGTGATCCTAGAAACGTCAAAAAAGGGAGACAGAGTTGGTCAAAACAGCTATATTCTGGAACCAGCTTCTCAAAACGAATGTCACGTGACCTAGAAGGGAGGGATACCGATTTGGCAAAATTCATATAATCTGGAATGAAGCTTCCGAATTCCTACGTCATAATTTCATGAAACTTTCCAATCTATTCAAGAGTGATCCTAAGATAGGAAAAATGTCAAAAAATCGAGAGTCCACGTGCTAATTTTTTCGCTACAGTCAAACACAAGGATTTATTTTGGTTTTACTAAGGTCGATTTGGTACAGCGGTCATATCTCCGAATTCCTACGTCATAATTTCATGAAACTTTCCAATCTATTCGAGAGTGATCCTCAGAAGGGAAAAACGTCAAAAAATCGAAAGTCCACGTGCTAATTTTATCGCTACAGTCAAACACAAGGATTAATTTTGATTTTAGTAAGGTCTCCGAATACCTACATCATAATTTCATGAAACTTTCCAATCTATTCGAGAGTGATCCTAAGAAGGAAAAACGTCAAAAAATCGAAAGTCCACGTGCTAATTTTTTCGCTACAGTCAAACACAAGGATTTATTTTGATTTTACTAAGGTCGATTTGGTACAACGGTCATATATCTCCGAATTCCTACGTCATAATTTCATGAAACTTTCCAATCTATTCGAGAGTGATCCTAAGAAGGGAAAAACGTCAAAAAATCGAAAGTCCACGTGCTAATTTTTTCGCTACAGTCAAACACAAGGATTTATTTTGATTTTACTAAGGTCGATTTGGTACAACGGTCATATCTCCGAATTCCTACGTCATAATTTCATGAAACTTTCCAATCTATTCGAGTGATCCTAAGAAGGGAAAAACGTCAAAAAATCGAAAGTCCACGTGCTAATTTTTTCGCTACAGTCAAACACAAGGATTTATTTTGATTTTACTAAGGTCGATTTGGTACAACGGTCATATCTCCGAATTCCTACGTCATAATTTCATGAAACTTTCCAATCTATTCGAGAGTGATCCTAAGAAGGGAAAAACGTCAAAAAATCGAAAGTCCACGTGCTAATTTTTTCGCTACAGTCAAACACAAGGATTTATTTTGATTTTACTAAGGTCGATTTGGTACAACGGTCATATCTCCGAATTCCTACGTCATAATTTCATGAAACTTTCCAATCTATTCGAGAGTGATCCTAAGAAGGGAAAAACGTCAAAAAATCGAAAGTCCACGTGCTAATTTTTTCGCTACAGTCAAACACAAGGATTTATTTTGATTTTACTAAGGTCGATTTGGTACAACGGTCATATCTCCGAATTCCTACGTCATAATTTCATGAAACTTTCCAATCTATTCGAGAGTGATCCTAAGAAGGGAAAAACGTCAAAAAATCGAAAGTCCACGTGCTAATTTTTTCGCTACAGTCAAACACAAGGATTTATTTTGATTTTACTAAGGTCGATTTGGTACAACGGTCATATCTCCGAATTCCTACGTCATAATTTCATGAAACTTTCCAATCTATTCGAGAGTGATCCTAAGAAGGGAAAAACGTCAAAAATCGAAAGTCCACGTGCTAATTTTTCGCTACAGTCAAACACAAGGATTTATTTTGATTTTACTAAGGTCGATTTGGTACAGCGGTCATATCTCCGAATTCCTACGTCATAATTTCATGAAACTTTCCAATCTATTCGAGAGTGATCCTAAGAAGGGAAAAACGTCAAAAAATCGAAAGTCCACGTGCTAATTTTTTCGCTACAGTCAAACGCAAGGATTTATTTTGATTTTACTAAGGTCGATTTGGTACAACGGTCATATCTCCGAATTCCTACGTCATAATTTCATGAAACTTTCCAATCTATTCGAGAGTGATCCTAAGAAGGGAAAACGTCAAAAAATCGAAAGTCCACGTGCTAATTTTTTCGCTACAGTCAAACACAAGGATTTATTTTGATTTTACTAAGGTCGATTTGGTACAGCGGTCATATCTCCGAATTCCTACGTCATAATTTCATGAAACTTTCCAATCTATTCGAGAGTGATCCTAAGAAGGGAAAAACGTCAAAAAATCGAAAGTCCACGTGCTAATTTTTTCGCTACAGTCAAACGCAAGGATTTATTTTGATTTTACTAAGGTCGATTTGGTACAACGGTCATATCTCCGAATTCCTACGTCATAATTTCATGAAACTTTCCAATCTATTCGAGAGTGATCCTAAGAAGGGAAAAACGTCAAAAAATCGAAAGTCCACGTGCTAATTTTTTCGCTACAGTCAAACACAAGGATTTATTTTGATTTTACTAAGGTCGATTTGGTACAACGGTCATATCTCCGAATTCCTACGTCATAATTTCATGAAACTTTCCAATCTATTCGAGAGTGATCCTAAGAAGGAAAAACGTCAAAAATCGAAAGTCCACGTGCTAATTTTTTCGCTACAGTCAAACACAAGGATTTATTTTGATTTTACTAAGGTCGATTTGGTACAACGGTCATATCTCCGAATTCCTACGTCATAATTTCATGAAACTTTCCAATCTATTCGAGAGTGATCCTAAGAAGGGAAAAACGTCAAAAAATCGAAAGTCCACGTGCTAATTTTTTCGCTACAGTCAAACACAAGGATTTATTTTGATTTTACTAAGGTCGATTTGGTACAGCGGTCATATCTCCGAATTCCTACGTCATAATTTCATGAAACTTTCCAATCTATTCGAGAGTGATCCTAAGAAGGGAAAAACGTCAAAAAATCGAAAGTCCACGTGCTAATATTTTCGCTACAGTCAAACACAAGGATTTATTTTGATTTTACTAAGGTCGATTTGGTACAACGGTCATATCTCCGAATTCCTACGTCATAATTTCATGAAACTTTCCAATCTATTCGAGTGATCCTAAGAAGGGAAAAACGTCAAAAAATCGAAAGTCCACGTGCTAATTTTTTTGCTACAGTCAAACGCAAGGATTTATTTTGATTTTACTAAGGTCGATTTGGTACAGCGGTCATATCTCCGAATTCCTACGTCATAATTTCATGAAACTTTCCAATCTATTCGAGAGTGATCCTAAGAAAGGAAAAACGTCAAAAAATCGAAAGTCCACGTGCTTATTTTTTCGCTACAGTCAAACACAAGGATTTATTTTGATTTTACTAAGGTCGATTTGGTACAGCGGTCATATCTCCGAATTCCTACGTCATAATTTCATGAAACTTTCCAATCTATTCGAGAGTGATCCTAGAAGGGAAAAACGTCAAAAATCGAAAGTCCACGTGCTAATTTTTCGCTACAGTCAAACACAAGGATTTATTTTGATTTTACTAAGGTCGATTTGGTACAACGGTCATATCTCCGAATTCCTACGTTATAATTTCATTAAACTTTCCAATCTATTCGAGAGTGATTCTAAGAAGGGAAAAACGTCAAAAAAATCGAAAGTCCACGCGCTAATTTTTTCGCTACAGTCAAACACAAGGATTTATTTTGATTTTACTAAGGTCGATTTGGTACAACGGTCATATCTCCGAATTCCTACGTCATAATTTCATGAAACTTTCCAATCTATTCGAGAGTGATTCTAAGAAGGGAAAAACCTCAAAAAATCGAAAGTCCACGTGCTAATTTTTTGCTACAGTCAAACACAAGGATTTATTTTGATTTTACTAAGGTCGATTTGGTACAGCGGTCATATCTCCAACGAATAATTTCATGAAACTTTCCAATCTATTCGAGAGTGATCCTAAGAAGGAAAAACGTCAAAATCGAAAGTCCACGTGCTAATTTTTTCGCTACAGTCAAACACAAGGATTTATTTTGATTTTACTAAGGTCGATTTGGTACAACGGTCATATCTCCGAATTCCTACGTCATAATTTCATGAAACTTTCCAAATTACTTAGGAGTGTGATAGGCTTACTTAGGGGTTGATGGACCAACTTAGGCATAGGAGTGTGATCGGGTTACTTAAAAGTGTGATAGACTCAGGAGTGTGATAAGCTCACATAGGAGTGCAGTAAGCTTACTAAGGAGTGTGATAGGCTTACTTAAGAGTGTGATAGGCTTACTTAGGAGTGTGGTAGGCTTTGTTAGAGGTAAGGCAGGCTAACCTTGGAGTCTGATAGGCTTACTTAGCGGTATTAGACGGGCTAACTTAGGAGTGTGATAGGCTTACTAAGGAGTGTGATAGGCTTACTATGGAGTGTGATAAACTTACTTAGGAGTGCAATAGACTGACTAAGTGGTAATATGGGCTAACTGAGGGATGTGATAGGCTTACCAAGGAGTATGATAGGGGCCCTGAGAAATGTGATAGGCTTACTTAGCGGTATAACACGGGCTAAAGTTTAGGGGTGTGATAGGCTGACTAAAGAGTTTGATAAGCTAACAATGGGATGTGATGGGCTTACTTAGGAGTCTGTTAGGCTTAATAAGGGGTTTGATAGACTTACTTAGGAGTGTGAATAAGATTACTTGAGAGTGTGATAGGCTTACTTACTTACTTAGGGGTTGATAGACCAACTTGGGAGTGTGATCGGGTTACTTATTAAAAGTGTGATAGACTCAGAGTGTGATAAGCTTACTTAGGAGTGCAATAGACTTACTAAGTGGTAATACGGGCTAACTGAGGGATGTGATAGGCTTACCTAGGAGTGTGATAGGGGCCCTAAGAAGTGCGATAGGCTTATTTGAGAGCGTGATAGGCTTACTTAGGGGTGTGATAGGCTTACTAAGGGGTGTGATAGGCTGACTAAGGAGTTTGATAAGCTAACTTTGGGGTGTGATAGGCTTACTTAGGAGTCTGTTAGGATTAATAAGGGGTTTGATAGAATTACTTAGGAGTGTGAATAAGATTACTTGAGAGTGTGATAGGCTTACTTAGGGGTTGATAGACCAACTTAGGAGTGTGATCGGGTTACTTAATTTAAGTGTGATAGACTCAGGAGTGTGATAAGCTCATATGGGAGTGCAGTAAGCTTACTAAAGTACTAAGGAGTGTGATAGGCTTAGTAATTACTTAAGAGTATGATAGGCTTATTTAGGAGTTAATAGGCTAACTTAGGGGTGTGAAAGGCTAACTGAGAAGATTGATAAGCTAACATTGGAGTGTGATGGGCTTACTTAGGAGTCTGTCAGGCTTACTAAGGGGTTTGATAGGCTTACTTAGGAGTGTGGAGGCTTCCTTAGAGGTAAGGCAGGCTATCTTAGGAGTCTGATAGGCTTACTTAGGGGTATTAGACGGGCTTACTTAGGAGTGTACGATGTTTGATAGGCATACTACTTAGGCGAAGTTAGAAGTGTGATAGGCTTACTTCCAAATTCGAATTGTGTTAGACTTATCCAGGACTCAGGAGTGCTATAGAATTACTATCACTTAGGGGTGTGACGAGCTAACTTAGGAGTGCAATAGGCTTACTAATGGATGTGGTAGGCTTTCTTAGGGATGTGACAGGCTAAGTTAAGAGTGTTATTAAAGGCTTACTTAAGCTCTTAAGAGTCTGATAGGCTCACTATAAAGGAGTCTGATAGGGTCACTTAGTTGGAATGTGATAAGCTTATTTAGGAGTGTGATAGGCTCATAACCCACCCTTATTCACTCGTAATCCATCCCATTCATCTCATAACCCTCCCCTGTCCACTCATAACTAACTCTAATCAACTTATATCCCACCCCAATCAACTCATAGTCATAGCCAACCCATTTTCACTCGTTACACGGTACACCCAAATCAACTCATAACCCACACATTTCCACTCATATCCCACCCATTTCCACTCATAAAAGCATAAATTACCCAATCAACTCATAACTCACTCCTCGCCACTCATTACCCTCCCCAATCAACTCATAAACTTCTCTAATAAACTTACGACTCCTACCTCATCCCAGTCAACTCATATCACACCCCAATCAACTCATATCCCATCCCATCCATCTCATAACCCATCCCACTTAACTCATGACCATTGCAATCGACTCATAAGTCATAACCCACCTAATTACCCCAATCAACTCATTACCCACGCTTTTTACTCATGACCCACCACTTTAAAATCATAAACCACCCCTTTACACTCATAACCCACCCCTCTATTTCCACTCATAACGTACCCTTTTCCACTCATAACCCACACCAATCAACTCATGACCCACCCCGGCCCCACTACACCAGTCAACTCATTAAGCACCCCTAATCAACTCATAAACCACTCCAATCAACTTGTATAACTCATCCCAATCAACTCATGACCCACCTCAATCAACTCATAACCCACCCTTCTCCATTCGTTACCCAGCCCTATCAACTCATAACCCAACCCTTTCTTCTCGTAAATCACTCCTGTCCACCCATAGCCCACCCCTTAACACTCGTAACCCATCCCTTTCCACTCATAACTTATAACCCACCGCTTTCCACTCATAACCTACACCAATCAACCCATAACACATCCCAATCATCTCTTAACCCGCCCCTTTCCACTCATAACCCACCCCTTTACACTCATGACCCACCCTTGGGGTGTGATACGAGTGAAAAGGGGTGCGTTATATGCAATCAGTGTAAAGAATCAGTGTAAAGAAGTAAAGGCGTACCCCTTTACTTCTTTACACTGATTGCATATAACGCACCCCTTTTCACTCGTATCACACCCCAATGAACTCATTCCCCACTCCTATCCACTCCTAACCCATTCCAATCATCGCATAATCCACACCTTTCCACTCATGACCCAACCCTTTCCACCCATAACCCACCCCAACCAACTCATAACCCATCCAATCAAGTCATGACCCTACCACTCATAAACCACCCTAATCGACCCAGACCAATCGACTCATAACACATCCAAATCAACTCATAACCCACCCCTTTCCACTCATAACCCACCCCAGTCAACTCATAACCCATCCAAATTCCAAGTTTCCAATCAACTCATAACCCACGTCCCACCCCTTACCTCTCATAAATAACCCACCCATAACCAACCCCGATGAACTCTGACTAAGAACTTTGAATGTTCTAAGTAACCATCTTATACCTATTCAAGTGAAACAAATATTACAAATGCTTTAAAAAGTCATATAATTTTTGGCAAACTTTGGCAAACTTTGGCGATTTAATCCCAAAATTTTGGAGTTTGCCAAAAAAAGTGTTTGCCAAAGTTTGCCATAGTTTGCCAAAGTTTGCCTTACCCCCGCCCCTGGCTCCTATGAAGGCCTGGCAACTCTCAAACATGATATCCAACCATAGCAACTCATATCAAGCACATTTGAGGCCTTAAAACCCCATGTCGCCTCAGGCGACATTTGTCACATTTTTGTCACACAGCTTGCGACATTTCGCGCATTTATGGGGCGTGAAATCTGGGCGTGGCCACGGGCTGGGGATGGTTGATTTAGTGTTTAGGAACCCTAAATTAACTTTTAGGATCGAAATAAAATGATTTGGAGTGATTTTTCGGCTGAAATCGCCATGTCCACACTTGTCCCTTTTTTGCCACCAAATTGGCAGGAAAGATGGGACTTTTGGGCGTGGCTCAAGGTTGGGCGTGGCTCCTATGAAGGCCTGGCAACTCTCAAACATGATATCTAACCATAGCAACTCATATCAAGCACATTTGAGGCCTTAAAACCCCATGTCGCCTCAGGCGACATTTGTCACATTCTTGTCACACAGCTTGCGACATTTCGCGCATTTATGGGGCGTGAAATCTGGGCGTGGCCACGGGCTGGGAATGGTTGATTTAGTGTCTAGGAACCCTAAATTAACTTTTAGGATCGAAATAAAATGATTTGGAGCGATTTTCGGCTGAAATCGCCATGTCCACACTTGTCCCTTTTTGCCACCAAATTGGCAGGAAAGATGGGACTTTGGGCGTGGCTCAAGGTTGGGCGTGGCTCCTATGAAGGCCTGGCAACTCTCAAACATGATATCTAACCATAGCAACTCATATCAAGCACATTTGAGGCCTTAAAACCCCATGTCGCCTCAGGCGACATTTGTCACATTTTTGTCACACAGCTTGCGACATTTCGCGCATTTATGGGGCGTGAAATCTGGGCGTGACCACGGGCTGGGAATGGTTGATTTAGTGTCTAGGAACCCTAAATTAACTTTTAGGATCGAAATAAAATGATTTGGAGTGATTTTTCGGCTGAAATCACCATGTCCACACTTGTCCCTTTTTTGCCACCAAATTGGCAGGAAAGATGGGACTTTTGGGCGTGGCTCAAGGTTGGGCGTGGCTCCTATGAAGGCCTGGCAACTCTCAAACATGATATCTAACCATAGCAACTCATATCAAGCACATTTGAGGCCTTAAAACCCCATGTCGCCTCAGGCGACATTTGTCACATTTTTGTCACACAGCTTGCGACATTTCGCGCATTTATGGGGCGTGAAATCTGGGCGTGGCCACGGGCTGGGGATGGTTGATTTAGTGTTTAGGAACCCTAAATTAACTTTTAGGATCGAAATAAAATGATTTGGAGTGATTTTTCGGCTGAAATCGCCATTTCCACACTTGTCCCTTTTTTGCCACCAAATTGGCAGGAAAGATGGGACTTTTGGGCGTGGCTCAAGGTTGGGCGTGGCTCCTATGAAGGCCTGGCAACTCTCAAACATGATATCTAACCATAGCAACTCATATCAAGCACATTTGAGGCCTTAAAACCCCATGTCGCCTCAGGCGACATTTGTCACATTTTGTCACACAGCTTGCGACATTTCGCGCATTTATGGGGCGTGAAATCTGGGCGTGGCCACGGGCTGGGAATGGTTGATTTAGTGTCTAGAAACCCTAAATTAACTTTTAGGATCGAAATAAAATGATTTGGAGTGATTTTTCGGCTGAAATCGCCATGTCCACACTTGTCTTTTTTTGCCACCAAATTGGCAGGAAAGATGGGACTTTTGGGCGTGGCTCAAAGTTGGGCGTGGCTCCTATGATGGCCTGGCAACTCTCAAACATGATATCTAACCATAGCAACTCATATCAAGCACATTTGAGGCCTTAAAACCCCATGTCGCCTCAGGCGACATTTGTCACATTTTTGTCACACAGCTTGCGACATTTCGCGCATTTATGGGGCGTGAAATCTGGGCGTGGCCACGGGCTGGGGATGGTTGATTTAGTGTTTAGGAACCCTAAATTAACTTTTAGGATCGAAATAAAATGATTTGGAGTGATTTTCGGCTGAAATCACCATGTCCACACTTGTCCCTTTTTTGCCACCAAATTGGCAGGAAAGATGGGACTTTTGGGCGTGGCTCAAGGTTGGGCGTGGCTCCTATGAAGGCCTGGCAACTCTCAAACATGATATCTAACCATAGCAACTCATATCAAGCACATTTGAGGCCTTAAAACCCCATGTCGCCTCAGGCGACATTTGTCACATTTTGTCACACAGCTTGCGACATTTCGCGCATTTATGGGGCGTGAAATCTGGGCGTGGCCACGGGCTGGGAATGGTTGATTTAGTGTTTAGGAACCTAAATTAACTTTTAGGATCGAAATAAAATGATTTGGAGTGATTTTTCGGCTGAAATCGCCATGTCCACACTTGTCCCTTTTTGCCACCAAATTGGCAGGAAAGATGGGACTTTGGGCGTGGCTCAAGGTTAGGCGTGGCTCCTATGAAGGCCTGGCAACTCTCAAACATGATATCTAACCATAGCAACTCATATCAAGCACATTTGAGGCCTTAAAACCCCATGTCGCCTCAGGCGACATTTGTCACATTTTTGTCACACAGCTTGCGACATTTCGCGCATTTATGGGGCGTGAAATCTGGGCGTGGCCACGGGCTGGGAATGGTTGATTTAGTGTTTAGGAACCCTAAATTAACTTTTAGGATCGAAATAAAATGATTTGGAGTGATTTTTCGGCTGAAATCGCCATGTCCACACTTGTCCCTTTTTTGCCACCAAATTGGCAGGAAAGATGGGACTTTTGGGCGTGGCTCAAGGTTAGGCGTGGCTCCTATGAAGGCCTGGCAACTCTCAAACATGATATCTAACCATAGCAACTCATATCAAGCACATTTGAGGCCTTAAAACCCCATGTCGCCTCAGGCGACATTTGTCACATTTTTGTCACACAGCTTGCGACATTTCGCGCATTTATGGGGCGTGAAATCTGGGCGTGGCCACGGGCTGGGAATGGTTGATTTAGTGTCTAGGAACCCTAAATTAACTTTTAGGATCGAAATAAAATGATTTGGAGTGATTTTTCGGCTGAAATCGCCATGTCCACACTTGTCCCTTTTTGCCACCAAATTGGCAGGAAAGATGGGACTTTGGGCGTGGCTCAAGGTTGGGCGTGGCTCCTATGAAGGCCTGGCAACTCTCAAACATGATATCTAACCATAGCAACTCATATCAAGCACATTTGAGGCCTTAAAACCCCATGTCGCCTCAGGCGACATTTGTCTATTTTGTCACACAGCTTGCGACATTTCGCGCATTTATGGGGCGTGAAATCTGGGCGTGGCCACGGGCTGGGGATGGTTGATTTAGTGTTTAGGAACCCTAAATTAACTTTTAGGATCGAAATAAAATGATTTGGAGTGATTTTTCGGCTGAAATCGCCATGTCCACACTTGTCCCTTTTTTGCCACCAAATTGGCAGGAAAGATGGGACTTTTGGGCGTGGCTCAAGGTTAGGCGTGGCTCCTATGAAGGCCTGGCAACTCTCAAACATGATATCTAACCATAGCAACTCATATCAAGCACATTTGAGGCCTTAAAACCCCATGTCGCCTCAGGCGACATTTGTCACATTTGTCACACAGCTTGCGACATTTCGCGCATTTATGGGGCGTGAAATCTGGGCGTGGCCACGGGCTGGGAATGGTTGATTTAGTGTTTAGGAACCCTAAATTAACTTTTAGGATCGAAATAAAATGATTTGGAGTGATTTTTCGGCTGAAATCGCCATGTCCACACTTGTCCCTTTTTGCCACCAAATTGGCAGGAAAGATGGGACTTTGGGCGTGGCTCAAGGTTAGGCGTGGCTCCTATGAAGGCCTGGCAACTCTCAAACATGATATCTAACCATAGCAACTCATATCAAGCACATTTGAGGCCTTAAAACCCCATGTCGCCTCAGGCGACATTTGTCCCATTTTGTCACACAGCTTGCGACATTTCGCGCATTTATGGGGCGTGAAATCTGGGCGTGGCCACGGGCTGGGAATGGTTGATTTAGTGTCTAGGAACCCTAAATTAACTTTAAGCATCGAAATTAAATGATTTGGAGTGATTTTTCGGCTGAAATCGCCATGTCCACACTTGTCCCTTTTTGCCACCAGATTGGCAGGAAAGATGGGACATTTGGGCGTGGCTCAAAGTTGGGCGTGGCTCTATGAAGGCCTGGCAACTCTCAAACATGATATCTTCAACAGTCATACCTCCGAATTCATTTGTCATAATTTCATGTAACTTTCCAATCTATTCGAGAGTGATCCTAAGAAGGGAAAAACGTCAAAATCAAAGTCCACGTGCTAATTTTTTCGCTACAGTCAAACACAAGGATTTATTTTGATTTTACTGGGGTCGATTTGGTACAACGGTCATATCTCGAATTCATTCGTATAATTTCATGAAACTTTCCAATCTATTCGAGTAATCTAAGAAGGAAAAACGTCAAAAATCGAAAGTCCACGAGCTAATTTTCGCTACAGTCAAAACACAATTTGATTTATTTCAGTTTACTATAATTTCATGAAACTTTTTGGTGGAAACAAAGTCATATCTCGAATTTTTCGCTACGTCATAATTTCATTTGAAACGTTTTTCCAATCTATTGGAAAGAGTCATGAAATCCTAGAAGAATTCGGAGATATGACCGTTGTACCAAATCGACCTTAGTAAAATCAAAATAAATCTTTGTGTTTGACTGTTAAAAAAATTAGCACGTGGACTTTCGATTTTTTTGACGTTTTTTTCTTAGGATCACTCTCGAATAGATTGGAAAGTTTCATGAAATTATGACGTAGGAATTCGGAGATATGACCGTTGTACCAAATCGACTTTAGTGAAATCAAAATAAATCCTTGTGTTTGACTGTAGTGAAAAAATTAGCACGTGGACTTTCGATTTTTTGACGTTTTTCCCTTCTTAGGATCACTCTCGAATAGATTGGAAAGTTTCATGAAATTATGACGTAGGAATTCGGAGATATGACCGTTGTACCAAATCGACCTTAGTGAAATCAAAATAAATCCTTGTGTTTGACTGTAGTGAAAAAATTAGCACGTGGACTTTCGCTTTTGTGACGTTGTTCCCTTCTTAGGATCACTCTCGAATAGATTGGAAAGTTTCATGAAATTATGACGTAGGAATTCGGAGATATGACCGTTGTACCAAATCGACCTTAGTAAAATCAAAATAAATCCTTGTGTTTGACTGTAGCGAAAAAATTAGCACGTGGACTTTCGATTTTTTGACGTTTTTCCCTTCTTAGGATCACTCTCGAATAGATTGGAAAGTTTCATGAAATTATGACGTAGGAATTCGGAGATATGACCGTTGTACCAAATCGACCTTAGTAAAATCAAAATAAATCCTTGTGTTTGACTGTAGCGAAAAAATTAGCACGTGGACTTTCGATTTTTGACGTTTTTCCCTTCTTAGGATCACTCTCGAATAGATTGGAAAGTTTCATGAAATTATGACGTAGGAATTCGGAGATATGACCGTTGTACCAAATCGACCTTAGTAAAATCAAAATAAATCCTTGTGTTTGACTGTAGCGAAAAATTAGCACGTGGACTTTCGATTTTTGACGTTTTTTCCTTCTTAGGATCACTCTCGAATAGATTGGAAAGTTTCATGAAATTATGACGTAGGAATTCGGAGATATGACCGTTGTACCAAATCGACCTTAGTAAAATCAAAATAAATCCTTGTGTTTGACTGTAGCGAAAAAATTAGCACGTGGACTTTCGATTTTTTGACGTTTTTCCCTTCTTAGGATCACTCTCGAATAGATTGGAAAGTTTCATGAAATTATGACGTAGGAATTCGGAGATATGACCGTTGTACCAAATCGACCTAGTGAAATCAAAATAAATCCTTGTGTTTGACTGTAGCGAAAAATTAGCACGTGGACTTTCGATTTTTGACGTTTTTCCCTTCTTAGGATCACTCTCGAATAGATTGGAAAGTTTCATGAAATTATGACGTAGGAATTCGGAGATATGACCGTTGTACCAAATCGACCTTAGTAAAATCAAAATAAATCCTTGTGTTTGACTGTAGCGAAAAATTAGCACGTGGACTTTCGATTTTTTGACGTTTTTCCCTTCTTAGGATCACTCTCGAATAGATTGGAAAGTTTCATGAAATTATGACGTAGGAATTCGGAGATATGACCGTTGTACCAAATCGACCTTAGTAAAATCAAAATAAATCCTTGTGTTTGACTGTAGCGAAAAAATTAGCACGTGGACTTTCGATTTTTGACGTTTTCCCTTCTTAGGATCACTCTCGAATAGATTGGAAAGTTTCATGAAATTATGACGTAGGAATTCGGAGATATGACCGTTGTACCAAATCGACCTTAGTAAAATCAAAATAAATCCTTGTGTTTGACTGTAGCGAAAAAATTAGCACGTGGACTTTCGATTTTTTGACGTTTTCCCTTCTTAGGATCACTCTCGAATAGATTGGAAAGTTTCATGAAATTATGACGTAGGAATTCGGAGATATGACCGTTGTACCAAATCGACCTTAGTAAAATCAAAATAAATCCTTGTGTTTGACTGTAGCGAAAAAATTAGCACTTGGACTCTCGATTTTTTGACATTTTTCCTATCTTAGGATCACTCTTGAATAGATTGGAAAGTTTCATGAAATTATGACGTAGGAATTCGGAGATATGACTGTTGTACCAAATCGACCTCAGTAAAATCAAAATAAATCCTTGTGTTTGACTGTAGCGAAAAAATTAGCACGTGGACTTTCGATTTTTTGACGTTTGTCCCTTCTTAGGATCATTTTCGAATAGATTGGAAAGTTTCATGAAATTATGACGTAGGAATTCGGAGATATGACCGTTGTACCAAATCGACCTTAGTAAAATCAAAATAAATCCTTGTGTTTGACTGTAGCGAAAAAATTAGCACGTGGACTTTCGATTTTTTGACGTTTTTCCCTTCTTAGGATCACTCTCGAATAGATTGGAAAGTTTCATGAAATTATGACGTAGGAATTCGGAGATATGACCGTTGTACCAAATCGACCTTAGTAAAATCAAAATAAATCCTTGTGTTTGACTGTAGCGAAAAAATTAGCACGTGGACTTTCGATTTTTTGACGTTTTTCCATTCTTAGGATCACTCTCGAATAGATTGGAAAGTTTCATGAAATTATGACGTAGGAATTCGGAGATATGACCGTTGTACCAAATCGACCTTAGTAAAATCAAAATAAATCCTTGTGTTTGACTGTAGCGAAAAAATTAGCACGTGGACTTTCGATTTTTTGACGTTTTTCCCTTCTTAGGATCACTCTCGAATAGATTGGAAAGTTTCATGAAATTATGACGTAGGAATTCGGAGATATGACCGTTGTACCAAATCGACCTTAGTAAAATCAAAATAAATCCTTGTGTTTGACTGTAGCGAAAAAATTAGCACGTGGACTTTCGATTTTTTGACGTTTTTCCCTTCTTAGGATCACTCTCGAATAGATTGGAAAGTTTCATGAAATTATGACGTAGGAATTCGGAGATATGACCGTTGTACCAAATCGACCTTAGTAAAATCAAAATAAATCCTTGTGTTTGACTGTAGCGAAAAATTAGCACGTGGACTTTCGATTTTTGACGTTTTCCCTTCTTAGGATCACTCTCGAATAGATTGGAAAGTTTCATGAAATTATGACGTAGGAATTCGAGATATGACCGTTGTACCAAATCGACCTTAGTAAAATCAAAATAAATCCTTGTGTTTGACTGTAGCGAAAAAATTAGCACGTGGACTTTCGATTTTGACGTTTTTCATGAAATTCTTAGGATGACCTCTCGAATAGATTGGAAAGTTTCATGAAATTATGACGAAGGAATCCGGAGATATGACCGTTGTACCAAATCGATCTTAGTAAAATCAATATTATAAATCCTTGTGTTTGACTGTAGCGAAAATATTAGCACGTGGACTTGAGGCCAAAATGAATTATTTTCATAAACGTATATTCTGGGTCGAGAGTAACTTTAGCCATAACTTAAGCTCCAAGTCTTGTATAAAGTTGATAAAATGAATTAATTCGACATGTATTTACATCGATCCAGTAAAGTAAAACAAAGAGTGGTGTGATGTGCGAAAAATAAGAGACTTTCGACACGCACAAGCGATATGAAGAAAACGGTGTTTTTTATTCCGTTTATAGCCGTTGTACCAAATCGATTTTTAGTAAAACAAAAATAAACTATATTGTTATCAAATGAATACATGCTTGAATATATTTTAACTAAATTTAACTCAATTTAATTAAATTTTAATTAAATTTAACTAAAATAAAATTTAAAAATATCTTTATTTTATTCAGCGAAAAATTTCCACACGACTTATTTTTCGACGTTGGTATCTGACGGTGAATAGATCGGCATCGGATCATCGATCATTATCGAGAAATCCCAACTAACACTCTGATCCTGATTGGTAGAATCCAGTCACGTGATTGAAGAGGAGCGTTCTGATTGGCTGATACGAGTGTCACGTGATGAGTGATTCCACTTCTTGATTGGCGGAGAATTACTTGGACACATTGTGCGAATCATGACACCAATCGGAATATGAATATGTGAGCATATAATTAAGAATATATAGCATTATGATGATTGCGTGAGAATACAGCATACTGATGCTTTATGAAGAAGACCGTTAATTTAAAGTGGCGCTGCAGTGATAGACAGATAAGATGACGTCATTATCATGGATTAAGGTGGCAAATTGATGACATCGAATCCTTAAATCTGATTATCTGACGCGCGAGCCCTTACTTTGTATCGCTTCAATTCTGATGGATTATGGAAGAAAAATAAGAAAATAATTGGTTGCAAGAACAACATGCATTTAATATTTCGATTGGATCGTAAGAAGTGTCATTTGTTACAAAAATCAGTATTTCTTCTTGTGTAGCACATCTAACAGTGTATACATCCAATATTCCTACTGACAAATTGATAGCGCGTACAGAGTGTTAGATCTTTTAACACAATCCCATCTCTTATCGCTTATGATGTCATGATTATCAAATATCCACGTACAAGAATAGGCAGTTGAGAGTGACGTCATTATCAGGGTTTAAAGCTGTGAATTGATGGCGTCACACAATCTGATAAACTCGCACGGAGCACAGTAATATGTCAAATGTAACCCCCTGATTGGGGTTGTGAGATTGCCGGATTATAAACGAAGGGTTGTGATTGGTTAGTCACTAAACGGAGAGCTGTGATTGGTCCTCACTAAATAAAGGCTTCTGATTGGATACTCACGTAATTGTTTCTGATGTCAGGATGCGTGTACTCGACTCCTGAGATATGCTATGTGTCAATATGGAGCCGATCAGGTCCCCAGCCTTTGGCAATAAGATACCAGTCTAGCGGTAATCATAGCGGTGTTTGGTAATAATAAAGACACCTCTGAAGTTTTAAAATTTTCAGCCGTTTCTATGATACAGAGACCATGGCTGATAGGGTTCAAATTGATCGTTGGCTTAGATCTTCGCTCTACGGACTGCGTGGAATCCCCTGACGGTCAATCGGGGAATTCAAAATATGGTGACCGTGGTAACAAATGCGATTTCTTAACTTTTGATCATTTCCTTTTGTTATTGCAGGAAAGGGTCTAGCATATGGACTTCGATTCAACTGATTCGCAAATTTTCATTTAGAATGATAACCCAACATTTCATGAAATTATGACACCATTTAGAAATCCACTTTGCAATTAAATCGACATTTAGTCTACATCAAAACAGTACTTGTGTTTGACTGTAGCAAAAATTTATTATATGGCGACATCGTGAATTTCAATAAAGTAGAAAACCCCCACTTTATAAAAGGGCATGAAAGAATAACGGTGTCTACAAAGTGAAATTTAATACTCAACCAGGAAATAAAGGGAACATATGTATAGGTCTAAAAAAAGCCGGGACTTGTTCAAATTTTTTAAACATGTATTGTTATACATCACAAATAGATTGGGAATAACCATTAGAATGCTGGCGCAGTTCTCCCATGTACAAAAAGTCGTAGGGGCGCCGATATTTTGTCTATAAGTTCTGAATTATTCAAGTCTAACTGAAAAAGTTGTGAATTTGGTGAGACCTTAGAGGAACTTGCTGACCATGATATCATCTTTTGACGTTTTTTCCCTGATTATTTGCACAAAACAGTGCGTAACTTTTAATTGTGTGTTAATTTCTGAAGGGTCTCTACGATAAGAGTAGTAACAATAAAGTTTATTCCATTCAAGCCCAAATCTTTGCGGACGTTAGCGAAAAAATAACAGGAAAACTTTCGATTTTTTCAATTTTCTTAAAGTACTCTCATTTTCTCTAAATTTGTGCGATGTGGAGACCAAAACCCTGATCAAATGTTAGTAAACTTGAAAATAAATCCTTGTGTTTGACAGTTGGTTAGACGCTTTGGTTTTTGAATCACTTACCATCATCTAGATAGAAATGACAATTTCTCTTCCTGTTATGTTGTTAGACCCACTCATGACATTCAGATCCTTCCAAGAAAACTCTGTGTTGTACTGAAGGAGAGGGAAGTGAACCCCAGTGGAATAATATTAGGATTGTAGAGAAAGTTTCATCAAAACTGAAGTAGTATTCAAAATCGAGCATTTAAAGTCTAAGTAAATACTAAATATTCCTTGCTCGGGATGTTTCGAAAAATTTTCAGTACGTTTTTCCCTTCGATCACTCTCGAATAGATTGAAAGTTTCATGAAATTATGACGAAGGAATTCGGAGATATGACCGTTGTACCAAATCGATCTTAGTAAAATCAAAATAAATCCTTGTGTTTGACTGAAAAAAATCTAGCACGTGGACTTTCGATTTTTTGACGTTTTCCATTCTTAGGATCACTCTCGAATAGATTGGAAAGTTTCATGAAATTATGACGTAGGAATTCGGAGATATGACCGTTGTACCAAATCAACCTTAGTAAAATCAAAATAAATCCTTTGTGTTTGACTGTAGCGAAAAATTAGCACGTGGACTTTCGATTTTTTGACGTTTTGTCATTCTTAGGATCACTCTCGAATAGATTGGAAAGTTTCATGAAATTATGACGTAGGAATTCGGAGATATGACCGCTGTACCAAATCGACCTTAGTAAAATCAAAATAAATCCTTGTGTTTGACTGTAGCAAAAAAATTAGCACGTGGACTTTCGATTTTTTGAGGTTTTTCCCTTCTTAGAATCACTCTCGAATAGATTGGAAAGTTTCATGAAATTATGACGTAGGAATTCGGAGATATGACCGTTGTACCAAATCGACCTTAGTAAAATCAAAATAAATCCTTGCGTTTGACTGTAGCGAAAAAATCAGCACGTGGACTTTCGATTTTTTGACGTTTTTCCATTCTTAGGATCACTCTCGAATAGATTGGAAAGTTTCATGAAATTATGACGTAGGAATTCGGAGATATGACCGTTGTACCAAATCGACCTTAGTAAAATCAAAATAAATCCTTGTGTTTGACTGTAGCGAAAAAATTAAGCACGTGGACTTTCGATTTTTTGACGTTTTCCCTTCTTAGGATCACTCTCGAATAGATTGGAAAGTTTCATGAAATTATGACATTAGAATTCGGAGATATGACCGCTGTACCAAATCGACCTTAGTAAAATCAAAATAAATCCTTGTGTTTGACTGTAGCAAAAAATTAGTTAACGTGGACTTTCGATTTTGACGTTTTTCCTTCTTAGGATCACTCTCGAATAGATTGAAAGTTTCATGAAATTATGACGTAGGAATTCGAGATATGACCGTTGTATCAAATCGACCTTAGTAAAATCAAAATAAATCCTTGCGTTTGACTGTAGCGAAAAAATTAGCACGTGGACTTTCGATTTTTTGACGTTTTTCCATTCTTAGGATCACTCTCAGAATAGATTGGAAAGTTTCATGAAATTATGACGTAGGAATTCGGAGATATGACCGTTGTACCAAATCGACCTTAGTGAAATCAAAATAAATCCTTGTGTTTGATCAGAAGTGAAAAAATTAGCACGTGGACTTTCGATTTTTTGACGTTTTTCCATTCTTAGATCCTCTCGAATAGATTTCTATTGGAAAGTTTCATGAAATTATGACGTAGGAATTCGAGATATGACCGTTGTACCAAATCGACCTTAGTAAAATCAAAATAAACTTGCGTTTGACTTCGTAGCGAAAATTAAAGACGTGGACTTTCGATTTTTGACGTTTTGTTCCTTCTTAGGATCACTCTCGAATAGATTGGAAAGTTTCATGAAATTATGACAGTAGAATTCGGAGATATGACCGTTGTACCAAATCGACCTTAGTAAAATCAAAATAAATCCTTGTGTTTGACTGTAGCGAAAAAATAAGCACGTGGACTTTCGATTTTTGACGTTTTCCTTTTTCTTAGGATTCACTCTCGAATAGATTGGAAAGTTTCATGAAATTATGAGACGTAGAATTCGGAGATATGACCGTTGTACCAAATCGACCTTAGTAAAATAAAAATAAATCCTTGTGTTTGACTGTATGAAAAAATTAGCACGTGGACTTTCGATTTTTGACGTTTTTCCTTCTTAGGATCACTCTCGAATAGATTGGAAAGTTTCATGGAATTATGACGTAGATTCGGAGATATGACCGTTGCCAAGATATTGCATTTGTTTTGGTTGGGTGCAAGATCCGACTCTCACAAATTGATACTTATTAACCAGGTACTTGAGCTGGGCGTGCATTGGTGACATTCGCGTTAATGTACCTGCTATTTTGGCGTCAAAAGCCACACCCACACCACATACGTTGTTCTTACTAGCTGCCACTTGGCCTGCACACCGCGTTCCATGGCTGAAATGCAGTGCTTCGTGAGGGATTCCACTGGAAATTTGATAGATAATATTATATAGTCAAATGTATGTGAGAGACGTACCTAAATGATGCGAACATAATAGCATAAAGTTTTCAGTTCAACGGTTGTGTCACGGATAGTCTTTCAATATGATGAGCAAACTCGTGGATGAGGGCCAAAATGAATTATTTTCATAAACGTATATTCTGAGTCGAGAGTAACTTTAGCCATAACTTAAGCTCCAAGTCTTGTATAAAGTTGATAATTCTCGAATTAAGCGAGCATGTATTGGCATCGATCCAGAGTAAAAACAAAGAGTGGTGTGATGTGTCTAAAATAAGAGAAAACACAGCACAAGCGATATGAAGAAAACGGTGTTTTTATTCCGTTTTATAGCCGTATATTTTGCCAGAAACAGCCCTTACTATTTTGTTATCAAATGAATACATGCTTGAATATATTTTAACTAAATTTAACTTAAAATTTTAATTAAATTTAAGTAAAAATAAAAGTTCAATATCTTTATTTTATTCAGCAATTTCCGCACGACTTACTCGACGTTGGTATCTGAAGGTGAAGTAATCGGCATCGGATCATCGTCATTATCGAGGAAATCCCAACTAACACTCTGATCCTGATTGGTAGAATCCAGTCACGTGATTGAAGAGGAGCGTTCTGATTGGCTGATACGAGTGTCACGTGATGAGTGATTCCACCACTTCGATTGGCGGAGAATTATCACACACACATTGTGCGAATCAAGACACCAATCTCAATGTATGAATATGTGAGCATATAATTAAGAATATATAGCATTATGATGATTGCGTGAGAATACAGCATACTGATGCTTTATGAAGAAGACCGTTAATTTAAAGTGGCGCTGCAGTGATAGACAGATAAGATGACATCATTATCATGGATTAATGTGGCAATTTGATGACATCGAATCCTTAAATCTGACGCGCGAGCCCTTACTTTGTATCGCTTCAATTCTGATGGATTAACGAAGAAAAATAATTGGAAGCAAGAAGAAAATGCATTTAATATTTCGATTGGATCGTAAGGAGTATCATTTTTTATAAAATCAGTGTTCTTCTTGTGTAACAAATCTACCAGTGTACACATCCAACATTCCTAGACAAATTGATAGCGCGTACGTAAAGTGTTAGAACTTTTAACACAATCTCATCTCTTATCGCTTCATGATGTCATGATTATCAAATATCCACGTCACGTACAAGAATAGGTAGCTGAGAGTGACGTCATTATCAGGGTTTAAAGTGGTGAATTGATGACCTCACACAATAATATGTCACAGTAATATGTCAAATGTAACCCCCTGATTGGGGTTGTGAGATTGTCGGATTATAAACGAAGGGTTGTGATTGGTTAGTCACTAAATGAAGGGCTGTGATTGGTCCTCACTAAATAAAGGCTTGTGATTGGATACTCACGTAATTGTTTCTGATGTCAGGATGCGTGTACTCGACTCCTGAGATATGCAATGTGTCAGTATGGAGCCGATCAGGTCCCCCAGCCTCTGGGAGTGAGATACCAGTCTAGCGGTAATCATAGCGGTAATATAGACACATCTGAAGTTTTCAAATTTTCAGCAGTTTCTATGATACAGAGACCATGGCTGATTGGGTTCAAATTGATCGTTGGCTTAGATCTTCGCTCTACGGACTGCGTGGAATCCCCCTACGGTCAATCGGGTCATTCAAAATATGGTAAAAGGTGGGCCGTGGGTGCGATTTCTTAACTTTTGATCATTTCCTTTTGTTATTGCAGGTAAGGGTCTAAGATATGTAAAATGTGATTCAACTGATTCGCAAATTTTCATTTAGAATGATAACCCACACATTTCATCACAATCTACACCACATTTAGAAATCCACTTTGCAATTACATCACATTTTATCTCTACAAACTACAGTACCGATGTATGACAGTATTAAATTTATTATGCGACATCGTGAATTTCAATAAAAGTTAAAACCCCCACTTTATAAAAGGGCGTGCAGAATAACGGTGTCTACAAAGTGAAATTTAATACTTAAACCAGGAAATAAAGGGAACATATGTATAAGGTCTACTTAAACCGGGTCTTGTTCAAAGGTTTTAAACATGTATTGTTATATACATCAGGGCTTAACCATTAGAATGCTGGCGCAGTTCTCCCATGTAGAGAGTCGTAGGGGCGCCTATATTTTGTCTAAAAGTTCTGAATTATTCAAGTCTAACTGAAAAGTTGTGAATTTGGTGAGGAACTTGCTTGACCATGATATCATCTTTTATTTACAAGTGTTCCCGATTATTTGCACAAAACAGTGCGTGACTTTTAATTGTGTGTTAATTTCTGAAGGGTCTCTACGATAGTAGTAACAATAAAGTTTATTCCATTCAGCTCAAACTTTGCCGGACGTTAGACAAGAATAACGGAAAACGACTTTCACAATTTTTAAATTATCTCATTTTCTCTAAATCTGTGCGATGTGCACGACCAAAAACTCTGATTTTATGTTCACTTGAACTGAAAGCCCAGCATTTCGACAGTTGGGTTGACGCTGGTTTTTGAACACTTACCATCATCTAGGATAGCAACGACAATTTCTCTTCCTGTAATGTTGTTAGCCCAAACAGGCAGCACATTCAGATCCTTCCCAGAAAACTCTGTGTTGTACTGAAGAAGAGGGAAGTGAAACCCCAGTGGAATAATATGAGGATTGTAGTTTTGTAGGAGAGAAATCATCATGACTGAAGTAGTATTCAAAATCGAGCATTTTAAGTCTAAGTAAATACTAAATATTATGATTGCTCGGGATGTTTTCAAAAATCCAAAATCAGTAGTTTTGACTTTCGATCACGCAAGTTTTCCGGCTTCGTACATGAAATTTCATGCAATAAGCAATTCATCCAATGGAAAGCCCGAAAGCAATGCACAACATAATATCTTATTGACAGCTTTTTAGACCTAAATTTGTTATAATAACCAAACATACTAAGTGCCACTGTCGCTCGAACATGGGATCATCAAACGTCCTTGCCAGAGCATCAAACCGGGGGAAGTTGGATCGCTTGGGTCTGAGAACCACGTTCTTCTTGACTCGAATTTTAGGGACTGACACTTCTGCCTCTCGCACCTGAAACAAAAACTACTGTAGAAATCCTCGAAGCAGACCTTATAAGCGTGCAGGATTAGCTATCAGTAAACAGAACGTTGCTTGACTGATCCATGCTCTTGTTCCTGAAAAGTTGAAAGAACAACATTGGTAGCTAGATTGTCAGACAAATGTATTGATACCGGGAGCGCTTGGGGAATGAGGATTGGGGGACCTGCATTCCCAATCACAAATATCTAAATATTAAGATCTATGTAAAGCAACAAAAATGCAGGGTTTATGATATCTGTGTGTGTGTGTGTGTGTGTGTGTGTGTGTGTGTGTGTTAGAGCGTGTTTTAGAACTCATAATATCTTATGTGTGTTTGTATGTATTCTAATCACCTTCACAGATCTTCACTGAACTAAATGCTAGAGAATGGCATTCAGGAAATTGTTACGTATTTCTTTACATTCCATGCTACCGCAGTTCCCTTGACTTACTATAGTCATATTTATAGTCCTGTATGCAACTATACTATGTTAATACTAAGACACATTTTGTGTAATGATAATATATTATGATCATCATAAAGCTTTATGAAATTGTACGATTAGCGGCGAGCTGAAAAGGTTTCTTCGACCGGATGACGATGATCGCTCTGCATGACACTGCTCTGTAATTAATGTGGTTCGCACACAGTCCAGTCAGCACATGAGTGTACAGTGGTAGAATGTACGATTGAATGTACAATGTACAATTTAATCGATTGTAAAATGCACGATTTAGCATTTAATGTGCAATTTAATCGATATAGTACAAAGTGTGCTTTAGATTGTACAGAACAAAGCAGTTGTTAATTTACAAACACGGTCTTGTACATTGATTAATTAACTGCCTATTTCTGCACATGAAATGCGCTTGCAATACTGACGACGTATCAGCTTACCCACGGGTCCATTCGGTCCAATCAGCGCGCGAGTTGACGGTAAACTCACGCGCCGATTGGTCAATTCCATGACGATTCACGGATCTTAAGGGCAAGCTTATAAACTGCCGATACCAGTACACAGTTATATTCATACGTTTCAATTGTATACGCATTATATTTTACACAATCACCAAGAAAGCCTGCAGCTTGACTTATATAAATAAGGTTTTTGTTCCACTTGTCTTTTGCACGTGTATTGTTCCACTTCTCCACTTGTTTATTTGCATTATTTCAGAGAGCATTTGTCTTTCACGTAAATTAATGAAGTGAAAATGTGACCACCTGCATTTTACACTCCACGCTTTGTTTTACATGTCATGGCCTGTTCTATTGGTTTGACGATCCTCACAGTGTATTCCCTGCATTGTTTGCCATGGCAGGTGTTTTATTGTGGCATGCCTTTTGTGTGGGATATTGACACAAAAGGATGGTGTAAAGGAGTCTGATAGAATGACAAGGAAATCATATGGGCTTCATATGGGCGTGGTGGCATTCTGTTGATCAGAATTGATCAGTTTGAATTAACCAGCGGTTAGAATTGATCAACGTCTAGCATATCAAGGGTTACTACAATGGATAAGGTTTTGGTACTCCAAGTTATAAAGAAATTTTGGATGGTAGCAGTGACAGTACAAAAAGAGGGGAAATTTTTCGTCCATGGTTCATCCAAAAGTAACGAATAGAGGGATACATCATCTTGTCAAGATGAAAGGAATACCGATCTGTTATTTTTGTCCACGGCGAAAGAAATTCCAGGATCTTTGATTCGCATCATCATAACAGACTAAAGGTTGGTATTCAAATATCATACTAAAATATGCGAGCTAATACCGACGCATATCAGTCATTCCTATCTGTAAACATTATAATATAAACCGACTGTATCTCGAGCTGTGATATTGAAGACTCTCTACCCCCTGTTAGTTTCCTGACCACTAAGTCTTACAAAAATCATGTTAAAGGTAATCTGTTAAAAATTCAGAATAAAGGCGAACCAACTGAATGGCAAAGTTGTAATTTTCCCCTTTATAACATAGCCGGATCTTAGGAAATCCAGCCGGAATATTCATAAACTAAAAGTTTTACCAGGTTGTAGGTACTGTACCCTAGGCCCTACATTAACCACGACTATGACCAGCGGGGGAATTTTTAATTTGTATTATGTGTGTTATTTTTCAATTCAATAAAGTTTAATTATATGATTCGTTTTTTCGCCCGTAAAAGCGGCAATCCCCCACGGGGGCTTTCAATCAAAATCAATCAAAAAAATCCAAAGATACATATTACTAACGAATCTGCTCAAAAGTTAGGCAGTTGAGATGTCGTCATTATCAAAGCTCAAAGTGATGTGTTGATGACGTTCAGCTATACACGGGGCCAGGAGATATACATTATACATTCAACCCTTAGAAAAGTCTAGATTCAGAGATATGGTACACAAGTACACAAGTTAAGGTTGTGCGTTTAAAATAGGCCCCTTATCTATCCAACAAATACCACTTTAAACTCTGATAACGACATCACTCATCCTCGCATTCTGCTCGTACGTGACCGGCAATATAATTCATTCGGTAATAATTAAACGTATATAATTCATATACCTATATCATATGAACTTGACTGGCTTTCTATACTCCATTGAACTGCAGCCTAATTATAGCCCATTAACTCAACATATATATTGACATCAATTAAACATAGAGATGCACACAATTCCACGCAACCTGTGAATTGAGAACTCAATTGAGAACTCAATTAGGTGAGTTTCCGAGACGTAAAATTATTATTATCATAGATAAAATTTATATATATATAGCTCTGTGCACTCGGGGAAGTTTATTTATATATTATTTATATATTAGTTTTATACTGTATGATTTTAGAGTATATATAACATAATAAAGTCATCATCCTTCTTTCAACACGGCTGAAGAGATTCTAGCGGAGCATACTATTATACTTCCATCCTCAACCATACGGACCTTAACACGTCACTAATTCACCATTCTAAACCATGATCATGACATCACACTCGACTGCGTATCGGCAGATCGCGTTCCCTAAAACATAATATACCCTGCTCTCGGCGATGATTCCTAATTTTTACCATTATATCATCTGTTTTTCTATATATTGACACTGGTATTATAATATAGTAGTGTGCATGTAAAAAAAGAATATAATGCGTATAATAACAGTGTAACGCATGATAATCAATGTATATTTCATATGCTCAATGCTATAACCTGGTATGTGGGTACTGTGTGCGCGCTGAGGTCGGAATAATAAGGGTGATCTCATGACCACGGCTTGAGAAATAGGCGGTTGAGATGACCTCATAATTATACCTGGCAAAGTGCCAAGATGATGAGCGTGAAATGGGCATGTATCAGGTAAATTGGTGATTCTGAACGGCCTACTTTTTGGTACGCGCGCGGAGTTTTGGTTGCCACACATGTTTTGTTTACGTACACACACACGAACTGAATAAAGTTCATTCTGTCATCGGATCAGTGAGAGAGTTGTGAGAGTGTTTTGATGTGAAGTCCGTTGGAGGACAGTAGGCAGCGTTACGTAACGAAGCGACTGGTGTAAGTTATGATAATGATATGGCACAAGCTCAGCCTTGACTGGCAGAGTGGCAGGTGTAGTGTTTTGAGCAGATTTGTTTGAAGCTGAAGGAAAATAATATTATGACGCGGCGTTATATTTTAAAATACATTTTATTCCATTGTCACATACAATTATTTTTATGAATAAATACATTTTGATAAGGATCGAGATGGGCGATTTTATATTTTTCCACACATATAAACATGTCTCGTAAGGTCTCGTAATTAAAACTCACGATATCACTGTATCGCTTGAGGTGTTCCACCTCCTCCTCAAGTGTTGTGTGGTTGTGTTTCCCAGACTCCCGTTTACCTCGCGTCGAGTCCTTATGGAACACATAACACGTATTGCCAACCTGGCGCGAGGAGGGATTTAGTAGTTTGCTTAATTTGAAGAAATTCAAGTCAAGATTATACTAAGGCTTTAGGGGAATTAAGTCAATGACGCTGAATCCTGGACCTGAATTGGATTCAGAAAGTCAAAATTGACTCAAATAAAATTTAACTTAAGATATACTATAACCTAAAAACGCTACATTTTTAAGCCGGCTCACAAATCTGAGAAATATCAAAATACCCACACTCATTACGGCATATTTACGTCTTCCAACCCACGAGAAGAACAGGAATATATGTAAACCCAATGAAAGTGCCGGTTTCAGACCCCGTGGGATACATAAGAAGAATCTCTAGTTTGATATAACATATATACCACTAGTTGAAAATTTGATTGAATGAAGCAGTGCAAGCTTACAGCATAGTGATATTCTGTCTAGACAAGTTTCACTACAGCGACACACTAAAACGACTGGAATATATATGTGTGCAATGTGCATGTAACATCGGAAGACGCAAGGTCGCATACTAACACTAGGCAGTTTGACGTTTTTAGTGTGCCTTTGTAAAATCATGAAAATGTTGTCACTTTCAGGCAGCTGATTTCTGTGCAGAGCACCTGTACAGGCTTACAGGGAAGCTGTAGAAGCTGTACAAGCTGTACTTTAAAACTGTCAAAACATATATATGACATATGAGGGAAGCGTCATAATTTGGGAGTTTATATTTATAATGATAACACATAGCTATGTGGTGAGAAAGTTGAAAATTGATGATTTAATAGGAATTTTTGCTGACAAATCTCAAATAAGACTGATACTGATTTAAATGTACTTCATACTTTCTTGGTCATATGACAAGGTAAGGAGCACCAATGATTAGCCAATAAAGCAGCTTTCATAATCTTATTGCATTTTACAGAGTGTGTATTGATCAATGCCTAAAGAGGAGCCTTAAAATTATGAACTTACAATCGTTGGCATTATTGCACCATAATACCTGCTTCAAAATTCTGTATTGGTATTCCTTTGCAACAGTTTCCACATCATGAGTAGTTGATCCCTCTCTAAAGCAGACTGCCACTTTTTTACCCTGAAAATATTTGATCAAAAATCAAAGATTTCATCATAAATGAAAGGAACAGACTTAAGTGTACAAAGGTACCTACAGTCGCAAAAAAACTGTAAAATTGACACCAGTTATTTTACCTCAGTTTCGAGCAATGCCAAGGAAATTATGAGAAATATCAAACTATGTCCAGAACAACATTCCATATAAAGTATTCTGCCACAGTACTGATGAAAAAGTTGAATCCCTTCACTACATTAGCACAGCTTCCTATTAAATGTATGAATTTACATTTCTACTAAATATCCACAAGAAATTAGGGCCTTATTTTCAAGATAATGATTGAAAGAATTATTATAATATCATGTGGTATCTATTTGAATTAAAAAGAAATCTTTCTTCAAGACATCAATCTGCAAGACTTTTCTCCAAGGTAAAGCAATGAGGTTCATGAAGAAACCTAAATTCAGAGAAGAAAACAAGTAAAACAAATGTAACAAAGATAATAACAACGACAACTAAGATAAAATGAAAGATGGTTATAAAATAAAGTTATTAACTAGGCTTGGCTTCTTGAAAATTTCAGTGATAATAATTCAGGTTAAGCATTTTAGTCACCATAATCTTACCATTGGTTACCACAACTCTGGTAAATATTATATAATGTCAAAATTTAGCTAATAATGCCATTGTCAATATTGATAGTCAACTCTGAAGCAGAGTTACTGGATAAGTCTATCAATTGTCTTGGGTTGTTCTGGTTTACAATCTCAAACTTCTGTGTGACAATTTTATTCCAATGATATGGGAATATATTTTCAAGTTGTTTCTTTGATTTTATAGGAGGATGTACAGAGAATACTATGGCACAATTTTCTTTAATGGTTTTTATTGTAGAGACTACTTTTTCTGGGATAACATTTCTATCATAGATATTATTCCAGTAAAATGATAGAATGTTATCTATCAAAACTAAATCAGCAGTTTTATTTTCCTTAATATGAACATCAACAATACCACAGAGAACCTTGAGAAAATCATGTTTACTATTACAAGAAGATAGCATAAGTCTTTTCAGCATGCTGGAAATTTGAGTTTCACCACAATCCATATCAAGTAAGACCTTTTCAAACTTGAATGCATCAACCCCTCTATCACAATCAATATATATCACATGAGATGAAGAATTTTCTTTCAAATAATTGGCAGCAACATCACATAGAAGTGATGTGGTTCCAGATATGTGATTCCCAACAATTTCAATGACATCACCTTTACCCAACCTACCAAGCAAATTATGATTCAAAGTTTTTGTTTCCTTTTTATTTACCCTCCCAAGAAACTGATGAAAAGATTCCATACCTACTTCCATATCTTAAAAAATTAATCCATAATTTAAATAAATCCATGAACATGTTTGAATCAAAATAATTTATTTAATGAAGAGCATAATAAATTAAATCTTGATTTACTTAGCTTGCTTATGATTAAACTTAAACATTAAAATCTAAAGTCTTATCTAAATAGGTGTATGCATATATGACACTTAAAACAAACACCTAACATCTATTTTATAACCCAAGGGTCAGAGTGGAGAGGGAAGAGACTAAACTGTGAATCAACAGTGGATACCTTGCAGATGCAAGGTCCCCCTTTCCACCTGCAATGAGGTTTTCCATCAGCAGGTGACAAGAGAGAACTGTAACCCTCACAGCTTAAAACTTCAAGCCTGGGCCACCCAGAATTCTGGAATTCTGAGCATCACACTCAATAGAGAACGTGGGATTGGACGTAGAGATCAATGGAAGTGGAAGAGAGGAATGAAAATAAAATTGATGATTTATTTGGTAGATGGAAGGAATTTATTCAGAGAGAACAGGGGATTGGACAAAGAGATAAGTGGAAGAGATAAATGACGATAAAATTGATGAATTATTTGAATATTTGGTTGATGAAAGGACTTTATTTTTTCACCTTCAGTGCTTTATTGATTATAAAATTAGGAAGAAATAGCTCTCTGATGAAGGTATTTCTTTCATGGATCCCGTCAAAGAGTCAAAGACTATGGTTGGAGTTGTTGGAGAGTTTTTGTCCGACGTTGACAGACCCTCTCGAGAATCAGCGCCACGCGCTGACGCCAGCCGATTCGCTTAACCCCCCCTTCCCCCCATTAATTCTGCCCCAAAGGATTGTCCAACCTCCTTTATCTAATCCCTACCCCCTCTTCCCTCTATCTAATCCCTAACCCCTCCTTCCTCTATCTAATCTCTGAACTCCCAGTTAGAGTGTGTCCCTAACCCCTCCTCCCTCTATCTAATCCCTAACCCCTCTTCCCTCTATCTAATCCCTAACCCCTCCTTCCTCTATCTACTTATCTAATCCCTGACATCTCAGTTAGAGTGCGTCTCTAACCCCTCCTCCCTCTATCTAATCCCTAACCCCTCTTCCCTCTATCTAATCCCTAACCCCTCCTTCCTCTATCTACTTATCTAATCCCTGACATCTCAGTTAGAGTGCGTCTCTAACCCCTCTTCCCTCTATCTAATCCCTAACCCCTCCTTCCTCTATCTACTTATCTAATCCCTGACATCTCAGTTAGAGTGCGTCTCTAACCCCTCCTCCCTCTATCTAATCCCTAACCCCTCCTCCCTCTATATAATCTCTGAACTCCCAGTTAGAGTGTGTCCCTAACCCCTTCTCCCTCTATCTAATCCCTAACCCCTCTTCCCTCTATCTAATCCCTAACCCCTCCTTCCTCTATCTACTTATCTAATCCCTGACATCTCAGTTAGAGTCTGGTTTGCCGAGGAAGCTTCTAGAGACTCTGTCCTCTAACTCCAGACTGTCCAGCTACTGCGCTAGTCTCTACTACGCCCTCTACCGACACGATACTTCCTCCAGTGCCGCCCACGTCTGGTTGGAGCCTCTCACTGAGTTCCTTGACAATCCTTACCTGGCAGACCTGTGTCTCAGACCCATCCTAGAACTAGGTCAGTATTAGAACCCTTTCATAGCAGACCTGTGTCGCAGACCCATACTAGAACTAGGTCGGTTTAGAAACCTTTCCTAGCAGACTTGTGTCTCAGACCCATTCTAGAACTAGGTCGGTATTTGAACCCCTTTTCTAGCAGACCTGTATTTCTAACGCGTCCTGGAACTAGATGGATATCAAATAAATGTAATTATTTTTCAGATGAAGGCAGTTTGCATTACCTGAGGGAACGACTCATTGCTCAAAACAGGACTGAAGAGCTTGTGTCTGTCTTAAGAGAGGTTAATCATTTCCCTTTATCTCTTAAAATGCAGTTTAGTTAATATAATAACGTTTCTAAGATTTACCCAGTCGCATTAAATTTGATCAACACTAAATGTCTAAATGGTCCAATTCCAGTAACCGTCATTTATCATAAAGTTGTCAAACTTTGCAGGGTCGTAGGCTAGGTCTCTTGGACGGCAAATTCGTCGACGATCCTGAATCCTTCACGCATAGTCAGAATACCCTGTTTGGAATCGAAGTCACAAAAATCAAGGTAAGATAGGCGTCAGACAAAAGTATACTCAATTACTTACTACCGCTTAACCCATGTTATATTAATGAATAAACAAAGCTGTATCAATTTGCAGATTTTAGCAGTTCCCTTTCTGATATAGAAACTTAGCGATACGACTTAATCATTTATTTCTAGTTTTCCTTGGTGAATCTGTTAAGACTCCTGCTTAGGGGTCATTCATAAGCCAAAACTCGTACTCGAGCTGGGTTAGTACGACTTTAGGTCCAAAAATGGCGATAATTACTCAAGTTTTATTAATAGCAAATGCGACTTGTGAGTATCAGAAAAACTTAAGTAATTATTCGCTAGTAATTACTCGAGAAATACTTAGTTATTACTTTATTATGAATTACCCCTTATGTTATTCAGATGTTGTGTGACAGTAGAGAAGATGGCAAAGTGTTGTCCGTCCTCGGCTTGATAAGCGACACTAACAAAACAGCCTTGCCAATGACTACCACTGAGTTGGTAAGGCTTTTTAGTTTTTAAATAATGAGCAGTTTGTTCACTGTGGCAAATAGATGACAAATATGCATTTATTTTGGCATTAAAAAGCGTTCACTAGGACCTGATTAATGATAGAAATGATTTCAGGATCTCGTCACTTACATAATACACAACAGTCAAATTCGACAAGTGCCTTCTTTTCGAAAGAATCTGTTCGATAATCTTGACAAGTTTTTGTCTCGCCTCAACCTTTCCTGTCCTATCTCAAACAAACTGGTCAAGAATCGCTATACCGAGGTTCGTTGTTGCTCACATATTATAGAATTGTACACTTACGCGACATGTGACAAAAGTGTGACAAAATGTGACAAATGTCGCCTGAGGCGACATGGGGTTTTAAGGCCTCAAATGTGCTTGATATGAGTTGCTATGGTTAGATATCATGTTTGAGAGTTGCCAGGCCTTCATAGGAGCCACGCCCAACCTTGAGCCACGCCCAAAAGTCCCATCTTTCCTGCCAATTTGGTGGCAAAAAGGGACAAGTGTGGACATGGCGATTTCAGCCGAAAAATCACTCCAAATCATTTTATTTCGATCCTAAAAAGTTAATTTAGGGTTCCTAGACACTAAATCAACCATTCCCAGCCCGGCCGGCCACGCCCAGATTTCACGCCCCATAAATGCGCGAAATGTCGCAAGCTGTGTGACAAAAATGTGACAAATGTCGCCTGAGGCGACATGGGGTTTTAAGGCCTCAAATGTGCTTGATATGAGTTGCTATGGTTAGATATCATGTTTGAGAGTTGCCAGGCCTTCATAGGAGCCACGCCCAACCTTGAGCCACGCCCAAAAGTCCCATCTTTCCTGCCAATTTGGTGGCAAAAAAGGGACAAGTGTGGACATGGCGATTTCAGCCGAAAAATCACTCCAAATCATTTTATTTCGATCCTAAAAGTTAATTTAGGGTTCCTAGACACTAAATCAACCATTCCCAGCCCGTGGCCACGCCCAGATTTCACGCCCCATAAATGCGCGAAATGTCGCAAGCTGTGTGACAAAAATGTGACAAATGTCGCCTGAGGCGACATGGGGTTTTAAGGCCTCAAATGTGCTTGATATGAGTTGCTATGGTTAGATATCATGTTTGAGAGTTGCCAGGCCTTCATAGGAGCCACGCCCAACCTTGAGCCACGCCCAAAAGTCCCATCTTTCCTGCCAATTTGGTGGCAAAAAAGGGACAAGTGTGGACATGGCGATTTCAGCCGAAAAATCACTCCAAATCATTTTATTTCGATCCTAAAAGTTAATTTAGGGTTCCTAGACACTAAATCAACCATTCCCAGCCCGTGGCCACGCCCAGATTTCACGCCCCATAAATGCGCGAAATGTCGCAAGCTGTGTGACAAAAATGTGACAAATGTCGCCTGAGGCGACATGGGGTTTTAAGGCCTCAAATGTGCTTGATATGAGTTGCTATGGTTAGATATCATGTTTGAGAGTTGCCAGGCCTTCATAGGAGCCACGCCCAACCTTGAGCCACGCCCAAAAGTCCCATCTTTCCTGCCAATCTGGTGGCAAAAAAGGGACAAGTGTGGAAAAGGCGATTTCAGCCGAAAAATCACTCCAAATAATTTTATTTCGATCCTAAAAGTTAATTTAGGGTTCCTAGACACTGAATCAACCTTTCCCAGCCCGTGGCCCCATAAATGCACGAAATGTCGCAAGCTGTGTGACAAAAATGTGACAAATGTCGCCTGAGGCGACATGGGGTTTTGAGGCCTCAAATGTGCTTGATATGAGTTGTTATGGTTAGATATCATGTTTGATAGTTGCCAGGCTATCATAGGAGCCACGCCCAACCTTGAGCCACGCCCAAAAGTCCCATCTTTCCTGCCAATCTGGTGGCAAAAAAGGGACAAGTGTGGACATGGCGATTTCAGCCGATAAATCACTCCAAATCATTTTATTTTGATCCTTAAAGTTAATTTAGGGTTCCTAGACACTAAATCAACCATTCCCAACGCGTGACCAAGCCCAAATTTCACTCTCAAAGATGATATCTAACCATAACTACTCATATCAAGCACATTAGAGGCCTTAAAATCTTATGTCGCCTCAGGCGACATTTGTCACATTTTTGTCACCCAGCTTGCGACATTTCGCGCATTTATGGGGCGTGGAATTTGGGCTTAGTCACGCGTTGAGAATGGTTGATTTAGTGTCTAGGAACCCTAAATTAACTTTAAGGATCAAAATAAAATGATTTGGAGTGATTTATCGGCTGAAATCGCCATGTCCACACTTGTCCCTTTGCCACCAGATTGGAAGGAAAGATGGGATTTTTGGCTCAAGTTGGCTCAAGGCTTGGGCGCCCAACCTATGATGGCCTGGCAACTCTCAAACATGATATCTAACCATAACAACTCATATCAAGCACATTTGAGGCCTTAAAACCCCATGTCGCCTCAGGCGACATTTGTCACATTTTTGTCACACAGCTTGCGACATTTCGCGCATTTATGGGCGTGAAATCTGGGCATGGCCACGGGCTGGGAATGGTTGATTTAGTGTCTAGAACCCTAAATTAACTTTTTAGGATCGAAATAAAAATGATTTGGAGTGATTTTTCGGCTGAAATCGCCATGTCCACACTTGTCCCTTTTTGCCACCAAATTGGCAGGAAAGATGGGACTTTGGGCGTGGCTCAAGGTTGGGCGTGGCACTTATGAAGGCCTGGCAACTCTCAAACATGATATCTAACCATAACAACTCATATCAAGCACATTTGAGGCCTTAAAACCCCCATGTCGCCTCAGGCGACATTTGTCACATTTTGTCACACAGCTTGCGACATTTCGCGCATTTATGGGGCGTGAAATCTGGGCGTAAGCCACGGGCTGGGAATGGTTGATTTAGTGTCTAGGAACCTAAATTAACTTTTAGGATCGAAATAAAATGATTTGGTGTGATTTTTCGGCTGAAATCGCCATGTCCACACTTGTCCTTTTTTTGCCACCAAATTGGCAGGAAAGATGGGACTTTTGGGCGTGGCTCAAGGTTGGGCGTGGCACCTATGAAGGCCTGGCAACTCTCAAACATGATATCTAACCATAGCAACTCATATCAAGCACATTTGAGGCCTTAAAATCCCATGTCGCCTCAGGCGACATTTGTCACATTTTTGTCACACAGCTTGCGACATTTCGCGCATTTATGGGGCGTGAAATCTGGGCGTGGCCACGGGCTGGGAATGGTTGATTTAGTGTCTAGGAACTCTAAATTAACTTTTAGAATCGAAATAAAATGATTTGGAGTGATTTTGACTGAAAATCCCATTTTGCCTCCTGCGAAATTCGTCCCTTGTTGCGTCCTGGCTCAGAACAGCTGACTTTGGTTCAATAGTTGCATTTCGGCTTAATTGTCTCTACTTGTTACTTTTTTACATCTGGTCAGATAATATGGGATTTAGGTTGCTTACCAAGGTTTGGCATAGCAGTCATGATGACCGGCCCGGCAAAATAAAGACACGATATCTAACCTTAACAACACATTTGAGGCCTTGAAATGCTATGTTCATTCATGAATTGAAACATTTGCCCACATCTTTGCCATTCGACTGGGAATAAGGCTTTTAACTCAATTATTGTTATATCACCGTCAACCTTCATGATATTATGATAATGTATCTTATCTTCAGGCTGAAATAATGGCTCTTATTACCTTCAAATCGGGCAGCTAAGTGGGGTCGGTTAATTTAAAGGCCATAAAAGGATCTACCTTCTCAATTACGAGATAATAGTTCAAACAAGAACTAGAACTTTATAAAAATTCGAGTTACTACACCGACACGAATCGTCTAATGGCTCGAAGATTAGAAGGCAATTATGGACTTTGGTTGGAATTGGAAGAAAAAAGGTCGGCTGAATTCAAAACGTACACAAATCAAAGACAATTGACAACTTCGGCTTATAAAACTGATTAATGAACTAGTCAAATTTATTGCTTTAATTAGGTAATAAATCATTCGTGATTTTATTTGTGTAGCGTTCATGGGAGGAAATTGCAAATGCGCGCGCGACGCGCGCATTTGGAGTGCCGAAATTTGCGGCGCGGCTTGTCACATGTCGCGTAAAACATGTCCTGCCCACGGTATTCGCGTAACGCACGAGAACGTAGTTGCGATGAACCCTGCGCCGTTTTGATAATTAATTAAGATCGATGATGATCGATCGACATGATCTGACCTGAGCGAGCTGCGTGCGCGCTTGTCTGATCGAATTCTGAAGGTTTGACTGTGATTGCCGCGTCATTTCCCTCCCCTGTGGTGGCTCCTGTTTTAACCCCTTTTCTTAATCCTTTCTGAACGCACTGACGCAGATTTTATTTTCAATCACCTCTTCTCTGCTGAAGTAACCTCAGACTTGTTCTTCTCCTTCCCATATACCAATTAAGCAATTGATATCTTGGTTTCTGCTTCAGGTGACGGTGATCGGCATTTTGGAGAAGTTATACACAAACTTGACGCACTATAAGCCAGAATGTATGAAGGAGGTCACTGCACAAAACCTCAGCAAACTCATCTGTGCAATATCTTCGTCATTCGAGGTTTGGAATGGCCGTTAATTCTCCGAATAAATTATTCCTCGTGAGATCTGCTATTCTACTGCTTGCTTGTTTCCAATTGCCATTTTTACAGCATTTAAAGCTGTAAAATCCCGACAACCGAATGACGAATAATACGGTCTTAGTAACAATCCATAAGTCTCAGAACATATCAACGTTTACCCCTCCCTAGTGTGTAAGATCGTGTAGTCTGAGCTGTGTCGCTGCCATTGACAGCATCCCGCTCGACTGCTACACTAGCACTACTACCCGAGTACTGGGTAATCTCAAGTCCCCTAAGGGGGTCCTCAGTCTTCAGAACGCTGCTCTTTTCTCCTTCGTCTTCAGCAAGTCACTGGGAACCCCGGGGTTTACTCCATCTGATGTGGTGGTGGAGAGTGCGTGCTATGCCAAACACTTTGTCAAAGGTCGGGATAGCGTTTCTATTGTAGCAATTATTTTGTTATGGCATTATCAAGTAATACGGCCTTTCTTTTTGTCAAACAAACTCTTCAGGTTCTGTTGGACGTTTTTAGCTATGATTCTAGGCAATAACATTCACATTATTTTCAGATGAGTCGAAGGCAAGCATCAGCGTACACTTTCACTGGATACAGGGCTTATTCAGTGTCCTTGACGAACAGGTAATCCTAATTCAGTTTCATGCGATAGCAACAACATCATCTACTTTGCACATGATAACGGAGGGAAGGTTTAAATCCTCCAAATTTTTCAATTGCCCAAAAATTGACTGTGTAACAAGTTAACTCTCCCTAATTTTAGAATTTTATCTGGTAGATTAGTAAAGCTGAAGCGAGTCTCATGGAGGCATCAAGAGATAGTCCGATATTTCCTGCCTTGAATCTGTTGGAGGTTGCTTTGAGGTTTGCTGAATCCTATCATTCTCTGAACTGAAGTATTATGAATTTTTGTGCAATGTTTGATATTTATTTTTTGTGGCTCGATAAACACGGGGCAAGAAGAAGGGTAAAATTTAAAAGAAGTGTCAAAAATCAGAGGAATAGAAGTAACACACCATACAATGTGTCCTTGGCCTTTGGGTCCTGGACATGTCCCTCCAACATTTCCTTCAGGCACGGCCAGATAAAGAGTGATCTGTCATCGGATGAGCAGCAGACGATAATAACCAAACTCCTCGAGTACTCAACACGGCTTTCTGAGATATTCCACCAGCCTATTGTAGACGAGAGTCCAGAGGGATTACTCTTGTTAGGAAGCGTAGGTAAGGGTCACTGCCATTTTGATATTAAACGGTTGGAGGAATATCTACCGGTGGCATACTAGAAAAAGTCGATCTTCCTGTTTTACGGTGTTTGTCGATGTTATATTTCTACCAGAAAAATCTATACCATTTTCAGAAAGATTTGAAAATTTTATAAGTCTACATATATCATGTTTACATCATCCTACTAACTTTCTAATTTCCAAAGTTGCGCCGTTTTCTCCTAACCCTCCTAACCTCCTACTCCTAACCCCTTCCTCCTAACCCCCTACTCCTAAGCCCCTATTCCTAACCCTACTTCTCCTAACCCCACTTCTCCTAACCCACTACTCCTAACCGGCATACTCCTAACCCCACTACTCACTACTCCTAACCCCTTCCTCCTAACCCCTACTTCTAAGCCCCTATTCCTAACCCTACTACTCCTAACCCTACTACTCCTAACCCCACTACCCCTAACCCCCTACTTCTAACCCCACTGGCCCACTACTTCTAACCCCTACTCCTTACCCCCACTAACCTCCCCAGAGGCCTAACCCTACAAACACCACTACCCCTTACCCTACCAACCCCTACTCCTAACCCCCTCCTACTCCTAACCCCTTCCTCCTAAGCCCCTGCTCCTAATCCCCTATTCCTAACCCCACTTCTCCTAACCCCACTACTCACTACTACTAACCCCACTACCCCTCACCCCACTACTCCTAAACCCACTACCCCTAACCCCACTACTCCTAAACCCACTACCCCTAACCCCCTACTCCTAACCCCACCACTCCTAACTCCACTACTCCTAACCCCCTACTCCTAACCTCACTACTCCAAACCCCCCTACTCCTAACCCCCCTACTCCTAACCCCCTAACCCCACCAACCTCCCCAGAGTCCGGGGGCGGGGGGTCGTGTGGACCGCAGCTCCTGATGTCCATGACATGGCGCACCATGCAGGGTCTCTGCTCCTGCCTGGTATCCCTGGTAACGAGTGGTATCACCACCCCTCAACATGACACAACTATCGGACTCTACCTACGGGACCTGCTACTGTCAGTCAGACATCATGGCGTCTTTGAAAACGTGCACTCTGCTTTCATCCTCTTCTGTACATCGGGTGAGTCATACTACATTGTGCAGGCTGATCTAGAATCCGTGAGTATAAAAGATTGCTGTAATGGTGTCCCTACCAGCTCTCACCCTTCTGGAGTCTATATAAATCTTTCACCTGTTCAGTGTTCCTAATTCAATTTAAGTACTTTTGTACCCCCTCAGGTCATTTCATTATATTATCTCAATCTGTTCTTTTTAAAGATTCTGTCTGTACCCCCTCACCAGAGTTCATCATGCTTTATTTCTCAATCTATCCTCAGAGTGGGGTAGGGATAAGGAGGTGCTCCTTGGCTGGTTGGAGGAGGTGCTGTGCAGAGTGGAGAGCTGCAGCGAGGATGACATGAGTTATACCAGGAGGAGTGCTGGCATCCCCTCCGTTATTCAGGTAGCGTGAAAAGTTCTAGTATTCTTATTGATCTGTGACACTTCAATATTTCATGGTAAAACTTAGAAAATTGTGTTTAATTCATTGCTGAGAGATCTTTTGTTTCGGTTTTGTAATTTTATTGCACTATATCATATCACTGCTTTACTGTTTAAGCTGATGTAAAACTAATACTCTCACTCCTCAGGCGATACTGGTGACAGAGCCAAGTAGGAACGGGAAACCAGTTCTCCGTTCCACTATGGAGCGGCTCCTGGATCTGGCTGGTAATCCAGCCTTGCTAACCCCCCGGATCCACGCCCACAACATCCTCTTCACCCTCCTTAAGGACAGCAAGATAGCTGAGTTCGTTGTACCCTACATTGGTCCTGCGTTCGAGCTCTCAATCAGGGGTTTCTCCGAACAGAAGTGGCCGTTAAGGAACTCCTCTACAATGATCTTCACCGTCCTGATGACGAGACTCTTCCACAACCGGCAGAACAGAACCAGACAAACAACTGACGCGGAGTTCTTCTCTATGTTTTCCAACCTCCATCCCTTCTTCATGGGGGAGTTCCGAGTTAACTCGTGTCACCCATGGGACTACTTCTAACGATACCAGTGGGACGACTTCCAGTGGGGATGTGAAGTGTTTGTACCAGCCGAGTCTGTACCCCATTCTGCTGATCTTGCAGCGCCTGACCCCCTGTCCTCTGTCAGTGGACAACCCCTCCATCTCCCTCTCCCACTTCCAACCCCTCATCGAGTCCTTCTCCCTCAGCGGAGTCTACAAGACCAGGAGTTTAGCTGCTGAAGCTCTGGCTTCCATCATCCCCTCCTGTGAGATCCAGGACTTTGTCCTGTCTCAGATCTCAGAGCAGCTGGTGCAAGGTTCAGGGATGCCACACAACCAGATTCACGGTATTCTGCTCCAAGTGAAACACGCGGTAATCAAGTGTCATGATGTGTCTCGGCTCCTTGGTGCTCTGCTAGACAAGACATGGTTACTGACGGATAGCAGATGTCCCTACACTGCGGCTCTCTATGTGGAAGTTGTTACTGGTATCATGGGTAACGTGGAGTCCACTCCCCAAGACTCAAACCCGGGCTTTGCGGCAGTGATTGATAAGTCCATGGAAATCATCAGGGCGGGCTACAGGTTGGGTCCGATGTGTACGCTACGAGAAGCCTGTCTCAGCTTCATATTAGCCCTGAAATCAGTGGATTTAACATCAGAGCTCCTGAGACAGAGTGGAGACGTGGTGGAGACAGTGTATGAGACACGAGACTTACACACGTGGTACAAAGAGGCGGGAGTGTGTGGTGTGGAGCATCTCCCTCTCAACGGACTACTGCATCTCTCACGGGTTAGAGTTCAGAAGTATTACATTTCAGAGTATGGCTTAGAGTAATCTATGAGCTTAGTGCTATTAATCAGCGCGTCAAAATGAACAATACTGAATACACATCAATCCATATAACAACCACTCAGAAACCTTGAAGCACGATCTCTATGAACAAGCCTCAAAGCTTACGTAAATGACTCTTAACAGCCCTCAAAATTCAAACAACCTCCCATATAATTTCTAGTTTCTACAGCACATTGTTCAGGTGGGTGGAGTCACTAAAGAGTTGGAACATATTGTTTACACCAGAATAGTGAGGGAGTTACAGAGTAACAACAGCAGTAGACACCAATGTCTGGCGCTGGAGATCCTGTCTCTAATGCCGCACATTCCACACTCTGCTCTACATGCTCTAGGTAGGTTGAGAGATCTTGCTGATGAAATGATAGTTTAAACTTAAGAATTGTTATAACCATTTCATGTTGTATAGAAGGGAATCTTTGTCAATAATGCAAATCTGTCAGCATGAGTTATCTGACATTCTGACGATAATTCGCTACGGCACTACATGTGTCTCGGTTATTTGTTCTTAAATTTGTTTCACGACTCGGTTTTCCTCCTCACACCTCATAAATTCAAGCACAACAATGAAATAATATTTTAGTTCTTGAGTTGTAACCAACTCAACCAACGGCTTATGTACAATTTGATGCCACGACCTCCTAATGCAGTAATGCTCCCTAATGCCCTATCTGAAGTCTTGTATCATGAGTCCCATTTAGCGGCACCCTCTAGATGGCTTAGTCTCACAAGAAGTTTAGGATGACGTCACTATAAGGTGGAAAGCCTTGAGACAGGTTATAAGTGTTCTGATACTCACCACAGAATTCATAGGTTTAAATTTGAGGTTAAATTGATCTGTTAAATTCTGCCGATAGAGATAAATTTTGACTTATTCGAGACTAAAGACGCATAAACTTTATACTTTAGTACATCACAAATTCTAAGAATGTGCTATAACGATAGAAAATAATTCAAATATTACAAAAAAACATAACGGATAAACAGTCCCATTTACAATTTTCAAACATTGCCAAAGAAAAATATTGTATCCATATTTATAGAGGATCACAATATGATATTTTTATCGCCTAAATAAAATAACTTACACTACGCGTCCCAAAATCGTTCCTGAGAGTTTATCCTGATTAACCAATCAGAGCGCAAGTTGAAGCCACGATCTTTTTCCGATTGGTCAAGTCATACTTGTTAAATGATTTGAGGAGCCGATTATAATATCTCGGTATGCACACATGACTCACACAAACAAACCAGTCCACCAAATGCGCCATTTAGCACCTATTGCTGATTCAATCACAGTTTTTAGTGATCCCTTATAGGAATGTGGACTATTGGGTTCCTGTGCTATAATGTGGTTGTCACTTGGTTAGCTTGACACCGGACCTCTGTTGTTGACACCATCACCGATGATCTCTTCATTGGACGTCTCTTCCTATTGTTGAACCTAAACAGGATCTTGGGGCTGTTTACGATAAGAACGATGGGGTTGAACACTGACATCATCACAGGGAGGAGCATGTTTGACGAGCTCAGTACGATTGATCTTGCCTCGGAATGCGCCTTTGATTTGGCGTCCCAATCGGAAGCGAATACCATCCTGTTGATCACAATGAATGCCACCAGTTGGAGGAATGCTCCGATGTTAGTGATGAGGATGGTGGTGCCGCCTTGGCGTCTACTGCGCCTCGAGTTCTTAACTCGGCTGTTCGGGGGGTTCCTGCACAGGACGAATATGGTAACGAGTGAGGCTGCAATAGCAGTGATCTGCCCCAGGATGTTACCCAGACAGAGGGAAGTGAGGATGAGGAAGACATTTTGTTGCTGGTCAGGTGAGGTCAACAGACCGTTTAGCAGCCGGGAGTGGAGGGGCCACACATTCAGCACATAGTAAGTGAACATCACATCGTCTGTAATGAACCAGCTGATAAGCAGGCCCAGTGTGGCGGCGCAGTACCCGCCCACCACCCCGCCCACTACCCGCAGTCGGATGACGGTGAAGGGCCGCATGATCTGTACCAGACGACACGTCGCCAACATGGCGGTCAGTACCCCTGGGCACTGCGTTAGGAACCAGGCCGAGATGCCGTACAGCTTTAGCAGCAGGGAGGGAGACATGATATTCGTACACCCAAACCGCTCCAGCCCCGCTCTGTTAGTCATAACACCGCACTTGGGGCTGCCTGGCTCCAGAAAGTGGAAGGCACCGAACACAGCCACCACGGCACCCGTTAGGAAGTCAGCTGCAGCCAGCAGCCCGAACAGCATCTTAGGGACGGTGTGAGGGGGCTGGATGTTGGCGAGGAACACCAGAGAGTTGAGCGTGATGCTCAGGAGGAGACACGCCACGTAGAGCAGACCTATCAGGAGGTCTGGGTGGGATACGCCACCTTCACTGTACATAGACATGGTCTGCAAACAAGGGGGCGAGTTAGTGTATTGTACTAGTGTTAGTGTTACTAGTGTTAGTGTACTCAAGAGTTTGAACTCAAAAGTTAAAACTGATGCAATAATGCTATCATCAGAAATTCCGAAAATGATGGGATTATCGTCGTCAGCTGAGTGTGAAGGATGGAAGGTGGTGCTTATATATTATCAGTGGTGTCAGGAGAGGGTGGCCGGGTATCAGGTGGTTGAATTGTATGTGTACTTGACAGGAGTGAGGCAATGAGTTCACTTGTAAATAAATAGAGGGTCAAAGTATGTGCTCTCTCAGCAGCATCCTTCTGTTGTCCTATCGTACAGGTGTTAGAAATAGAATACGCATTGTAGGAGATGCATGAAAACGGTATGAACGACCTCTACAAATTGAAACATATGCAAAAAGCTTCTCTGACTCTCTGAGCAGTTATGTAATTGACAGGAGATGCCCCATTATCGATGACCATCGATCGATAATATGTCGGCAATGACTGTAACTCTGGCTGATGTTTTCATGTACATTGACATCAGCAGCAATTACCGAAAGAATCAGCTTTCGAGCCAAGAATAGCCGTTAAAACGTAGCCACCAGCTCAAAAGAGTAAACTATACCAGATAATTATAACCTGTTTAAACTTTGTGGGGATGATTTGACTCGTGACTCTGTCACTTGGGTCTGACTCGGTTTATCAGAGCAGACTACCCTTATCCTCCAATCTTCAATACAGCAGCGCTTCTCAAATCTACAAATAACTTTGACAAAATTTCGCGCCTTCGCGACTCGATTTTGTCAATCAACCAATAACTGCTCCTTGAACTATAAGTGATAGAGGATAAAATATCACCCTCAGCATCTTTGAGTTGTGATGGATTAGGAGCAAATAAAAATACTAAGTATAAAAGTATAATTGAATTCTCGGATAGATTTCATGTTAAGCTGTGAATTAATTAAAATGAATGATTAAATATGAATTATAGTTAATGTGAGCAACACAGCTGAGCTCATTAAACATAAGATGTAGACAGTGATGAGAAATAGAAGTTTAGGAGTTGTGATATTTTCTATAAGAACACATGGCTCGTTTGAATTTTCTGTAAGATTTGTTAGAGAGAAATGTTAATAAAAATAAAAAGTTAGTAGCCAATATATCGGCTGATTTAGGATGTAAACAAAGTGATTTACAAATTTTGTTACAATGAAGTTTCTGATTTCAGTAGCCTGTTATAGTACAGATTCGACAAAACAAAGTATTGGATTTTTCATCCACTCAAACACCTGGCATCGCACAGTCGTAATCCTCTATCGTGCACTTTGTTTGTGAAAGAATCATGTTCCAAGTCAGGGAGGAGTCAATCAAACAGACAGTTCCAATCAAACAAAACTACAACTGTCGATATTACTCAAAACCACTTATATCGGAACTCGGCTACTTTGGTGATAGTGATAATTCCAGTACCATAACATAAAGATATGATTAAGGTGTTTAGTTTTAGGTAATATAGATAAATTTATTGTACTAACGCCATGAGAATGTTTTATATAATAGAATGCTAAGATTTCCCTCCCCGGATTTACAACAGTAAAATCTAAGATAGGAAATCAGGTTTGCACCCTTCAATAGTGAATATTGTTCGACCAATGAGCATTGCACCGAGTACTTGACTGAATCTATAAAAAACAGAAATATAACATATGAACTTAGATCCAATTAAGTAAATCCAAATAAATAAAAATACAAATAATATTGGTCATTGATGCGGGAGTTGATAAGGAGCAGTGTGCCAAGGAGTCCGACAGAACCACTTTGCAGTCACTCGCAGCACCAAGTGCTTCCAGACATTCAAACGTTCAAAATGTCATATTTTTGACTTTCTTCCAAGGATATCCTCCAAGGGTATCGAAGACCTTTCTTTTCGGATTATCCTTTTTGCGAATCAATGGAGTACGTGACTAAAACTGTAGAACTGTTTTAAATACCGATTAATATCACTCACTGAAAGGTTCAAGAAATGCGATTGGTTTTCAATCAGTGAAGATAAAGATTCAACAATCTCGTACAAAATCATGAGATTTATCTCAATTTCACAACTTTAATACAAGACGACACACATTTACATAATCTCATACCTAATGAAAGATTTCCTCATGAAAGAAATGCCTTTGATAAAAACTGTGGCACACAATTTTACAATGCAAGATCAGTTCACGAAATAAACACCTTTGATAAAACTAAAAGAACTACCGTCAATCGCCAATGATAGAAACAATAAACACGGCTAATAAAAGAATTATCCTTGATAAAACTTTTATTATCTTTATAAAATAAAAAAACCGCTATTTTACACAAATGAACCTCTTTAAGTTCATGTTAAGGGGCCCGGGCCCAGGAGGCAGGGGCTCCGAGGTCAGTTTTTGTGGTTTCTGATGCCAGCTACCAGTATGTTTTTACCGCATAGGAAATGTTCCTGTCCGAATTTTGGAATTTTGCAAATCGCGATTTTACCTGAATTACATTGTGCGCGCATGAAATCAACTTTAAAATCTCCTACAGTTTTTGAGAAACGCCCTTGAAACTTGGTTGTTAAGTTCTAGGGCATAAAACATTTTTTGATTGGACAGTTCTTTATTTATGCCTCACAAGTGAAAATATGAGCTTTTGAAATTTGAAAATCGTCATTTTTGAGCCAACTTTGAAAATTCATATAGAAGTATGGTAAGTACTGCAAAATTAAAATTCATGGTAAAAAATCGAAAGCGCTTTTAAGATTCAAGAAATGTTGTATAAAACCAATAAAATATCTTAATAATATTCTTGAATGATATATTTGATTATTCAAAGTCTCATATACCCGCGAAGCCGATGATCATGCAAAGATTTGAAAACTAACTCGTACTCCGGATCCCCCGTTTCGAGTATGTGTGAATAGAGGGCACTTATCTTTGACTAAGAAGTAAGAGCTTAGCAGTAATATGGGTTTCATTTCTAAGTAAAATATGATACGAACCGGAGTTAAAATATGTTATTATGAGTCCTTTAGTTTCTGCAATATTTTCTGTAAAAGTTACTACTGACGCACTGTTAAAAACCATTTAAAAGTAAAAAGTTCTGACAGCAATGAGAAATGATACTTAGGAATAACTGGAATAGCAAGTGTCTACCAAAGAAGCTACGCCATCTGCTATGTTATACGCAGTAAAAAGGCTGAAAAGTAAAAAACTTTTTTAACTTTAAGCATTAAAACTTTAAGTAAGGGAAGCAGTAAAATCCAGACTGATGACTGCCATTGGCAAAGCCTCTATAATCTTTATGCGCTCGACGATCATCCCCTTTACATGACTCCAATGTTGTTGAAATTTTACGCTGGAAAACCCTAAGTCGTTAGGAATATTCTATTAGGAGAACTTTTAAATGATAAAATGGTGGGTGACATGTTTCTTTCTATTATGATCCTATATTATGAGTAATTATGTATGCAATTTACATTTATCCGATGGAGACGATATGTTTAAGTGACCGGAGTTTACAAGGATTCTGAACAGCTCCTCAGTCTTCAGACTTTTCGACTAGGAGAATAAAAGCTGAAACACTCTCATTTGAATCTTTGATCAAAAGCACCATTGAACACACTAATTCCTGACACTGCATACTTCGCCACAAAAAATTAAGATTCGTGAAATTTGTGCAATTCTTGATTTGAATGTGAAAGCGTGGGTTGTACCTTCTCTTTTTTCACAAGTTTTCTAATAGTCTATACTGCCGCGCGCTACAAAAGATGACGTAACCGGCGGATTACTAAAATATACTACGCGAAGTCTAGATTCTAGTTTCTGAGAAGGTATCTGCTGGCGACCAAACAATCAAGTCAACAAAGCTGAGACGCAGCTGACCATACAATCAACTTAAAATTAAGTCATTAAGTTCAGAGCGTTGTAATGAATCAGAGAGCCACGTAAAGAGATGGGTTTGGCTTTAACTCGTAACGCAGTCTAATTCTTAGAATGGATTAAGGAAGTTAATTTTAAATCGGGCACTGGGCAGTGGCTCTGGTCTCGAGAGATGTCATCTCGCCTAGCTGAGCAGTGAATTGGCTCATCTGTGAATTAGCTTAGTTAATTGATTAGTCCCGTATGACTTTTTTGAGTGCTATGTGGATTGTGGAGGATTTAAGGGCCATGGAGCTATTGGACTTGACAGAACGGCCCTGAATAAACGGATAGCAAATTTAACAGCTCTACAAGAGAATAATATGTCAATTATGTCACTACTGCTGGCCATATTCATATTATTAAATGAGAAGTATATCCCAGTAGGGTGATTATAGTACATTCATCTCGATTGTCTGTCGACATTTAATTGTGTCATTAGGTTTATAGAATCCACGTATGGAATAGTGTGTTTATAAATGTACATATTATAAATGATATGTATATTGGTTGCGTGAAAATGCGAATTTTCGCTAACAGAGGCCAGCAATATTAAAAACAACTCTACTCTATGCTTCTATGGTGATTGGAACCGTGCTTTCCCTAACGTATTGGTACATACAGTAGGTAGGTAGGCATGCATTCGGTGGGTAGATCTGCAGTAGGTAGGTACTGGTAGGTACGCTGAATTGCTCTGAGAAGCTCTAATATATTAATGTAGACAATTCCTGGCGATTGCAGCGGTAATTTTCCTAATTTGGGTGATTACTCCTATGAATTATCCTGTCCAGGTGTGTCGTGTTATATAGTAATCCTGGTTTGTCAACAAGGCCCAATGCCTGTCGTATAGATTGGTAAAGTTGGTAAAAACTGACGTGAACTGTGAACTGAATACTTATAGTGGAGTGCATGGTTGTCACAAAGCCATCAATTTGTTAAATTTGGTCTTGGCAATTCCAGAAGCCACTCTCTTTCAACATGAACAAACATTCAGGAACAGAGTCAAAAAAACTAAACAGCTCAACTGCCCTAAATTAACTTTGTTCTATGAATATCATAAAAACCTGAATCGATACTTATTTTGTGGGGGACCCCACTAACCACTTTTGAAAGTAGTCTAAGAACGGTTCAGACACTTTCTGACTACTTTCTGAATGTAAAGCACAGCAATATATGCTATGAGAATACTGTAATCAAGCTTATATCAAGAACTGGCAAATATTTGCCTGTTCCTTAGCTGACCATTTAGCTTAGTTCTGTTCAAACGAGCTATTTGACCAATGGCTGATCACTTTCTAACATTTTATACGTGGTCACTGGTCAGCTAATCTGTGACACTCAAATTTAGGGAATCTGTTCAGTCACAAATCTATTTCTTGAGAATTATTTCTCAGTGTAATCAGGCTACACAGCTAAACCAACGACCCTCAGTTGAGGCTCATACTGCCAGGGGTTACATGCATGGTGTGCTAGACTTACATAGAGATCTTACATAGTCAGAAAGAGTTGAACTGTACTCAGAAGCGTCAAAACTGTTTTTATAAGTGGGTTCAAAAAGAGGTCAACCAAGGTTTAACAGCCAAGCAATTCATCAAAGTCGAAAGCGTGAATATTAACAAATTCCTGTTACATTGGTTTATCAAGAGCCAGTACGTCTCAAACTAGAAAGGAATAAGAATCGATTCATTAGACTGATGCAGTACATATTTTACGCTGTTATGGTCATTCTTCATCACCAATGTAATATCTACATGTCAACACAAAAGCAAACGCCATGCCAATATGGATATTTTCCTACGTTATTCACAGCTGAAAGCATAATTACTTGAACCACACAAAAGACACTTTATGATGAATTGAAAACTTTTGTTAGCAGAAACTTATGCCTCCCTCCAGTTTAAACTTTTCTTAATTACAAGAAGGTAATTGCATTCTTCAAAAAGCAATTTCAGGATGTGTTCTCATGTGAATAGCTACTTAAATTTTTACAGCGTTCTCTCTATCCTTCTTTGAGTCTTTGTATGGGTACTGTAAGAATCCTTTATGTAAGAACTTATTGACCGCGTTTTTAACAAAAAGATAACTTCTCAGTTTGAGCACTGTGTTGATATCGCTGATGTGTGTGGGCCATTTAATACTATCTACTAGTACTAAGATATTGACTGTATAATTTGTAGGCTATTTGTATAATTATTAAATCATTTTAGGTATGTCATCTGTTTATGTCATCACCAACTCACCACACACATATTTCAGTGCCCCTGTGCAGTGCCCTGTGCCCCTGGGAGGTGAGACTGCTCCTACCTCCGTGCCTCAAGAACATCTTCTTCTCCTTACACGACCATGTGAGTATTGAATAGTGAAATGACTTAAAATGGAAATTTCTGAAGGCGGCCATTTCTGTGAGCAAATGTGACTTAAAATGACCTGAAATGCACACTTCTGAGGGTGGGCATTTGTCATTCTATATTTCATCATTCCTTCTCGCGAACTATAAATTATCCCGTCATTATTGCCTCCTGTTATTGTTAGGATCCCTCCTTGCTTCTGTATTGGTTCTACTGTATTCTGTAACTGACCACTACCCCATGAGATTTGAATGCCACTCACACTTCTCTTGCCTCATGATTTCCAGGATAAGAGCTCCGCCCTGCTTTGTCTGGTGACTCTTCTCCAGGATGAAGATGAGGAAGTGAGGAAGAGTTCCGCTGGTGGCATCCTCCAGATAATACAACACCCTAATAGTGGTGAGTAGGAAGGGTGGCATCCTCCAGATTATACAACACCCTAATAAGGGTGAGTAGGAAGGGTGGCATCCTCCAGATAATACAACACCCTAATAAGGGTGAGTAGGAAGGGTGGCATCCTCCAGATAATACAACACCCTAATAAGGGTGAGTAGGAAGGGTGGCATCCTCCAGATTATACAACACCCTAATAGTGGTGAGTAGGAAGGGTGGCATCCTCCAGATTATACAACACCCTAATAAGGGTGAGTAGGAAGGGTGGAAGATTCCAGTAAATAATGCAACACCCTAATAAGGGTGAGTAGGAAGGGTGGCATCCTCCAGATAATACAACACCCTAATAAGGGTGAGTAGGAAGGGTGGAAGATTCCAGTAAATAATACAACACCCTAATAAGGGTGAGTAGGAAGGGTGGCATCCTCCAGATAATACAACACCCTAATAAGGGTGAGTAGGAAGGGTGGCATCCTCCAGATAATACAACACCCTAATAAGGGTGAGTAGGAATGGTGGCATCCTCCAGATAATACAACACCCTAATAAGGGTGAGTAGGAAGGGTGGCATCCTCCAGATTATACAACACCCTAATAGTGGTGAGTAGGAAGGGTGGCATCCTCCAGATTATACAACACCCTAATAAGGGTGAGTAGGAAGGGTGGAAGACTCCAGTAAATACAACACCTTAATAAGGGTGAGTACTGAGTAGGAAGGGTGGAAGATTCCAGCAGATTATACAACACTCTAATAAGGGTGAGTAGGAAGGGTGGCATCCTCCAGATTATACAACACCCTAATAGTGGTGAGTTGGAAGGGTGGCATCCTCCAGATTATAAAACACCCTAATAAGGGTGAGTAGGAAGGGTGGCATCCTCCAGATTATACAACACCCTAATAAGGGTGAGTTAGAAGGGTGGCATCCTCCAGATTATACAACACCCTAATAAGGGTGAGTAGGAAGGGTGGCATCCTCCAGATAATACAACACCCTAATAAGGGTGAGTTGGAAGGGTGGCATCCTCCCTCAACAGATAATACAACACCTCCAGATAATAATAAGGGTGAGTACTGAGTAGGAAGGGTGGAAGATTCCAGCAGATTATACAACACCCTAATAAGGGTGAGTAGGAAGGGTAGCATCCTCCAGATAATACAACACCCTAATAAGGGTGAGTAGGAAGGGTGGCATCCTCCAGATAATACAACACCCTAATAAGGGTGAGTACTGAGTAGGAAGGGTGGAAGATTCCAGCAGATTATACAACACCCTAATAAGGGTGAGTAGGAAGGGTGGCATCCTCCAGATTATACAACATCCTAATAAGGGTGAGTAGGAAGGGTGGCATCCTCCAGATAATACAACACCCTAATAAGGGTGAGGAGGAAGGGTGGCATCCTCCAGATTATACAACACCCTAATAAGGGTGAGTAGGGAGGGTGGCATCCTCCAGATTATACAACACCCTAATAAGGGTGATTAGGAAGGGTGGCATCCTCCAGATAATACAACACCCTAATAAGGGTGAGTAGGAAGGGTGCTATCCTCCAGATAATACAACACCCTAATAAGGGTGAGTAGGAAGGGTGGCATCCTCCAGATAATACAACACCCTAATAAGGGTGAGTAGGAAGGGTGGCATCCTCCAGATAATACAACACCCTAATAAGGGTGAGTAGGAAGGGTGGAAGATTCCAGTAAATAATACAACACCCTAATAAGGGTGAGTAGGAAGGGTGGCATCCTCCAGATAATACAACACCCTAATAAGGGTGAGTAGGAAGGGTGGCATCCTCCAGATAATACAACACCCTAATAAGGGTGAGTAGGAAGGGTGGCATCCTCCAGATTATACAACACCCTAATAAGGGTGAGTAGGAAGGGTGGCATCCTCCAGATAATACAACACTCTAATAAGGGTGAGTAGGAAGGGTGGCATCCTCCAGATAATACAACACCCTAATAAGGGTGAGTAGGAAGGGTGGCATCCTCCAGATAATACAACACCCTAATAAGGGTGAGTAGGAAGGGTGGCATCCTCCAGATAATACAACACCCTAATAAGGGTGAGTAGGGAGGGTGGCATCCTCCAGATTATACAACACCCTAATAAGGGTGAGTAGGAAGGGTGGCATCCTCCAGATAATACAACACCCTAATAAGGGTGAGTAGGAAGGGTGGCATCCTCCAGATAATACAACACCCTAATAAGGGTGAGTTGGAAGGGTGGCATCCTCCAGATTATACAACACCCTAATAAGGGTGAGTAGGAAGGGTGGCATCCTCCAGATAATACAACACTCTAATAAGGGTGAGTAGGAAGGGTGGCATCCTCCAGATAATACAACACCCTAATAAGGGTGAGTAGGAAGGGTGACATCCTCCAGATAATACAACACCCTAATAAGGGTGAGTAGGAAGGGTGGCATCCTCCAGATAATACAACACCCTAATAAGGGTGAGTAGGAAGGGTGGCATCCTCCAGATTATACAACACCCTAATAGTGGTGAGTAGGAAGGGTGGCATCCTCCAGATTATACAACACCCTAATAAGGGTGAGTAGGGAGGGTGGCATCTTCCAGATTATACAACACCCTAATAAGGGTGAGTAGGAAGGGTGGCATCCTCCAGATTATACAACATCCTAATAAGGGTGAGTAGGGAGGGTGGCATCCTCCAGATTATACAACACCCTAATAGTGGTGAGTAGGAAGGGTGGCATCCTCCAGATTATACAACACCCTAATAAGGGTGAGTAGGGAGGGTGGCATCCTCCAGATTATACAACACCCTAATAAGGGTGAGTAGGAAGGGTGGCATCCTCCAGATTATACAACATCCTAATAAGGGTGAGTAGGGAGGGTGGCATCCTCTAGATTATACAACACCCTAATAAGGGTGAGTAGGAAGGGTGGCATCCTCCAGATAATACAACACCCTGATAAGGGTGAGTAGGAAGGGTGGCATCCTCCAGATAATACAACACCCTAATAAGGGTGAGTAGGAAGGGTGGCATCCTCCAGATAATACAACACCCTAATAAGGGTGAGTAGGAAGGGTGGCATCCTCCAGATAATACAACACCCTAATAAGGGTGAGTAGGAAGGGTGGCATCCTCTAGATTATACAACACCCTAATAAGGGTTAGTAGGGAGGGTGACATCCTCCAGATTATACAACACCCTAATAAGGGTGAGTAGTGACAGTGGCAATTAGGCCACGATGTGCGGCGAAAACATGCCTGTCCGGTATCTCAATGTGCTTGTGGTCTTATTTATAATTGTTATTGCTATGATTTAATTTTTTTTATTTCGGCAGTCAGCACAAGCCAGCCCCACTACACTTTGAGAATCTGATCTAGTGATCTCTGCCAATCCTGCCTCGTAATTCCAATTTGTTAATCAAAAAGCAAATATCAATAGCCTTTAACATTTATAGGCGATCATGAATTGTAAGCAATCATGAAAATATGATGCCCTTCGGTGCAATTGCCTTACCTGGCCATGATCAACAAACAGTGATTAGCAATATGAATAAGGCGATTATGACTTTGTCACTGCTCTCAAAAACTGCTTAGTGCTTGTTATTGGATTTAAATCTTCATTAAACTGACAATTAATCACAATTGGCAGTGGAGAGCTGGACTCTTGAATAATCCCAGCGTAATTGAGCTCATCTAATAATATAATGTGATAATAGACCATTCGACTTTGTTACCACTAACAGTATCAATCTCAAAATCCTGATAGACAGACCAAGCTGCTACTGTCAAATCCTGCAAACTATAAAAACATCTGTGCCTGTGTCGATAATGCAAACTTAAATACCGCTCATTACGGGTAGTTTGTAGATAATAAATATCAAAAGTGTGTTAAGTGTTGTCATGACCTACACACCGCACCCTACTCCCAATACTTCCTCGCCATTTCTGGCGGCGCATATTTAGAACCATCAATGGTTAGGAGTCAGGGCACTGCAAGAATTGTCACCCACCGTGTGAAAGCCTGTGATGCCACCAGCCCTATCAAGGCCACTTCAGTCTGTTATCAGCTCTGTTGCCTTTCCACCACTTCGCTTCATCTCCAAAACAATAAACCAAGGCAGCCGCAGGATCGGGGTGCTCGGAGCCCACAACGTCCCTGACCCACACTGCTTCACTTGTGCGCACAAGTTGAGGGAACAGTGTTACAGCCGCATGCATCTCAGGATCCTGTTGCTATATACAAATAATACATCTTCTCAATAAATCTTTGTGAGGGTGAATCTCTTTGCTTTCCAAACCAATCTGATGTCTTTGGTCTTGAAACAACTGAATAACTGATTCACTGCGCTCAGTGTCATGTTAATCCCCATGCCAGGTGTCATAGTATCTCAGTGGAGCAATGTCGTAATGAAGCACCTAAAATGGGTAGTGTCCCGGCCAACTGGGTTGTCATTCCTGACAACACCTCAGCATAAGATCACTCCCAGGAAATGTGCACGGATACACAAATCCTTCATTGACTCCAGAGATAGGTACGGAAGGATATGGGGACTACCATGGAACGTGCTTTGGTCTTGAAACAACTGATTCGCTGCCCTCAATGTCATGACAATCCCCATGCCAGGTGTCATAGTATCTCAGTGGAGCAATGTCATAATGAAGCACCTAAAAATGGGTAGTGTCCCGGCCAACTGGGTTGTCATTCCTGACACCTCAGCATAAGATCACTCCCAGGAAATGTGCACGGATACACAAATCCTTCAATAACTCCAGAGATAGGTACGGAAGGATATGGGGACTTCCCATGGAACGTGCTTCCATGCACTCATCCACTGGTGTTTGTGACACCGTGACTTGGTGCCGTCCATTCCAGCGTGTTCCTACAGATCCATATGAAGTGTGAACAACGGATGGCGGTTCTGGATAATGTCTCTGTAAGTTTCCGGCCATCTGTTTCACTCATTCCGAGTTGTCGCCAAACAGCAGCTGTTCTTTTAGCGACAAATCCTCTGGCCCCAACTTCAATTGTAAAGACAAATACTTTCCATACACCACCTTCTCTGATGTTTTCTGCCAACTTCTCGTACTTAGTTTTCTTCACTTCTCTCCATTTCTCGATGTTATCTTCGGTTGGTGATGTTAGCTCCAGGATAACCAACACTTTCTTGGAGTCCGAATAAAGTACTAGGTCAGGTCTTTCTGCCGTTGTGATGATGTGTGGTGGAAATTGGACTTGTTTACTTCTGAGGTCTGTTTGGATAATCCAATCTTTAGATACATCAATTATCCCATGATGCACCTTCTTCTTCTTCTTCCTCACTCTTTGTCCACTCCCAACGAAAACAACTGGTTCTCTTCCTGTATTCAGTGGAACAGTGTTGTCTACCTTCTTTACTTTGTCGATGATTGCATCTTGGATGACTGTAAGAATGCTATCATGCCGGTAACTGATCCTTCCTTGGTCAAGAGCAACTTTGCACCCGCATAGTATGTGTGCAAATCCGGCATGTTTCCATCCACAGAGTGCACAGCTTGCCTGTGTCAAGCTTCCATCGTCGGAGATTGACGGGATGGGGCAAGGTATCCTGGACTGAGTTCAGGATGAATGACAACATACTGGGGACATGCCATACAATATCTCCTTCCACTTCAAGTCGAGGTTGATCACTGAATCCCATTGTGTCCATTTGCTCTGTTGTGCGAGACTGAGGATATGGGGATCATCTCCTCTTCTTTCATTGATGTTACTTCCTTCCTAGCTCTTTTCTCTCCATTGGCTTGTTCAAGTAGATATTGTGCCCCAGTCCTCTCCTGTCCAGTTGACCTTTAAACTTGTGCCTATATGAGACACGCTGTACTACTTTATCCAATACAGCAGCAGGTTTCCACTTCTTGTCCGTGATCTGCTCGGATTCTCTCCTTTCTGAAGCGACTGTTCTCACAGTCCTGTCCCTACTGCAACAAAGGATAATCTCTTTGTTCACTTGTGCCTTCATACAGGCTTCTCGGACCGATCTAATTCCGAGCCCTTCTCTGACCTGTACAAGATAGTTGGATCAGCGCTCTTACATAATCCTAGCCATTTCTTTAACATTCTTGTGGCACATGCTTCCATCGTTGCTATGCCTGATTCCGTGAATTTGTAAATCATGAAATCCCATGACATGGCTGGCAAAACACCATTGACGTACATCCAAGCTTTCTTTCTATTGTCTATGTGTATCTCATCTGTCTTCTTCATCAGGTTTGTGAACTTGTCAACAACTGATTGCTCCTCCTTGTTCTCAAACTTGGGATACACCAGACGTCTAACTTGAACGGAGCTTTGTGCATGGCTGGTATGACTTTACCGTTGACAGCGATGAGTGGGTTGACGAGACTCCCTCCCACCACTCCCATAGCCTTACACTTCGCATCCTTAAACTGGAGTCCTGCCCATTCACAGAAGTTCTCTGCGGCTCTAACAAGTGCTCTGAGGGAAACCCTTGTGGTAGCTGCGAGAGTTACATCATCCGCGAACCCGGCCACAGGTTTCTCTACACCTGTGCCTCCTATGGCATGAGCAACATGCACCAGGAAATCTAACCCCAGGTTCCATGTTACATTAAAACATAACCCTGCTTCAGGTCCTCCCTGTAATGATCCTTTCTCTATTCTGATTGATCTCGTTGTCCAATCCTTTGTCTTCACTTTCACGTAGCATTCTGTGTAGAGTGATGCTATTAGTTCTATTGTCTCGTCTGGTATTCCATAGAACTTGAGTCACACACTAAGGGTTTCCTGATTATCGCAACTTAACATAATATGCTCATATGCTCATAATATGCTCATATAACAATAAGCTAATAAGTAACCAATAATCACGCTTGCTTCACCTGCTCCACATCCACCTGTTTCGGTACTGTATTTTATGAGATGGTAAAACTTATCACTTTTTAGCAAATAAATAAAGATTAAAGAAGCACAATAATATGGTGTTTTATTTACGTTACATTTCTCTCTTGGAAAAAGAGACCTGTCATGATAGCATTTTAAACACGAAGACGGACAAAAATGAATTTCCATAGTACCATCAACTATTGTACCTGTTAGAAGTTGGCGTCGTAGGGACATGACCACTAAAATTTTGGAATTTTCAAGAACATTTTATTCAAAATAAAAGTTATACATTGAATTTTAGAATTTTGATGCATTAATTGCACACTATTACACACCAATTACTGAAATAATGATCAAATTAAAATGCATTTTTATAATATTATCAATGTTATTCCCTTTCATAAATGCAAAATTAACAATGCTATCTCAAGATAATGTAAATATTATCTTTATTTCAGATATAGCCCCTGAGCTGATCCTCCCCCTACTCCTTTCTTTCCTACTCTCACAATCCCTGCTGTGGATCCCTCCCCTCCTCGACTGGATCTACCAATCAGATGTCCAGGATTTGATGACGTCACAGTATTCCCACCAATACAAGAGCGAGGGGTACGCTGCAGTGACACGTGACCCTGGAGTATCTGCTCTCGATGCAAGAGATCCTGCATCACGCGACATTTCACGTGATGCAATATCACGTGACGTATCACGTGACTCGTGCTCTGATGAGCAGCACCCGCTCTTTGAACCGGACTTGGTGAACTCATACGCCGAACCTCTCTGTATCCCGCTTGCAGTACAGCAAAGCATTGTAGACATTGGCAGCAATGCCAGCCCTCATTGTGAGGATAACGATGCAGTTCGCTGTGTCAGAGACAGTATCCTAAAGAAAAGTGCCCTTGTTTTCCAGGATTGTCGTCAAAAGTTGGACAATATCCGTCCTGCGGCGAGTGAGAGAAGTTCGTTAATACTGAGGGACTACGTGTTTCTTGCAAAGATAGGGATTCTAAGTGACTGCTTCACGAGAGTTTCTGATATTGTCCGTACTCCGCTTACTGAAGACTGGAGCGCCATAGCTAGTGAGGTGAAATGTTTGCAGGGATATCTGTGAGTGTGACTTAGAATCAAAGTTCTAGTTAGTGAGTCTTATTACCCACTAATTTTGACTTGAGCCTGAGGCATGGCAAAATGAAGATTAAAAAATGAAATAAAATGTTTATTACTAATGCTAGGACTGTAGGAGTAAACGAGTTATTGAGTATGGAGTATGCGTATTTGTAATGAAATATCATTATCAAATTCAAATGAATGACGAATAGCCTTATAGTTATTACTTATAGATTGAAAATGATTTGGGTTTAGTTTCTTAGATTTAAATTATAATTAATGATTAAATCTAAATTTGGAAACAAAATTGTGTCTAGATCTGTACCTTTAAGTGTACAGTTTGCATTTCGTACGCACATGGCATGTGGACGTATTAAGTAATTGAAATATTTTTTAGTTTTAAAATATAAATTACTATCATAATTCAAATTCAATAGATTAGGAGCGCCTGGCAATGTTCAACACCATGTTGTCTGTAACTGTTAGTAGTGGTACTTTTACTTATGTATCAATATCATAACATATGATTCATAAGCTCCTTAATTGATATGATGTTCACGTTGAAGTTGATCTATTGAATTAAGATATAATTTACATTTTGAAACTAAAACTACCTATAAGTATACGTTGTATGTCGCGTCGCCTGTCGGCCGTTGACAATTGACATGACAGACCCTCGTGAGAATTCATGTAATCATGTGCCGCGCACTGAATCTCAATCTCATCAGTTGACGCAAGCTCATGTCATTGTCATGAAAAAATCGCGGTCTGCCAGAGATTTTACCACATGTTACGTGTCGTCCGGTCGTCGTGTCCCTGTTTGTTCGCGCAAAGTAAGGCTGAATAATCCAAGGCATTATTGCCAAAAATAGTCAGAACCAGGAACTCACTAGAGGCAAGCTAATTTCTTCACAAATATGTTGCCACAGGTGTCTTATAGTACAGGAAAAAAGTTCGCAGCCCAACTCGGTGGGTGAGCCGTAGCCGAGGAATATAGTTCAAAATGTCTATCTTGACTCAGGAAGGTCGTAGAGAGTCCATTTTTAGCTTAAAATGTGCGCAATGTACATGTTTATATACAACTTGTCAACAAACATATGCTCTAAAGTACTCAGAAACTGAGCTATGGGCCAAAAACTGTTTTTGAGGCACCCGCCAGGCCCATTTTGGCCAGTATGTCTATCTTTGCCCAGGAAGGTCTTAGAGAGTCCATTTTTAGCTTAAAATGTGCGCAATGGACATGTTTATATACGAGTACGACTTGTTAACAAACATATGCTCTAAAGTACTCAGAAACTGAGTTATGGGCCAAAAACTGTTTTTTGAGCCAGATGGAAGGCCAAATTTTGAAATCAGTTTTTGGCCCATAGCTCAGTTCCTGAGTACTTTAGAGCATATGTTTGTTAACAAGTCGTATATAAACATGTGGTATCTCTCCCATATAAACGGCTCTGAGTGACGTCAGAGATATAAACGTCAATTTTTCTGTATCCTAAACCTAATCATAACCCTAACCAAAACCCTAACCATAATCCTATAACCCTAACCCTAACAAATCTTGACCCTAATCCTGACCCTAACCCTAGTCCTTAAAGCGCTAGGTGCGCTTAATTATATTTTTCTGAGTGACGTCATTGTCATAGATAATGAAGGCTCCCGTTTATTAGGGTGCGCCCTTTTTTCAAAGTTTTTTGGGCACAATTGTTCACTGGTAGATCTCGATGAGCTGATCACGAATATATCAAGTTTTTTGAAATTGGACAACGCCTTCCTTGTCCGCAGGGCCTTTTTGTGTTTCGTGACGTCATGTCACGTGTCATATCACGTGACCCGTCTGCTAGTACTTTGTGCGCTGGTTGCTTCCGCGCGCGCGATTGTTATACTGTGCGCGTACGCGGATCTGTGGTCTGATGGCAGAGTAATTGCAGGCATTGCTCATGGTAGTGGTAGTAAAGGTCCAATGTGTCAAGTGTTCAAGCTAAGTAATACTGAAAACGTTCACAAGAAACGCATGGACTAATTGAGTACAGTTTGTTTGTTTCTTAAATATCTTAATTAGCTAAAATGACTCAAAGATGGCATCATCAAGTATACAACTATACGAGAGAAGATTAAGAAAAGGATCAAAAAGATCTTAGAAAACTCACATTACCTTAATACCTTAGCTAAGCGGATCCGCTAAGCTTGAGCTAAGCGGATCCGCTAAGCTAAGCGGATCCGCTTAGCTTAGCTAAGCGGATCCGCTTAGCTTTGCGTTTCCTCTAAGCTTAGCGGATTCAGCCAAGTAGATTCAGCTGAGTCTAAGAGGATTCAGGTGAGCGGATTCAACTTAAGGAGATTCGGCTATGCAGGTTCAGGTTAGCGGATTGAGTTAGTGGATTCAGCTAAGTGGATACAGTCGATTCGATTCGATTCGAGTCGATTCGATTTGAATCGAGTAGATTCGAGTCGATTCAATTCGATTCGAGTCTATTGGATTCGAAATCGATTAGACTAAAGTCGATTTGATTCAAGTCGAGTCGAGTCGATTCGATTCGACGGTTTGATTCGACGATTCGATTCAATTCGTTGATTCAATTCGACAATTCGATTCGACAATTTAATTAGTTGATTCGATTCGTTGATTCGATTCGTCAATTCCATTCGTCGATTCTATTCGTCAATTCAATGCGTCGATTCGGTTCGTTGATTCGATTTGGCTATAGGGGTTCAAGTAAGTGGATTCAGCTCCGTGGATTCAGTTAAGTGGATTCAGTCGAGTCGATTCGAATCGACGAATCGAATCGACGAATCGAATCGACGAATCGAATCGACGAATCGAATCGACGAATCGAATCGACGAATCGAATCGACGAATCGAATCGACGAATCGAATCGACGAATCGAATCGACGAATCGAATCGACGAATCGAATCGACGAATCGAATCGACGAATCGAATCGACGAATCGAATCGGCGAATCGAATCGTCGAATCGACTCGACTCGACTGAATCCACTTAGCTGAATCCACTGAGCTGAATCCACTTACTTGAACCCCTATAGCCAAATCGAATCAACGAACCGAATCGACGCATTGAATTGACGAATAGAATCGACGAATGGAATTGACGAATCGAATCAACGAATCGAATCAACTAATTAAATTGTCGAATCGAATCGTCGAATTGAATCAACGAATTGAATCGAATCGTCGAATCGTCGAATCAAATCGTCCAAATCCAATAAACCGCCGAATCGAATTGTCGAATCAAACCGTCGAATCGAATCGACTCGACTCGACTTGAATCAAATCGACTTTAGTCGAATCGATTTCGAATCCAATAGACTCGAATCGAATTGAATCGACTCGAATCTACTCGAATCGAATCGACTCGAATCGAATCGACTCGAATCGAATTGATTCGAATCGATTCGACTCGAATCGAATCGACTGTATCCACTTAGCTGAATCCACTAACTCAATCCGCTAACCTGAACCTGCATAGCCGAATCTGCTTAGTTGAATCCGCTCACCTGAATCCTCTTAGACTCAGCTGAATCCGCTTGGCTGAATCCGCTAAGCTTAGAGGAAACGCTAAGCTAAGCGGATCCGCTTAGCTAAGCGGATCCGCTTAGCTTAGCGGATCCGCTTAGCTTAAGCTTAGCGGATCCGCTTAGCTAAGGTATTAAGGTAATATGAGTTTTCTAAGATCTTTTTGATTCTTTTCTTGATCTTCTCTCGTATAGTTGTATACTTGATGATGCCATCTTTGAGTCATTTTAGCTATAATTAAGATATTTAAGAAAGAAACAAACTGTACTCAATTAGTCCATGCGTTTCTTGTGAACGTTTTCAGTATTACTTAGCTTGAACACTTGACACATTGGACCTTTACTACCACTACCATGAGCAATGCCCAAATTACTCTGCCATCAGACCACAGATCCGCGTACGCGCGCACAGTATAACAATCGCGCGCGCGGAAGCAACCAGCGCACAAAGTACTAGCAGACAGGTCACGTGATATGACACGTGACATGACGTCACGAAACACAAAAAGGTCCTGCGGACAAGGAAGGAGTTGTCCAATTTCAAAAAACTTGATATATTCGTGATCAGCTCATCGAGATCTACCAGTGAACAATTGTGCCCAAAAAACTTTGAAAAAAGGGCGCACCCTACCGTTTATATGGGAGACCTACCAAACATGTCCATTGCGCACATTTTAAGCTAAAAACGAAGTCTCTACGACCTTCCTGAGCCTAGATAGACATATTGGCCAAAATGGGCCTTGTGGGAGCCTCAAAAACAGTTTTGGCCCATAACTCAGTTTCTGAGTACTTTGACATATTTTTGTTAACAAGTCGTATATAAACATGTCCATTGCGCACATTTTAAGCTAAAAAATGGACTCTCTGACCTTCCTGGGCCAAGATAGACATATTGGCCAAAATGGGCCTTATGGGTGCCTCAAAACAGTTTTGGCCCAATGGCCCATAGCTCAGTTTTGAGTACTTCAGAGCATATGTTTGTTAACAAGTCGTATATAAACATGTCCATTGCGCACATTTTAAGCTAAAAAATAAATGGACTCTACGACCTTCCTGAGCCAAGATAGACATTTTCTATATTCCTCGGCTACGGCTCATCACAAAAATCAATTTTTGGGCCTCCACCACCGAGTTGGGCTGCGAACTTTTTTTCCTGTACTATAAGACACCTGTGGCAACATATTTGTGAAGAATTAATTAGCTTGCCTCTAGTGAGTTCCAGGTCTTACCCAAAATGCCTTGGAGTAGAAAGGCTCCGTAACTTCCTAAGCCCGCATAGGTGTGTGTACGCGCGCGGCGCAACGCAGACAGGATATACGTGTTTAGCAACCTGCAACATTGTAGGATGTTACCCTACCCTCCGCCGCGCACGCAACGTTTTCCGCGGGGAAACGTATGCAACACGACCGACCCTCCAAACCTCCGAGTGTTGCGCGCAGGGATGGGAGAAATCCATCAACCGTAACATGGTTCATTGGTTCCTGTTGTAAGCCATAAGCGCCGCGACGCCGCGTGCCCTGTTTGAGGGAAGCGCGACGATAAAAGGCTTTATCGACGGGCGATGTCCGTCCCTTTCTTCTGACTTGTTGTGACGTCCAAATGTGGAATGTTAGCCGCGCGCGCGAGGGTAGGGGTAGCATCCTAAAGGTTTTAGCGCTTGCCGCCGGCCGCGCCATATAATCCATGCAAAATAGGTAAGTCAAGAGACATAGGCCAGCCAAAATTTCTCATTGAATATTTATGTGGAATTGGAAGTTGCTCTAACCTTGAGATCCTTGTCCTAACCAGGGCCCTGGGGAAATGAGATCCCTAGTTTTATGAGCGCGCAGCGCCTTGCTTTATTCATTATTGCTTCAAACCGTTTGGCGTTAAAGCGCGACGCCCTTGGTTTGGGGAATTGGAAGATTCAATAACATGTGCAAGTGCAATTAATTACTGTGTAGTGTGTGGCATTTAAAAATTCTAAACATCATGTCATGAATTTTCAATTTAAAAATTTCATTTTAATGAACATACGATCAGAGATACTGTTCTCTGTTTTTTTTCTTTTTGCATTCTTTTGTGGCTTGATTTGATGGATTTCTCCCATCCCTGCGAGCAACACTCGGAAGTTTGGAGGGTCGTGTTGGTGGAAAACGTTGTGTGCGGCGGAGGGTAGGGTAACATTCTACAAGGCTTGATTGCAAGCTTTCACATGTATGTCTTGTAAAATTGTGCTGTAAAATGATATTCCAATTCAAATGTACATCATGATGTAATAAACTTGTTTTTATGGTTGTTGTTATTGGTACTTGCTTGTGGAACAATGGTGTTGATCCTCTAATATCACCCTCTGTCTACCTTTTCTCAAAAATTTAATTTTGGTACTTGATGAGGGTTGAAGATCCAGCTGAATCATAGATACAAGCTGTATGACATTTGTTGAAGTAAAATCAAAGGTGATTTTATTTCATTTATCCTGTTGAAGACGTTTAGCACATGCTAATGATATCTGAAAGCTTCTGCTTTACAAACTTTCTTGTTACTTAAATGTTTTAAACTTGCTTTCTTAATGTCCTTCTATTACATCCACAATTGCTTGTGTGCATAAAACATTTTAAAGGTAGTGTTTCTAGGATACCCTTCAAACTTACTTTTGACTTGCTCCATGTTATGGAGCCTTATTTTGCAGGCCTTATTTTGCCGACGTAATTTTTAACAAAAGTGCATGCAGGACACATTGCTTGTGGTAACTTTGACAATTGGTGATATCCTCCATTGAGAAGTACACATGACAGGGAAATTAGTCACCAAGCAATTGAATGAATAAAAGCGTTAAATTGTCAGATTGCACATGTGTACTATTCTTCAGGTTTTAAAATATATTTCATATTCTTATTGATCTCTATGCAAGCAAGACCCGGTTGTTCTGGCCATTAGTCGACACTTCGACGGACGTTGCCCGTCTATTTCGGACTCTGGCATGGGGCTGTACCATACTACGTCGTACTTTCAGTACGACGCTGAACTAAATGCGCTGACAAAGTACCATGTTGACACGTACGATGACGCGCAGAAAAGTTTTGCGCGGGAATTGTCGTATTTCCTCCGTCCCTTGTCCAACAACAAGTCAGAAGAAAGGGACGGACATCGCCCGTCGATTTTTCTGTATCCTAAACCTAATCATAACCCTAACCAAAACCCTAACCATAATCCTATAACCCTAACCCTAACAAATCTTGACCCTAATCCTGACCCTAACCCTAGTCCTTAAAGCGCTAGGTGCGCTTAATTATATTTTTCTGAGTGACGTCATTGTCATAGATAATGAAGGCTCCCGTTTATATGGGAGACCTACCAAACATGTCCATTGCGCACATTTTAAGCTAAAAACGAAGTCTCTACGACCTTCCTGAGCCTAGATAGACATATTGGCCAAAATGGGCCTTGTGGGAGCCTCAAAAACAGTTTTTGGCCCATAACTCAGTTTCTGAGTACTTTAGAGCATATTTTTGTTAACAAGTCGTATATAAACATGTCCATTGCGCACATTTTAAGCTAAAAATGGACTCTCTACGACCTTCCTGGGCCAAGATAGACATATTGGCCAAAATGGGCCTTGCGGCGTGCCTCAAAAACAGTTTTTGGCCCAATGGCCCATAGCTCAGTTTTTGAGTACTTCAGAGCATATGTTTGTTAACAAGTCGTATATAAACATGTCCATTGCGCACATTTTAAGCTAAAAAATAAATGGACTCTCTACGACCTTCCTGAGCCAAGATAGACATTTTCTATATTCCTCGGCTACGGCTCATCACAAAAATCAATTTTTTGGGCCTCCACCCACCGAGTTGGGCTGCGAACTTTTTTCCTGTACTATAAGACACCTGTGGCAACATATTTGTGAAGAATTAATTAGCTTGCCTCTAGTGAGTTCCAGGTCTTACCCAAAATGCCTTGGAGTAGAAAGGCTCCGTAACTTCCTAAGCCCGCATAGGTGTGTGTACGCGCGCGGCGCAACGCAGACAGGGATATACGTGTTTAGCAACTCCGTAACATTGTAGGATGTTACCCTACCCTCCGCCGCGCACGCAACGTTTTCCGCGGGGAAACGTATGCAACACGACCGCGACCCTCCAAACCTCCGAGTGTTGCGCGCAGGGATGGGAGAAATCCATCAACCGTAACATGGTTCATTGGTTCCTAAGCTGTAAGCCATAAGCGCCGCGACGCCGCGTGCTTCCCTGTTCTGAGGAAGCGCGACGATAAAAGGCTTTATCGACGGGCGATGTCCGTCCCTTTCTTCTGACTTGTTGTGACGTCCAAATGTGGAACGTTGCGCCGCGCGCGCGAGGGTAGGGTAGCATCCTACGAAAGGTTTTAGCGCTTGCCGCCGGCCGCGCCGCGCAATCCATGCAAAATAGGTAAGTCAAGAGACATAGGCCAGCCAAAATTTCTCATTGAATATTTATGTGGAATTGGAAGTTGCTCTAACCTTGAGATCCTTGTCCTAACCAGGGCCCTGGGGAAATGAGATCCCTAGTTTTATGAGCGCCGCAGCTCTTGCTTTATTCATTATTGCTTCAAACCGTTTGGCGTTAAAGCGCGACGCCCTTGGTTTGGGGAATTGGAAGATTCAATAACATGTGCAAGTGCAATTAATTACTGTGTAGTGTGTGGCATTTAAAAATTCTAAATATCATGTCAGTGTGTTGAAATTCAATTTCACAAAGTGCTCTAGCATAAGCGAGCGAGTTACAACAAATTAAAACACAAGGTTAATCGTCTTTACTTTAAGTTTCATGGGTAAATTCATACCCAATCGTCAGAAGACAAGTAACATGAAAATAATGGCAAAATGATCCTGATCTACTCCTTTATAAAATCCATCGTTAAAGTTCAGCAATAAATCGAAATAAAAGATTCTTTCTTAAAAACCCCACTTTGAAAAAATAAACATTTAAACACTTTTAGGTCTCAGGTTAAAGCAAAAATACTACCGTCGGCTGAGTATTCGTATCACGAAAGTTACTACTACGAGCCGCAGCCGAGAGTGTACTTCACTAAAACTTAAAAACCATAAAGTGTAAAATGTAAAATTATAATGCTCTCTCTAATAAAAATTTGGCGTTTATGTCGGCACTTAGAAATAAATTCAGTCTTTTTATTTAAAAGTTTTTGATTGTCCTTAAATTTTATGATTTGGAGCTTTTCGCTCAGGCAGAGGTCACAGTTGAGCCGTCCGTTCTGATAAGGCCTGGCAAACTGCAAGATCTTCCACTCTAGCACAGGGGTACGGCCTTGGTCCTTCATCTCCCAGAACTTCTTGGAGAGTTCAGTATCCCGAAGGTGCTCCCTGTACTTCATTGAGTTCTTGTGTTTGGAGACTCCTTTCCCCACTTCCGGCTCCGATACACCAATGCAGGAGAAGGAATCCGTGGTGTCCGATATGGTAGCTTGGTACACAACTGCTTTGGCCCGACATTGGCCGTCCAGGGGGCACTGCTCTTTGTTCCTGCAGTTACAGGGCAGTGTTTGGGTCTCTTCAGTTCTGTCTAGGGTCTTTCTATTATGGGATTTTATCATACTACAACAAACTGCTCCACGACAGTATAACTACAGAGTACCGTAAGTCACCTGAAGAGACCAAGAATGCTATCGACAAAGAGTCAGCAGTGCTTGCTCAGTCCTTGAAACTCGCCGACAGAATGCAGATGTACACGACTGATCAATGCTTCATCACAGTGAAAGACCACAAGACCAACTTCCCCTCTAACCCAAGCTGCCGCCTAATTAACCCCTCAAAGACAGATCTCGGCAAAGTCAGCAAACAAATTTTAGAAAAGGCCATCAAGAACACAAACGGCAGCTTGGGATTTAACCAATGGAGAAAGACCAAAGACGTGACTGACTGGTTTGATGACATGACTGCACGAAACGACAAAGACATGAGGTTTATCCAGTTCGACATAGAGACTTTCTATCCATCAATCACAGAATCTCTCCTCGACAAGGCCCTGGATTGCGAGAGTCACATTGCACGATTTCCCATCAGATAGGAGCATCATCAAACAAGCTAAAAAGGCCCTTTTATTCAACGAGAACTCTTGTTGGGTGAAAAGACCGATGACCTCTTTGACATCACCATGGGGTCATATGATGGTGCTGAATGTTGCGAAATCGTGGGTTTGTACCTCCTGCACAAGATCTCCAGCTTCCTTGAACCCCAGTACACTGGTCTTTACCGCGATGATGGACTCATTGCTGTCCCAAAGGCCAGTGGAAGAAAGATGGACCTCATCCGAAAGAAGCTTCACAAGTGTTTCAAGGATGAGGACTGAAAATCATTGTTCAGACTGATATGGTTGTTGCTAACTTCTTGGACGTCACACTCAACCTGATGGATGGGACATACAAACCATACAGAAAGCCAAACGACACACCCCTTTACATCCACAAAGAATCGAACCACCCGCCTTCAATCAAAAAGAACTTGGTCCCTATGATTAACAATCGATTAAACTCAATCTCTAGCAATGAGACGGTGTTTAATGATAGTAAAATCATATACCAAGAAGCACTTCAGAAAAGCGGCCACAGCGAGCATCTTCAATGGACCGAAAGCACCCCTTCCCCTCAGAACACACGCACTAAACGTCGTCGAGCTATCATTTGGTTTAACCCTCCATTCAGTGAGAATGTTACGACAAAGATTGGGAAAGAATTTTTCAAGATCTTGGAAAAACACTTCCCGAAGCGACACAAGTTCCATAAAATCTTGAACAGGAACAACGTTAAACTTTCATACTCTTGTACCCCAAACATAGGAAGTATGATAAAATCCCATAATAGAAAGACCCTAGACAGAACTGAAGAGACCCAAACACTGCCCTGTAACTGCAGGAACAAAGAGCAGTGCCCCCTGGACGGCCAATGTCGGGCCAAAGCAGTTGTGTACCAAGCTACCATATCGGACACCACGGATTCCTTCTCCTACATTGGTATATCAGAGCCAGAAGTGAAGAAAAGAGTCTCCAAACACAAGAACTCAATGAAGTACAGGGAGCACGAACAGGACACTGAACTCTCCAAGAAGTTCTGGGAGATGAAGGACCAAGGCCGTACCCCTGTGCTAGAGTGGAAGATCTTGCAGTTTGCCAGGCCTTATCAGAACGGACGGCTCAACTGTGACCTCTGCCTGAGCGAAAAGCTCCAAATCATAAAATTTAAGGACAATCAAAAACTTTTAAATAAAAAGACTGAATTTATTTCTAAGTGCCGACATAAACGCAAATTTTTATTAGAGAGAGCATTATAATTTTACATTTTTACACTTTATGGTTTTTAAGTTTTAGTGAAGTACACTCTCGGCTGCGGCTCGTAGTAGTAACTTTCGTGATACGAATACTCAGCCGACGGTATTTTGCTTTAACCTGAGACCTAAAAGTGTTTAAATGTTTATTTTTTTCAAAGTGGGGTTTTTTAAGAAAGAATCTTTTATTTCGATTTATTGCTGAACTTTAACGATGGATTTTATAAAGGAGTAGATAAGGATCATTTTGCCATTATTTTCATGTTACTTGTCTTCTGACGATTGGGTATGAATTTACCCATGAAACTTAAAGTAAAGACGATTAACCTTGTGTTTTAATTTGTTGTAAACATCATGTCATGAATTTTCAATTTAAAAATTTCATTTTAATGAACATACGATCAGAGATACTGTTCTCTGTTTTTTTTTTTTTTGCATTCTTTTGTGGCTTGATTTGATGGATTTCTCCCATCCCTGCGAGCAACACTCGGAAGTTTGGAGGGTCGTGTTGCGGAAAACGTTGTGTGCGCGGCGGAGGGTAGGGTAACATTCTACAAGGCTTGATTGCAAGCTTTCACATGTATGTCTTGTAAAATTGTGCTGTAAAATGATATTCCAATTCAAATGTACATCATGATGTAATAAACTTGTTTTTATGGTTGTTGTTATTGGTACTTGCTTGTGGAACAATGGTGTTGATCCTCTAATATCACCCTCTGTCTACCTTTTTCTCAAAAATTTAATTTTGGTACTTGATGAGGGCTGGAAGATCCAGCTGAATCATAGATACAGCTGTATGACATTTGTTGAAGTAAAATCAAAGGTGATTTTTATTTCATTTATCCTGTTGAAGACGTTTAGCACATGCTAATGATATCTGAAAGCTTCTGCTTTACAAACTTTCTTGTTACTTAAATGTTTTAAACTTGCTTTCTTAATGTCCTTCCTATTACATCCACAATTGCTTGTGTGCATAAAACATTTTAAAGGTAGTGTTTCTAGGATACCCTTCAAACTTACTTTTGACTTGCTCCATGTTATGGAGCCTTATTTTGCAGGCCTTATTTTGCCGACGTAATTTTTTAACAAAAAGTGCATGCAGGGACACATTGCTTGTGGTAACTTTTGACAATTGGTGATATCCTCCATTGAGAAGTACACATGACAGGGAAATTAGTCACCAAGCAATTGAATGAATATACTTTGCAAAAAGTTGATCTTCATATTTGTTTTGTTGCTGCCCACCAAAAATATATAGCAAGGGCAGAGGAAATGGGCAGAGGAAAATATTGCTGTAACCAGAGTCTTAGGTAGGAGAAAGGTAAATAGGTTGGGACTGAAGTTGCTTGTTCTTAAATTGTCGGTCTTTGACAGACCCTCGTGCAAATTGATGCGAGAATTGGTGTGAGGATTGGCGTCAGTGGGTCAGACAACATCCAACAATTTTTAAATTCCTTATATATGATTAGATAAATACAATATCACACCTTATGGTTTCCAGTTGAACCATTGCATACATGTTTAATAACAAATGAGTACATCTAAACGACAAAAGAAAGATGTTTCCACAGACTCTGATTATTCTTCTGCATTTGACTACATTGATGACTGTAGTCTTAGTGATGTCAGTAAAGCATGTATCCTTGGAGCTGCCGAAGATTTATCTAAACTCATCAAGTCTGGGAAAACAGTATCCTGCTGTAACAATCAAGGACAAACTCCCCTTCATATAGCTGCTGAACGTGGTAATGTTGAATGTTGCAAATTACTCCTTGAGGTGAAGGATACTGAGATAAATGCTCTAACTTTTGATGGAGTTTCACCATTGATGCTAGCCGCTCAAAGTGACAACATTGAGTTAGTGCAACTCATTCTTTCATCTGGTGCTAATGCATTGTGTATCGATATAAATGGGAACTCTTGTCTTGACCGTGCTCTAGAGAATGATAACATTGAGATATTCAAACTCTTGATGGCAAGTATGGATGTAAATATTGGATCTTTTGAGGGATGGACCATAGCACATACTGTTGCCAGGGATGGAAATTGTCAGTTCCTTAAACTTCTAATTGAAAATGGACAGTGCAATTTTAGTGCTACTGATTATGGAATAACACCTCTTCATTTAGCCAGCCAAGAAGGAAACCATGATTGTGCCAAACTATTGATAGATAACAATCTCAGCCTCATTGAACAAAAAGCTAATGATGGAATCACACCAATTTTTCTTGCAGCACAAAATGGTCACATAGACATACTGAAATTGCTTTTGATACATGGTGCTGATGTTAATGTTGTTACTCAGAATGGAACTGTTTTGCATCTTGCTGTTATGCATGGTAACAACGAATGCTTGGAAACCATCCTGAAACATGGTGCTGATGTAGAAGGTGCTATTGGGGAGACCGATGTTGATACCCCCCTTGGCCAGGCTGTATTCAATAATCATGTCAAAACTACTGAGGTTTTATTGAAATATGGTGCAAATCCAATTTGTTGTAGTTCTGACCCATATTCCTCCACACCTCTTCATCTCTGTTTTCAGAGTTTGGAATCAGAGCTTGATGTTGATGCTTGTAAAATATTGAAACTACTTGTGGAGCAGCCTACTACCCAAGAATATGTAAAAACTGCTGTTTCAGATGAGCTTGCATTAGTTCTAACTAATTCTGACAACTGCAATTTATTGATGAAAGTAGCTGAGGTATTGAATTGGTCATGCCAAGCTCTTATATCAAATAAAGTTCTTTTCATCATTATCACAAAATCTAGAATAGAAACTCTTTCTTACCTCATTTCTTGTAACTATTCCTTTGCAAACTATGATATTGGGGAAAATCTTGCTGAATATATTGCTATGTCCACTGCAGGACAAGACCATAAACATTTCATCTACCAGGCACTCTATGATCAATATTTGATAATTCCTCGACCTGTTTATGATACATTGGAACTAAGAAAAGACCCTGTTACTTTAAATCCTGTGAAAGAAAAGCTTTTATGTCTCATAGACAAATATTCATTTCAACCAAGATCTCTTGTTGATTACTGCAGGTTTCGAATAAGATTCTTGATGTCATGTACTCCTGATTTCGAACAAATAGTAGCTGCATTAAACATAAATAGTGCATGTAAAGAAATTTTGTTATTGGAACGAAATTGTACTGTTTCCATAACAGATCTTAAGAGCTGTGCAATGTCTCACTATATCTCTGAAGATGAATTACAACAACAGTATATGGTTATGTGACTTGTGAGTTATATTGCTAATAGGTATATCTTACAACTTGATATCGTTGGCAGGGCTGTTAATTTAACATTATTTATAAGTCTGAACTCTAGTCATAGCTGCATATATGAGCAATAAAATAATTTGAAGTTACACATGATAGGCTTTACAGATTACTGTTAAGCTTGAAAAGTTGAAAAGTCAGTTGAACAATTGATATGCTAGAAATTTGATACCAATTGAACTAAGCTGAATTTTGTTTGTTCAGAAATTTCAAATCTATTTCCCTTATGGGAAAAATAGAATAAATGTACACTCATCAATTATAGTACTGTTTATCTAAGTCATGATTTCACGCACCAATATGAAATATATGATGATCTTACTATAATTACCTATTAATTATCAATACAATGCTCTGTTCCTAATAACCATTAACCAACTTCTTGATCTGTGTCCATTATTTATCACACATTTTGAATTTATGTAGCCTCTGCTAGCTATTATACCAAATATGTTTATTCAAAAATTCATTTGCCACTTATAATGATTGCACCACTGATTTCATTTCGTAGTATTCTTAATTTGAAGATAGTCTTTACTTAGAAACCATCTAAGTATTATAAAAAGCCAGATTTAGTTATAATATGTTATGTATCTCTACTTAGCAATATTATGACTTCTTATTTATTTGCAGAAAATGTCTCTGGCTGATGAACTTTTAGCTGATCTTGATGAGCTCGATGATGACAACACCTTCGAACCAACTGATGTCGACATTAAAGATGACCCTGATAAAATGGACACAACTGATAAATCTGATTTTTCTGCTGGAAGCAGTAACATTTACCGTCTTTTACATTCAGAAAAACTTTCAAATATCAAGGAAGCAATTGAGGTATTTTCCAATGAACCAGCAGAATCAATAGGACCTGTTGAGAATCATCCCGAATACAACCTGATTGTTGATGCAAACAACATTGCAGTTGAGATTGATAATGAAATTTTCTTCCTTCATAAATATATCAGAGATCTTTACAATGAACGTTTTCCAGAATTAGAATCTTTAGTGTTAAATCCAATGGACTTCATCAAAACTGTGAATTATTTGGGAAATGACCTGCACAAAAGTAAGTTTGACACAGAATTTCTCAATTTCCTCCCTTCTGCAACAGTTATGGTTGTCAGCGTTACAGCTGCTACAACCCAGGGAAAGCAGCTAGAGGAGGACTCTCTCAAATCTCTTACTGAAGCATGCGAGGCAGCCTTTAAATTGGAAGAAATACGGCAGACTGTACTTCTCTATGTCGAATCCCGGATGGCTATGATAGCTCCCAATTTATCACGCATTATTGGTACTACAGTAGCCACAAAGCTTATGGGACAAGCTGGAGGATTGACAGCTTTATCCAAAATGCCGAGTTGCAATGTGCTGGTTTTGGGTCAGACAAAGAAAACATTATCTGGTTTCAGTTCTTCCCAAGCAATGCCTCACACAGGAATTTTGTTCTATTCTGATATGGTGCAAACACTTCCAAAAGAATACAGAAGAAAAACTGCCAAATTGTTAGCAGCTAAGTGTACCTTGGCTGCAAGGGTAGATGCATGCCACCAAGCAACTGATGGCTCAATTGGACAAGGATTTTTAGACGATATAAATCAGAAAGTTGAGAAAATGCAAGAAGCTCCCCCTTGCATACGAAATAAAGCTCTGCCAAGACCAGATGATGAGCCACGCAAAAAACGAGGTGGAAGGAGAGTGAGGAAGATGAAAGAAAAAACAGCAGTAACAGAGCTCAGAAGACGGGCAAATCGGGTAAACTTTGCTCAACTAGAGGAAGATACTTTACAAGATGACCTTGGATTCTCTCTCGGAAATGTCAATAAAGAAGGTTCAGGTAAAGTAAGGGGAGCTGTGATAGACAAGAAGACAGCCCTCACACTATCTAAGAAAGTTCAGCGAAAGATACAGAAGGACCAAGCCATCTACGGGGGAAAATCCACTGTCCGAGGAGCCTCCACGTCTGGAACAGCTTCCAGCATTGCGTTCACTCCTTTGCAAGGCCTAGAAATAGTGAACCCTGGTGCAGCAGAGAATAAGTCAGCCCAAGGAGCATCATCACAGTCAGGAAATTACTTCTCCTCTGGTTTTGGATTCTCGAAAAAGTCTTTAGCTAAGGGATGATGTATCCCATACACAGATTGCTTATGTACGTCACTGCAGTATTAATAATGACCTTCATCCAAAGTAACTTCATCCAAAGTAATGAAGATTCAGCTACTCAGGTCGTTTATAACATATTCCATATTTCCATCTTATATGTTTTATACAATTTCATCGGCACAAGGAATAGGATTGGCCATTTGATCTACTATTTTATTCGTAGATGCCCTTGCCAAATGAGGTGTTCCCTTTCCACCCTGAATTTTACCCTTTTTAATTTAAATGGTGGTTATTTTGATCGTTATCTCTAACTTAATAACGTGTATTTTGTTACAATATTACAATATCTAAAATGTCGCTTTTAACTTTTGATGTGCTGTACCATTTCAATCTTATCTATAATGCTGTTGTTTCAAAAGAGTATGACATAGGTGAATTAGGTGATAGGAACACGTGAGTGAATCAGCAAAACTTAATAACTTACTTTCATCTGAGTTACTACAGTAGTATAACTGTTTTTAAACTAATATCTAAGATCACAAGGTTGTTATGATATTTTCAAAGAGACTACATCAAAAGGCCATGATATGATCATGCTGTAACCTATATTATTCCTCTGCCATAGGATGGGTGTGGTCTTGTCCAGGTTATGGACCACTAAACGATCCTTCAGAGAGCACCTGGAACATTTGGAGACGGAGATCAAGCGAATTGAGACAGCTCAACAACGCAACGCTATCATCAAACGACAGGTATGTAAGTGTGTCTTCGCAGAAAGCTGCTTGGATTACAAAAAATATTGATGATTTCTTTTATTCAATAACAATAATCTAATAATCGCTCTAATCTTGCAAATAAGCCAATTGTCAAATTTTACTGAGATGATTTTGTGTTATTGGCAATGTAAGTAATCTTGCAATCCTCCTATTACTTAATCATTAACTCATTTAATCACATTGTTCATAAGTTCATAGCAACATTCGAGGAACATTTCTCTTCCAAAAAGGGATAATTGATAACCATCATTAAAAGCTTAGTAAATAAGCAACAAAGTCCTATTATTCAAAATATTTCATTCGATGATAGGGCTGTTATATTTGAATATCGTATCAAAACGAATATCAACTAAATAACTAAATATTGCACATTGTTACACAGCGCACCCCCTATACAATACAGTAGGATACGAGGGGCAGGCCGAGTGGAATAATTCTATTAGCGTCATGACCATTCGCCATGCTCTAAGTTTATTAGCCCATGTGAGGAGTGTATCATTACAAATTATTGCACGCCTCCCCACGCCTACATGCACCCACATAATGTTCTGATATCCCTTGTAATATATCATCCCCCTCAGTTGATATCGTCGATAGTGTTATGGTCCTCAGTGCTCTACATCATCTCCTTCATAGCCTACTACCTGGTATTTTTCCCGGATACGTGGGCTCTGAGAGTGGTGTATGCGATCCCTTTCTTCGTTGCTCCCCTCCTTATCTTCTTCCTCAACAAGTGTGTCAGCCTCTACCTCGAGAGACGGTAAGATCATTGATCAGTGATCGGGAAGTTACGTCCCTATAATTCCAGAGATGGAGTAGATAGCTGCGTCCATTGTCCAATCAATTACATCTCTATATCATGTCAAATCCCATTATTTCAACATCATCATCTAAAACTAAGAACCATAAGAGCTGTATCTCCTAAAACTCGTTGGATTACTTTGTTTTATACCCCTTGGAGTATTATAAGACACATATTGAGTCGTGTGTGTGACAGCACGTGCGGTATGTAATTTAGTAATTTCTCTAGCAGCTAGTTCTATATTAAACCAAATGAAACTCCAGCATGAGGTACATTAGAAGCCTTACCACTTCTTGGGATGTTTAGATATACATGGTTCACATTTTGTACCTGAATTATAAGACATGAAAATATATAATAATACTACTCCACAGAAAATATCAACAACGCAACAAATATGACATATTAAAAGAAATTTAATAAAATTAATAAAAGAAAGCGTCTTATATCGCATTAAATTACAAAATTCATACTAAAAGAATATCTACAAACTATTTACACGGCTATGTACAAAATATTTACAAATTATTTTACAAAATCCAATACTAAAAGAAAATATTTAAATTTTGCTCCTTTATAAATAAAATAAGCATATTACTGATAACAAAATTTGTCAAATAAACATTTGTAATTCTCACAACATAATATGACATTTACCAATGCCTGCCAGTCTGAGAGTGCTCACTACTCAGTACACGCTATCAAAGGCGTGGGAAAGGGAGGTAGTGCAAAACATGTCTTTCTTGTGTGTGTGACGTTAGTCGTGACGTGAACGCAGTCGCACAAGGGGCATTTAAACTCCTTGATAAACCCATGGTAAATTGTCCATGTACACAAGGAACTATTTCATTATGTATTTCGTACAATGTGGTTATAAGCATATAATTTGCATTATTGAAAAGGACAATATATTTTTAAAGGGATGAATTATTGTCATAGGGGCTGAAATTAGTCTCTTACACGTCAGAAATCCACAATTCATAATAACCGTAATGAAGTCGTGCCTATCAGCCGCATATTGAGATGTGCATATATATTGAGATGTGCATATTGAGATGTGCATATTGAGATGTGGATATTGAGATGTGCATATTGAGATGTGCATATTAAGATGTGCATATTGAGATGTGCATATTGAGATGTGCATATTGTGATGTGCATATTGAGATGTGCATATTGAGATGTGCATATTGAGATGTGCATATTGAGATGTGCATATTGAGATGTGCATATTGGGATGTGCATATTGAGATGTGCATATTGAAATGTGCATATTAAGATGTGCATATTGAGATGTGCATATTGAGATGTGCATATTGAGATGTGCATATTGAGATATGCATATTGAGATGTGCATATTGAGATGTGCATATTGAGATGTGCATATTGAGATGTGCATATTGAGATGTGCATATTGAGATGTGCATATTGAGATGTGCATATTGAGATGTGCATATTGAGATGTGCATATTGAGATGTGCATATTGAGATGTGCATATTGAGATGTGCATATTGAGATGTGCATATTGAGATGCATATTGAGATGTGCATATTGAGATGTGCATATTGAGATGCATATTGAGATGCATATTGAGATGTGCATATTGAGATGTGCATATTGAGATGTGCATATTGAGATGTGCATATTGAGATGTGCATATTGAGATGTGCATATTGAGATGTGCATATTGAGATGTGCATATTGAGATCAATTGCCTATATGAGTCGTACCGAGACCGATCGAGGGTTCGATTAAGATTCATTTAAATTCATGATATTTGAGGCCCTGTTCTTGTGTTGGACTGTATAAAGGCCACGGATTAACCTCCAGCCATCTTGCTTTGTAATCAGTAGGGCTTTGTACGTCATCCGTGCACAATATCCGGTGATCAAGGCAATTATACAGCCGGGATTCTAGGTCATTATAAAATTATACGGCAATTTGTACGTATGTATCCATATTCCATGTTCTACTTTTAGAAATTCCAAATGGAAATTGGTTTTGAGAACTTACAAAGTCTGTTCATGATATTTGCTATGAGATGGTACCTATGTGCAATATGAGCAATGAACATGTTTTTTTTAAAACTTTTTTGATACGAGAATACATTTCTTTTATACTCCTCAATTTAATCAGAAATAGGACGAGTATACTCCTCTACTATGAATTACTACTATCATGTACCATGTATACTATCTACACTAATTTGTACAGGTATCAGAAGTACATCGTGAAACTGAGGGATATAAAAGGAGAGAAGAAAAGAGTGTTGGAAGACATCATCGAGACAGAGTCCTTCAAAAACGCCAAGGAGCTACTCGAAAGGTGACAATCGAACAATCAAACAGTCATGTTCTGTCATGTTAAAACAAATTTCGACTCCTCTTGTTGAAGCTTTTCTTCTTCAAGGGGGCTAGTAACTTAGTAAGAATTCATTTATTGTATTTATTCCAATTAAAAGCATTCCTTACAGAAACATTATAAATATTGAATGATATAGTGTAGGCATATAACATAGCACCACTGATGTCAGGATCATTGCGACATTAGTAAATGTATATTATAATCTTAATGTATAGTTACAGCCTGGCGCCTGTGATCATTAATTGAGGGCACTCCAAATAATCTTCTTACCCTCTCTCGAATTCTTTCAATAACTCGAACATGTACAAGAGCCCTCGTCACCATGATGTACTTCAAATCACTCTACTCCTCCAATATAACCTGATCTCTGCCCCCAGGTTTGACCCCGAGTCCACGTTCCTGCGTCCCACGCCCATGACAGGGGGCGTCCCTCCGATGACCCCAGCCCGAGGGGCGGGAGGGGGTCCTCCGCCCACTCTCATTACCCCCGATACTCCCATCCCTGTTACCCCTCGACCTGACATGGAACTGAGGCACCGAAAAAGGGGCGGTCTTACTCCAACCAACCAGGTACCTATACCGGGGGAGTTAGTTGGTAGAGCCAATGGATTTTAGTGTGGCTCAGTGTTAATCCCTATACATAGCTGCCGAACTGCCCTCCTTTTGGGAGGACGCCCTCCCATGCCCTCCATTTGCCCTCCTTTCAGACCTTGCCCACCTTTTTGTAGGGCAAATCTTAAAATTTACCTATAATTCTGAAAATTTACCCATAATTCTCAAAATTTACCTAGCAAGCATTATCTCGATTGCGACCAAAAAAAAGGTCGTCACATATTTTCCAAAATATGCCCACGGAAATCTTGTACCCAATGTACCTAAATGAGCACTATCTCGGCTCTCGCATCAATTAAAGACAAAGAAGCATGCTTGTGAAGCATTTTTTTTGTTTTGGAACAATTTTGATGATAATATATTACCTAACAAGCCCTGCCTGTCTCAAATCAATTTTCAAAATTTGCCTACCAAGCACTTTATCGAATCATTTTTGATAAGTTACCTATTATAACTTATCAAAAATGATTCGATAAAGTGCTTGGTAGGCAAATTTTATATTATAACTTATTATTATAACTTATTAAACAATATCTCGGATCAATTTCAAAAAATTACTTATCAAAGTATCAAGCACTATCTCGGATCAATTTTGAAAATATACTTATCAAGCACTACCTCGGATCAATTTTTGAAAATTTACCCTCTTATAATCCTTAAAAATATACCCATAATTCACCAGAAAATCTGAAAATTCATCTAACGGGTGATGACTATTTATCTGGAATTATTTCAATGTATTCTTGTGGGCAAATCGAGATCATGTTAGAGCTCAGATGTGCTTATTCTGGACCTAAAAAGTCTGCTGATTCAGAATAACATCATGAGAAAATTTGAAGCCCCTGTTTTCCCATGCTACTGGCCGATTAGATTGAGAAGGTACAAAAAAAATCTTGCACAAATTCAAAGATTGACTTCCTGACATATGATTGGAAAATTGCATACAGGAGCATTCCCATCAGTTGCCATCTAGGTTTATTCATGAACTTCGTTAGCTGAGACACTAATGGAGGCCTCTACATGAATTTTTCGTTGAATATCAAGAAAATTCTTGGATTTTAGAGCTATAATCACGCCAAATTTCTGGAAAAAGGTGTATGTTTTTTGCTACACCAGGCCTTAAGAAAGTCTTAGAACAGGACCTAGGTGGTCTGAACACTCAGATTTGATGGCAGGGACCTCATTAAACATAACTCATGTCTTTAGACCACTTCCATTTATTGGTATGCAGAATTTTGGATTAACAATTACCCAAAATCGCAGTTTTATGAAAGTGACATTATCCTAGAATTGACGATTTTAAACCCTTTTTAGGTTCCATAGGGTCACCACTGGATAAGTTAGTGATGCTACCGGGTGGGCCAAAAAGAACGTTACAAAAGTAACGCGCTGTAACTTTGGTTGTGTTTGGAGTTTCTTAATAAAACTTTGGGATGTCATAGGTATGTATGATACAATTTTGCACCAAAAATTTGAAATGTCTACCTCAAAAAATGCCCGAGTTATCAACGAAAAACCGGTTAATTTGCCATATCTCAGCTTCTGAGACTCAAAAATGTTAGCTACTCCAGGATCATATTGCCCAAATATTGCCCGTAATATCCTGAAAGTTTCATCAAGATTGCTCAAAAAACCTCGGAGATATGCGCCTTTTTGTATCGCAGAAAGTGTACATAAAGCACAATTAAAGGGTACATTATGCAAGCTTGCATAGTTTAACATGTCCAAATATGGAGATAAGCACGGTGTTTGTTTACATTTTATCTGCTGAGTGTGTAAAAGCTTGCGTATACACGCTTTTTTGCGATACAAAAAGTCGCATATCTCCGAGGTTTTTTGAGCAATCTTGATGAAACTTTCAGGATATTACGGGCAATATGTGGGCAATATGATCCTGGAGTAGCTAACATTTTTGAGTCTCAGAAGCTGAGATATGGCAAATAAACCGGTTTTTCGTTGATAACTCGGGCATTTTTTGAGGTAGACATTTCAAATTTTTGGTGCAAAATTGTATCATACATACCTATGACATCCCAAAGTTTTATTAAGAAACTCCAAACACAACCAAAGTTACAGCGCGTTACTTTTGTAACGTTCTTTTTGGCCCACCCGGTACTTACTGCAGTCACTCTTGAGACCCTCCTGCTCAGAATCATCCCATAGTAAGGCTTAAATAACACTTTTGGAGATTATTATTGTCATTTAGATTTTGTGCAAGATTTTTTTGTACCCTCTCAAACTAATTGGCCAGTAGCATGGGAAAACAGGGTTTTCAAATTTTCTCATGGTGTTATTCTGAATCAGCAGACTTTTTAGGTCCAGAACAATTATATTTGAGCTCTAACATGATCTTGATTTGCCCACAAGAATACATTGAAATAATTCCAGATAAATAGTCATCACATATCTGAATTCTGAACAATCCCTATTTTATAACTGACAGCATTTTCAGTAATATTCAAATAGAAATGAAACGAATCTTGTATTATATGCTTATCAGATAAAATTTACATTATCAATAACATTATCATTTATTATACATTTTTCAAAGTTTTCCTATTTTCATTTTCTTGTGCAGGTTATGATTGGTTTGATTCAGTCCTATTCCAAATCGCCACCATCAGTTACTGAGATGATTCCTCACCACTGTTTCTGTTTGCGATGAAGTCCTTCACTTTGCCCTTGATCTCTTCTCGTTGGCCCCACAGGAGCTTTACGATGGCCTTCAGAGTAGGATGCTCTCCTTCCTTGGCCTTTGCAGCAACTGCCTTGATACCCTCTTTAACTCCCTCAGGGAGGTTAGTCAGGGCGTCTTTGATCTTTTCTTTGAGAGTCTCCTCATCGCTGGCATAGCTCCTGATTTTGTCTACCACCGCACTCAGCTTCTCCGTCAGATCCTCGTTCTCCAGAATTCCAGCATGGTTTTTGATGAAGGCTACCACCTTTTCCTTGATTCCTACCGGGACTTCGGAAACGAATTCCTTGATGTCATCAATCAGTTCGCCGTCAGTGCGGGTAGCGAGGTAACCCTTCACTTTGTCTGTCACCTTCTCCAGAAGAGCAGCACGGTTAGCCCGGATTTCAGCGAGTCTGTCCCTCCAAGAGCCCCCAGTGCCGGGCTCAGTGCCGGGCTCAGAGCCGGGCTCAGTCTGACCCACTGCAACCGAAACGGCGAGGAATCCAACGAAAAGAATGCTCAAAGTCTTCATAGTGAAAGATGTGTTTTGACGAACTGATTAGGCTGGAAACCCCTGGAGTTTTATAGTTTGCAGAAGGGTAACGACTAGGAGATTCCTGGAGTTATTGCACAACATCCAGGAAAAACTAAGATTATTGTTGTTTTATGTTTGATAATTCCAGCCATCTGCCGTTTGCCTCCGTGCCACTTAATAATGAAATACGTGATGACCTCCCACTTAATAATGGAATACGTGACGAGGACCCACTAAATAATGAAAAACGTGAAATAATAACATCATACCGCGCCCCTTTCATTAAAACATCATTAGATTAAAGGATTAAGAAGGAGCTTCCTC
>WFMF01000160.1:0-251996 GCA_011033025.1 Beroe forskalii
TTTTTTGCTTTTTCAAAAAAGGCTTTTTCCGGGGTTTTTTTGCCAAAAAAAAACGGGCTGATTTTTCCAAAATTTTTTAGCAAATTTTAAAGGAAAAATTTTAGAAAATCCCAAAGGATCATTGGGGGATCTCGATTTTCATCGAGATATAATTTTTTGGGGGGAAAAAACAAATTTTAAAAAGGGGAAAAACTTTAAAAAAAGGGGATATTAAACTGAGCAATAAGATGGACCGTCCAAAAATATTTTTTGTACCAAAGGGGGAATTTCATAGGGTTAGGGAAATTTTGGGTTTTACTTTTTTTGTGTCTTTATGACGTCATCAAAATTAAAAACCCCTAAAAAATTTTTAATTTAAAAGCATTTGCCTTTTCTTCCCCCTTTAACTAAAGTTTTTAGGTTATTGGGTTCCCAATCGGGGTCGAAAACGGGGGTTTCCCAAAAAGGGGTCAGAAAATCGGGGTCGAATAACGGGGGGCAAAGGGGGGCAATCTTTAGGGGTCCGAAAAAATGGGGTCGAATAACGGGGGGGCCAAAATGGGTTCCAATAACTGGGGTCCCAATAACGGGGGTCCCCAAATAAACGGGGGTCCAATAACTTGGGGGAAATATACGATGGCTTGGCACAGGGGTTCACGCGGACGTTTTTTGAAATTGAGGGGGTTTGAAGAAATTGAAATTTTTCCAAAATTTTTTTGACTTGATTATGTTGAAATAGGGTTTAAATACGACTAATTTTCCCCATGAAATTTAGATCTGGTTATATTTAACACGTGATTTTGGCGTTTTGTAGAAATTAGGGGTTCGAAGAAATTGATTTCGGGTTTTTGGCTTGCGTTGAAAAAGGGTTTTCCCCCAAAAACGTGAAATTAGATCTAGTTGCTTTTTCCACTTTGGGGGGTTCATGGACGATTTTAGAAATGAAAAAAACCCAATGCTTTAATTTTAAAAAAAGGAAAAACGTAGTTTTTTGGGCTTCTCAAGGGGGGGGTTAAAGGTTAAATTTTATTTGGGGTAATGGGTTTGGACTAAATGAGGGGAAAGTTCTTGGGGGCCCCCTTTTGGGGGTAACATGGGTTCAAACCCCTTTTTTTCAAAATATCGTCACAAACCGTTTGGGCCGGTTTGGGCAAAACCCGCCTTTGGATTTTTGGAACCCGAAAAAAGGGGCAAAAAGGGCTGATTTTCATCAAACCAGGGGGGGGGGGACAACAAACAATTTTTTCCAACAATCTAGGACATCCCAAAACAGTTTACTGAAAGGGTTTCCCAAATTCTCACCTTTGATAATTGGGATGGTTTTCTTTTTTGGGAAAAGGGAAATGGGGAAAAACTTTAAATCAGGTTTTGGAAATTTTTAAGAAAGATTTTTTTTTAATTCAAAAAAAATCCCCGGGGGCCTTTTGAATAGTGGTGTGTTTTTTTCATATTGAAGTTGCCCAATTCATTTAATCCCGTTTAATTTCTTAAAAATGAAAGAACTGATTAAAAAGGGTAGCATGAACTTGATATAACTTAAAGATTTACCTTGACAGTGAAAACTAAATTTTTTGTAAGATTGTGTGGTGTAAAGACATATAATAACATGCGCCTGTAATGTTCATCGGTCGATCGAATGGAATTGGTCAAATGATCAACTCCATTCGAACAAATGATGTGTTTTACTGGTCCCTAATGACTTGAATCGTGTTTAAATGAGCAATATTTAGTTGCTTCCCTACTAGCTCAAAGATTTATATTTAAAACACATCAGTTGATCAAATGAAGTTGATCCATCGACCAATTCCATTCGATCGACAGACGAACATTACGGGCGTCTAAGGCTGTGCAGGCAAGACTGCAGTTTACACTGTCACTGCTGTACATGCATTAAAATTGACATTATTCTATTTAACGATTTATTTATGTTTCACTTCAAACCAGTGCTGATCTTTCATTTGTGTCTGAATCCTAGCCACTCATTCTAAATCAGGTGTTTTCACAGAATTCTTTGAAAATACAGGATATATAACTATTGGGTACTACAAAGATGAAAATGATGGACTAGGACAAAGTGTACTTAACATGACTGAAAGACTGGCTGAAATATCTGGGATGGATGCCAACTCTCATGTTCTTGACTTGGGCTGTGGGAGAGGGAGACCTGCTCTGGATATTGCATTGAAGTTAGGATGCTCGGTTGTGGGGGTTGATTTGGCAGAAGGACATGTCAAAATGGCCTATGAATCCAAAGTGGAATATGAAAAGGAAAAAGGCTGTGAACTCAGAGCAGAATTCTATGCAGCCTCCTATTTTGAACTTCCTGAAGAAGTGACAAAACAAAAGTTTACTCATGTGATGATGCAGACATCACTTTTCTATGCACATCACAGGAGTGATGAGGTTTTCCAAGCAATTTCAGAATTATTAGTTCCTGGTGGTACTTTTGTAGCAACAGATTTTATAAGAGTGGGTGGTCTTAGTGATAGTGGTGTTATCAAATTTATGGAGTTCAACTCAATGAAAGGTTTCCTTTCTCTTGATGAAATGAAGACACAACTTTCTAAGTATGGATTAGGATATACTGAAGGTGAAAACCTTGATCAACATTGTGTGAAGTGTAATGCAATGAAAGCTAGAAAAGTTGTTGAAAATAAAGTTGAAACTCTTAACACAGCTTTCTTTAATAACAGAGAAGAGACAGTAAAAAATAATCTTGCTTCTTTTCAAATAATTGTAGCCAAGAAGAATTGAGATGAAGTAACTCATCCAATTCCTTTTAATTCAATTATTATGTTTTACAGCACAGAAATTAAGAAATTACTAAATTAGAACAACTTTGCTTGACCCTCATTCTTCTAACTTCTCATTATGGTTTAAGATTTTTAATATTTCTGTTTATTTTATTCAATTTTGGGTTTTCAAATGATTTGTGCATTATTGAATGCCCTCTTATCTAGTTCCTTTTATTAGAGCAGCACTCACTTTATTAGAGCAGCACTCACTTTTTTTAAAACATTTTCTAGTAAGCTTCAGACAATGGTAACTAGAAGTTGTGATGCAATAGCCAGACTTAGTGAAAGAATAAGAAAACAAGTAATTTCCTATATTTTGAATAAACAAATTAATTTTAAATTTGAGAATGGTCTTCGACAAACATGATGATGAAACTGTACAAGGCATCAAAGATGAATGGGAGGGTTGGGCTTCTAGACCAAGTAGGTACTGTTTTCAAACTTGAAATTTTCCAAATAACATACCATTTGGTAAAATGTACCATCTTGGATAGCTTTTTAGCATAATAATGAATGTGTTCACACATGAGACATAATTCTACTTTTAAGGTAATTTTCCTCAAATTCCTTTTCATCCTTTACTGTTCGTTTTTTTGCCCAATGCCAACTTCATTTCCCTCCTCATATATAGGAAAACATGCAGTATAAACATATTGAGTACCTATCCCCACATTTAATATTTCAAATGCTCTCACAGAATTCTTCGAGAATACTGGATATATAACTATTGGGTACTACAAAGATGAAAATGATGGACTTGGGCAAAGTGTACTTAACATGACTGAAAGACTGGCTGAAATATCTGGGATGGATGCTCACTCACATGTTCTTGACTTGGGCTGTGGGAGAGGGAGACCTGCTCTAGACATTGCATTGAAGTTTGGATGCTCAGTTGTGGGGGTTGATTTGGCAGAAGGACATGTCAAAATGGCCTATGAATCCAAAGTGGAATATGAGAAGGAAAAAGGCTGTGAACTCAGAGCAGAATTCTATGCAGCCTCCTATTTTGAACTTCCTGAAGAAGTGACAAAACAAAAGTTTACTCATGTGATGATGCAGACATCTCTTTTCTATGCACATCATAGGAGTGATGAGGTTTTCCAAGCAATTTCAGAATTATTAGTTCCTGGTGGTACTTTTGTTGCAGCCGATTTCATAAGAGTGGGTGATCTTAGTGACAACCGTGTTATCAAATTCATGGAATTCAGTTCAATGAAAGGATTTCTTTCTCTAGATGAAATGAAGGCACAACTTAACAAGTATGGATTAGTATATTCTGATGGTGAAAACCTTGATCGACATTGTGTAAAGTGTAATGCAATGAAGGCCAGAAAAGTCCTTGAAAATAATCTTGAAAATTTTTCCACAGATTTCTTTAAAAACAGGGAAGAGACAATCAAAGATAATCTTGCTTCTTTTCAACTAATTGTTGCCAAGAAGAATTGAAAATTGAAATTACTCAAACTTTTTTTATGAATTTGTTTTGTATGACCTTTTTTGATTTTAAATTCAGAAGATGATTATTCTAAATTATTTTTTAATGCAGAAGATGTTTACTATTTTGATGAAAATTTGGATATTGATGTCTGACCTTAATAAACTGTTTTTATCTTTTAAAATTCTCTGTAATTTTGTATTTTTCTAAACTGTTTTTTTAATGAACTGTGTTTAATTGAGTTCTCCCAAATTCGAAACAACTTTCTAAGAACAGCCCAATGCATCCCCTGATCACTTTTCTATGAAATTTTTCAATTCATTCTGTAAATTTCCTTCATCTTTCACCATTTCCTAGAAGGTTTCAAACAATGGCAGAGGTTGAGATGCCCTTAGCACTAAGTCCTATGAAGACTCAGGTTGTTCCTGAGACTGTTCCTGAAGAACCTGGATTTGTCCAGGTAATCGCCCACTTTTTAAACACCTAATAACCTACTGACCTAATACTTGACTGATTTAGAGTATATATGCCAGGCTTCTCGTTTACTTAATAAACTGCAACACCTATAATGAACAGTAACTCATAATATGGTGACATTATGTTGAAATTAATAACGCAAATTTGCAGCAATTATCCACATGAAACATTATCTGACCTGTTATTCAATGTTCATAATATGATCTGTTGTAGGCTGATAACTGTATTTTTAGGAACAGGTGCAACAAATAACGTGACTAGCTCTTTCAGGAAAAATGTCGATAGTATTCAGGTTACCTCACATTGGAATAACAGACACAATTCAATTATGAATGTGCTTTTATTCATTATTTAAATTTATTGATAATTTCTTATCAGGTATGACGAACTTCTGTGTAGAGCTAAGACTTCTAGAATCAATGTGAAAGTTTAGATGAAAAATAGGGATTTCGAGGAACCTGGAACACGCCTGTGAATAAAAATCACGCAAACAAACCCACATACAGTGTCACACTTTTACACTTTTATGTAATCATGTAACTCAATCGTAATGCCCCTATTATCTGAATATATTATGTCCAAGTTGTTTCAACTTACACCCCTTTCAGAAGTCAGACAAGTTGGACAAAGAGTCGTATGTCAAGTTGAAGGAGCTGGCACAGCAAGGTCACACCAAGAGCCAATTCAAGTTGGGAATGTCACGTGATCCATACGCGCTGTTAGATTGTGTGCAATGAACTCGTACTGGTGCAGCTGGTAATTAAGTGAAAAGTAATTAATGAAATTATGTTTTGTTCCGTTAAACTTAGCCGCCGCTAATGTTACATTTAGTTCGTTTGAAGTTGATTGTCTGATATGTATCATTCTTTCTCAAAGGTATGAATTGTATATTTACCTTCGCTCATGTGCAATTAATGCGAAATTCTAAGTTGTCCATTGCGATCAAGTTCATCTCAATCTTCGGTATTTCTATATTAGTAAATTAACTATGCCCTTGTTATAAAATTGGATGATTAATGAAACTATGTTTTATTCCGTTAAACTCAACCGCCGATGTAACAAGCCCATTTGGTTTTCGTTGTCTGATATGTATCATTCTTTGTCCAAGGTATGAATACTTCATGCGCAATTTATATTATGAAATTTCAAATTATCAATTGCGTTCAAGTTCGTCCCTATCTTCACTATATTTATAGATTAATTAACTAATTAATTATAGATTCATTATTAACTTAATGCCCTTGCTTTAATATTCGATGGGTCCATGCTCGATATAAAATATTCCCCACTCCCCAAGTTGGGAATGTACTACACCCACCAAGGTGATCACGGGCAGGCCATGAGATGGTTCGAGAGAGCTAGCAGCATGGGAGATGTGCAGGCCCTCTTCCAACTCAGCATCATGCACTACGATGGAATTGGAACTCTGCCAAACTTGGTGGGTTAAATTGATTGGGTGGGTTAATTTTATTGGGTGGGTTAGATTGATTATCATTCAGATTTTAGGTTCATTAATTCTACTTTTTCAGTTAAATTGGTTACAAAAGTCTCAAAACAGTTAGAGTTCTGTAATTTTCATAGAACCTACTCGGTGGTTCTATGAAGTAAGGGATATAAATATATCGTTGACGTTTGCCTTCAGAAAAGTTTATCTTATCTGTCGCTTTGTTAGATTACTAAATTGCTGAATTATCCTTTCCAATAAACCCTGCATAAGAGGAAGTGCGTTCGTGTGCACTTTTAATCTGGTTATGATAACCTTCTCAGGCCTTTTATTATTCAATTTTACATGACTCCAGCCGCATATCACGTTTAATTTTGTAATATTCAATGTTATCTATGCTATTTCTTAGATTCGTTTTATGCATGACCAAGTTACATGTTGTTTTCATTAACGAAATTACATCAAAATATTGCGATTTTGGACAGTCATGAGTCATGAAGACAATTGAAGAGAATATTGAGTAAGGGTTGCCGTTCAAAGGTTCAAATTGTGACTTCTTGTATTTCTAAAATTTTAGGTTTTATTTTTTATATATTATGGCAATTCTCTCTAGTTTATTGAATTTTCTTCTCATATGTCAATCGTTTACAATAAAATACCTTCTCCTTTTATCAATTACAACGCCTTATTTCTAGTATTATTCATTTGAATTGATAACTACCTTGGTCACGTTTTTTGTGAAATTTTATCATCTCAATTGAGAAATTATTCCGATGATAAAACGTAAGTCAGACCGGGGCAGACATTTCAAAGTATTTTAATCATTGTCTTCCGCTTGAGTTTGACTTGTATTTTTGCCAACCCTCGCATAACAGGAACATGTCAGATGAAGGAGTAGGGGACTATGTAATCGTGCGCGGCTCACTGGCTGTTAATTACTGACCGTGAGCCTACACGATTGCGCAGCGCAGGAGATCGACACATTTTGCCGTCATCCTTGATGGCCCTTTCAGACTATTTGAGGAATGGAGAATGGAGATGTTAATATAAGGGAGGTGTCCAACTCAACGAAGGGAGAGGGTCTGAAACAATTATAGACACCGATTAAAACGTACAATTACCTTCTTTAACTTTATCATCCCTCGCAGACGAAAGGAGTGGAGATGTTGAAGGAAGTGTCCAACACAACTAACCCAGTGTTCCAGTTCCTCATTCCCCATGCTCAGTACAACCTCGGAATGGCTGCTTTCATGGGATGTCGAGCACACTTAAGGTGTTGTAAGATATACATTCTACAATTTGTTATGGACTGTTAAATTACCATTTTGTGTACAGTGTATATCTTGGAATTTCGTGTACGATGTTGTGTTCAGTGTGCAATGTATATTGTATATTCTCCGATGTTTGCATTTAATCAGCATCCTCAACAATGTTGTTTGTCATCTATAAGCTGAATACAATGTACATGTTATTAAATGTGCATTATAATAGTAAAGTAGTAAATATTCAGTACAGAATACTTGATAAATTAATAATACTATCCTTCTATAACAAGTAAAGGGCTATTTCAGTACAAAATTCGAAGGCATTTCCTAGATCCTCTCCTAATAGAATAATATGCTGAGTGCATGGTAAATGATGATGCCACTCCTCTTGCCATGAATTCTACTACTATAAGCGCACCCCGTGCCCTAAGCGTATTATACAATGAATCCGTATTGTTCCATGTTACCTGGTATTATACCGGGTATTATGCCTGGTATTATGTTACCTGGTATATTATTCCTTATAAGGTATGATTGTTGCTAGCAGGAGTTGTTTGACCTTTATTCTTTCATATTCGATGGGTTAAATGCTTTGCCAAATCACCAATATGAAGAGGAGTTAGAGCAGTTAGGTCTGTAGGAGTTAGAGCAGTTAGGTCTCTGTATTGTACCGACCGGCCAGTTAATAAGTAGCCGGGATGAATTCTCCCTAAAGACCTAACTAAGACGATACCCTCCTATGAATCTATAAACAGTTGGATCATTTGTAGAGCACTGAAGCAGTACTTGCATTTTCGGGGAAAATTCCGTAATAGCTTCTTCAACGAAAAGCAGATAAACTGTAAAGAATTTCCTATTTTCCCCTCTCATCCCCCCCATTCTCGCCAACAGTCTCTGTTGCATGCACTTCTCTCCTCCCATTTCCACTCTTAACTTCCCAATTCCCACTTCTCACCCACCTAACCCAAATCTCCCCCAAATTTTCACCCCTATTCTCACCCCCACCTTTCATGGGATACGGGATGAAGCAGAGTGACATGATAGCTGAGACCTACTGGTTACTTGCTGCCAAGGAGGGTGATCCTGACGGTAGTATCGCCGCCCAGTCCCAACTAGGGATGTTCTACACTCGGAGGGATACCAAGGATACCAAGAAAGCGTTTTACTGGCACTATTTTGCAGCTGAGAACGGGAGCTTGGAGAGCAAAGGTAATGAATTGATAGAATGTTTTATGATTTTACAATACTCGATGTATTTTAATTCTGCCGGCTTGGTCTGAATAACTGAATCAAGCCTAAAACTTTTATCTGACTTAGGACAGAATTTTTCAATAATGATTTGGATTTAGGAATACCTAATTTGTCGGAATTTATTCATCGACATCACTCGTCATAGTGCAAGTAAACTCATATGTCGACAATCTACATGCTAGTTACCATGATTAATCACCTGCAGCGGTAGCACTGCTAACATACACTCATTTGAAATGCTATCATGTAATCTGATCCATTGCCAATGGTATTCAACTTGTGAACAACATCATTACGGTTATTAAAAGTACCATGTTTTGGTTTACCCTAGAAACCATTGCACTGTGGTCTGTGAATTGGCGTGAGAACAGATAATTAACTATGTACCTATCAAAATTTCTGGTCGTACAAGAATATTCATTTTCTGATGCCACAACGATTTTGAATGATCGTATGAAAATGTTAAATGTAACATGCAGTTTTAGTAATGAGTTATTGAAAGCGATGCATAGAATAAAAATACGTTATAACTACAAGTTTTCACTATCATATCACATGCAAAGTAATCAAGGTACTGGTATGTACTGTATGTATTCGTATTCAATCTCTTGCTCAGCCAAACCATTCTGTACAATACTACAAATCAAAAGCCTTTTATTTAATCACGTTTTTAGCCGCAAAATTAATTCATTATAGTTCGTTCAAAAAGCAGTTTAATCAAATCTTTAAATCCCATTGGTTAAAATTTTGTGTTCTCTGCTCCAATTGGTTGATAACTGAGTGATCACCTGTTCTCCCATGTGATTGGCTAATAACCGTCCATTCTCGTCTCTGATTGGTCCCCATACCCCACAGGTGCACTTGGAGTGATGTACTACCATGGAATTGGCACTAATCCAGACCGGGAGCTAGCGTTCAAGTGTCTGTGCGCTGCAGCAGAGAAAGGTTCACTGTACGCCCAGGGTAATCTTGTGGTGTATTACTTCGAGAGCAGGCTCTTCACTAGGGCTGCGCATTGCGCTTGGAGGTTTGCTCTTTTTATTTGATTTTTTAGTTTGCTCCTTGATTCGTTTGAAGTTTAAAGATTTCCCAAGAATTTAGTAAATTTATTAAGATTGCTTGCGTTTTACAAATACGTTTACAGTTTTCAAAGGATTTGCAGAAGTTCTTTAATCTTTACATTATTTCTTATTTAACTTTTCATCTATTAAAACCTTCTTTTGTTACGTGTCAATGTTTCAGTATCGCACAAACTGAGTCACTAGAAGAACACGCCGCTAAAACTGGCTTGCTACTCGAGTACATTAGTCGTGGAATGTCCCTTGGGTGTTTCTTCTACGCGAGGTGCCTCCAAACCGGCAAAGGAGTACAGAAAAACGAGGAAGAGGCAAAGAAGTACTTCAATAAGGTATTTAGGATGTTGTTTGAATCTGAATTTATCAATTTTGTGAATTGAATACGCTGGATAACACTTTAATAAGAGTTCTAGGTTAGTCATAGAAAATTCATTCATGCCCCCACTTACTGCTTGATTCAGTCGAATTGAAATTGTAACGTTGATGAAGCATCTGTTTACTCTCCTAAAATTGGTTGCTATTGCAAGAATGTCCTAGATGCCATCGGTCGCACTGCGAAATGTTAGTTCGAGGAACGCGCGAAGACAAAATTGTCTGACAAATTTTCACTATGCTTTACCAGTGTTGCGCGCGGCAGCCGCGCACGCTTGTGTGCGCGGCTTTCCGAAGCCATGCTGTGCGCGGCGCGCATAGCATGGCTTCAGAACTTCAGGACAATAAATTTAGCCACTTTAAAGTAAATTCTTGGCACTATTCAAATATTTCAACCTTACTTATGAAATGAAACGACTTCATCATCGTTTTATCATTCACCATTTTCAGGCTAACGCAGCGTGCCCCGAGACATTCTCCGAACTGTTCCAGAAACTAAAGAACGATGAATTATAACCAGTGAATTTGAAAACTCATGAAGTGATCAGACTTTCAAACTGACTGTTTTAAAAGTCTGATGCTAATACCCACCTAAAACGGAAATAACCGCTTGACTTTCGTCGAAATCGATCATTTTCAGGACAAATTTGGTTTTTACAATCTCAGATAGATCCAGTTAAGTTATTTGTTGTTTGTATATCTATGTAAATAGTTTTTAGATTGTAAATATACCCATATAAGACTATAAGGAAGTTGAGTTTGAAGTATGCGTGAATTATACCGGCTATAATTTGAGTCAGATAAGAGTCTTTATGCTCGCAGTGTAATAATATCTCCGATTCAGAGTACAGATGGATTAAATTATAATTATCAGGTTTAAGCATATTTCCTGCATTTAAGATTGTACACTGGCAACATATGTTTCTTATCAGAACTCTAATATACTTCACACGTACAGTTAACGGATATTTGTAATATGGCTGTTTGAGACCAGAAGACCAGAGTGATTGTGTTGTTATTGGAATTTGGAATTGTAATTCATATCAGATTATTATTTCAATATTACCACTATTTGTCACAGCGTTTTTGTGATTTCCTGTTAGGCCTTCATTTCTCATGACCTATTCCTTGGTCAAAACAGTTTGAATATTCAATGATTTTCATTTTATCCTGTCGTTTCCCTCTGGTATAAGAGAACTGGGCTATTGTTAAAAACGTAGTCCCCCCCTTTTAACAGTGTCTCCTTTTTATCTAACAGAGTCCCTTGTTATAGGCATGGTCAAGGAACAAGTCAGAGGGAGACAGAGACACATCAGCAGCGGTAAGTTTTTTATTGTTCAATTTAAAATGTTCAGAGTTTTCTGCGAACTGTTACATTTTAATACACTCCCCCTGAGGCATCCATTGATTTATGCAGGTTCAAAATTTTCATCTGAGCTAATATTTACGAGGGGTCATAAAGAAATATTCCGTTACTATTCACGCTTTCCCATTTCCTGGACCATGACTATGACATAAACTGTTGATAGGTATATACATTATACAATTACAATGTACACGAGTTATCTCATTCCCTTATCTCACAGGAAACGCCAGATATTTACACATTCCCATATCATCATAGAATGATGTAATGTTCACAAGCACATTACATTTTAAACACACACTCGTCACACAATAGAATTTGTGATGATGATCGCATAATACCGTGTACAATGTTTGTTAATGAGTGTCGTGCGAGTCTAATATTAGTCATAACTTAGTTATTTTATTAGGTTATTTTGATTGCGCATGTTCCTGCCATTTTCCTCCTTATTTTTGCTGATTTGCATGCCAAATCACGATGGCAGGGTTGTTCGTAGATTGAATATATTTTGATTAAACACCACTACTACCTACACAGTATATATTGACTTATTTAGTCATAGTTCTTTAATATATAATTTACGATAATTTAGTACTATTTAGTATTCCAGTACGGGGTTCATTATAATTTCTTGCAGTTTAAGAGATTTGATTTAAGGAGTACATTTAACTATTTTAATATATAGCAGTACACGGTTTACCAATCTTCTTTTCGTGATTCTCTTGTGATTTCCTCGTCTTCTCTTTGGAATGTTATCTGTTATCAGAGATAACGATACGCCTGGTAAGTTTATTGTATATTTAATAACTCACCATGACTAGATAACATCTGAAATTTGAAATTCATGTCACGCATGTTATGTTGATCGATTGGACGATGGATCGATAAAGACCCGCATCTTGATGCTGCGGCAGGAACTCGCATGTAACTCGATATGAATGAAATACAGGTGGAAGTCAATAATTATCGACTGGTTTTAATTAACAGTAAATTATCATGAACTGACCACTTCTCTAGAAGTAGATTCTAAACCAATTCGGGCTTCGAATATCGTTAATAATTACCAGTAAAAATATTCCACCGTATGATTTTCACTTCAAGGGGCACCATCATTTGTACAATTATGGGGGGGCTTGTCCCATATTATGATCTATGAAGGAGCCCCCTTTTCAAATTTTGAAGGAGATTGCAATGCGAATTGGAATACAGATTATCAACAGATTCCACGAACTGAGTATCCTCAGACTAACGAACTCCGTGTAATTTAAGAGCAGGTTTTGGCAAAGAGCCAATAATACTCCATTGATGACAGTTGGCGAATACTGTACATTCTCCAGCTAGTTCTCTGTGCCTTTTGTGCGTTATGTATTTCTTGTAAAATGTTCATCTGACTTGTGTAGTTAATAACATATTCGTACGTTAATCTATGTACTAACTTGACTGCACTGATTCAGCTGCAAAGTACACTGTACATTGTATGCTTCAAACTGTACAATGTACATCTGATACATTTCGGTAAATCGTACTTCAAACCGGAGCATATGTACGGTTTAGCGTACGGTGAGAATGTACTAAAGTTCTGTACAATGATTATAATTACTCCATCCTGTTCACTCGACCATCCTTCGAACATTTCCTCAGCTTCTACTCAACTCAGCTTCTGCTTCTCACAAACAGTGAGAAACAGATGCTTGCTATGCTTTAATATTACTTGCGATCTTTCTGAAATTATGAAACAGCTCTTTCTCTACGATGTATGTCCTGTGTTAAGACTTTTCTCTCTTTTTCCATTCGAGATTTCTTTTGCTTTATATTATCTTGCAGTTGGACGAAAGCCCATGACGTCTGCAACTTTGAAACTACTGTATGGCGACAATGGAATCGATTACTCGAATATTTTCCTGTATTTTGTTTAAAATACTGCCGTAAAATCACTCAATCTACACACCTTTAAATCATACCAATCAATCTCAGTAAAGTGCTCTCAATGGTTTACTCTCTAGAAGTTTCGCCCCCAATTATACCAAAACACTCATGTGCCACGTGTTCATCTAATTCAATAAATATTTTCTGCTGTGTACAGAGATTCATTATTCATAAATCTTTCTCCATAATCTCTCTCTCATTCACGAGCTCAGTAAAGTTCGTTGTACACAAGGAGAGTAACAAATATCTTAGTTTGAGTTGCAGAATAGAACCGAATGAGTTTCAGTTTTGTATATTCTCTCCTTTCGTCTGGGCAGGAATCAATTAGTGCTCTCGTCTAGTATGTTGTACATTGTGAACTAGACACAGTACTGAGGATTGTGTGCCACATTGAAAATTGTATATAAATTGTCATCGTTCATATTTTACATTTGTACATTTTGTTATCGACATATACCATTGATTTTTATCAAGTAACTATAAAAGAAGAGTAGAAGTCTCACCACGAAGGAGGAGTAAAGCCTACATGGACCCCTCGGACCCCCTAGGGGACCTCCAGTTTCCCCTAACCTCTCCCACCTGGCCAGTCAACCAACAGGACCCTCTCCAGCAACTACTCCAGACATCATCCCCAGCAGCAGCAACAGAATCACCACATGCAGTGACTTCATCGGGGACACCATCACCATCTCGATCATTGTCATCATCTTCTCCATCATCTAGAGCTCTATCATCCCCTAGAGCTCTCTCATCGCCCCTCAGAATCTCTGAGATTCGTCCTCAGATGCTGAGGAGAGCAAGGAATCAGTCTCATCCTGGAGCCGTGAGAGAAGAGGAAGAAGAAGAAGAAGAGGAGGAGGAGGTGTTTAGTCCGGGGGAGAGAGGTGGGAGGAGGGTCAGGACAATCAGTCAGCGGAGAAACAGCCAAGTTCTAGGTACAAGTTCAGGGGAGAAGTTAAATAGGAACAAGTTCTAGGTACAGTACAAGTTCTAGGTGCACGGTCAGGGGAGTAGTCATAGATGTACGTGAAGTTCTAGGTACCTTTCTAAGGTGACCCCTAGTTCGTAAAAGCTGTTGGTGGTGTCTAGAAACTAAGGGCCTCTCCAGTTTGAGGCTCCCTCAGACTAGATCATTAGGTTTTTTTTTGTTTATTTTCTCCTATAAACATCCCCTTTCAGAACGCAGTGGAGATATCCCGGTCCTGTTTTCTTCCTCCAAGGGAGACCATTCCAGTCAGAGCACGGTCAACAAGAACAGCAATGTTGTCGTCAAGAAAAAGGTGGGCACACTTTTATATGAGTCCGGGAATTTATTTATGTCAGCATATGTTCAAAAAACTATCATTCGAAGGGAAGATCAAATATCATTCTGATAAATCTAGTGATCTACTCCCTCATCTCAGGCATTAATCCAAGCAATCCACTCCCTTCAGAAATCAATCCAAGTGATCCACTCTCCCATTCCAGGAATCAATCCAAGTGATCCACTCTCTCATTCCAGGAATCAATCCAAGTGATCTACACGGCTGGAAGACCTCCTTGGTATGACTGTTCTGGGCACCAAGAAGCTGATGCCTTCGTCATTGGACTCTGTGGTGGAAGCGCCAGTGGGAAGACATCGGTAGCTAGGGAAATCATCAAAGCGTCTGGTGAGTGATTGCTTTTTTTTGAGTAAAGATCAGTTCGGCCAATGTCAAAATCTATTGATTAGGTACATCGGAATTTCTAGAATCTAATTTGGTCGTACTCCCAAGTTAACTATTCCGACATAGTGCATGCGCACTTATTTCAACCCAGGTATTTCAACCGACCTGTCCATCATTTCAAAGCACTCATCTAAACCCACTTATTTCAACCAACTTCAAATTTCAGGAGTGCCCTGGGTGGTGATTCTGTCCATGGACTCCTTCTACAAGGAGTACAACGAGAAGGAGAAGGAACTCATCAAGAAGAACGAGTTCAACTTCGACCATCCAGGTACAGAACTGATGGACATTCTTCAAATTTTGTAAATTTTGCAGTACAAAGAATTGACAGAAATTTCATTTTCTACCAGTACTTGCATGGAATCGAGCTCAAGTGATTAGTATGGTTTGACTTGATTCAATATTTACCTAAACCATCTCTGTTTCCTCAGATGCGTTTGATTTCGACCTCCTTCATAAGACCCTGAAGAAGCTGAAGTCTGGGAAGCAGGTGAAGGTACCCGTCTACGACTTCGTTACTCACAGCCGCAAGAAAGTCTGGGTAAGGAGGAGTTTTGAATTTTTGAATTTTTATTTTGCCCAAATTGTCTTTGGATACTGTTAAACAAAATTTTGGATATTATGGTGCGTCTTCATAAGAGTATCATTATCAAGATGATTTGGCACAAAACATTTCTCGGCGTTTTTGGGCCGCTTCCAAAATGATAGTCCTAATTTAATATTTCCTCTCCCTAAGAATACAGTTTACGGGGCGAATGTGGTTGTTTTTGAGGGTATCATGAGCTTCACAGACAAGAGACTTCTAGATGTAAGTTTAATGTAAGTTCAAATCAGAATTAATCATTTCTTTATGTTCCTTTGGAGATTTCTATGTAAGTACCTAGTGTTAGTAATTGCTGATAGTAGAGTGTTCGACTGATTTTGTGAATTTTTAAAACAACTACCTATATATTTCATGGCAATTCTTCTCATTTCATGGAAATTCTCCATCCATGTTTTTTAATATTTTGTCTGGCCGGCTATTTTGGCATGGTTTCGTCTGGCAATGGATCCTCAGACTCCACTTCACTTCTCACACTGCACCTTTTCAGTTGATGGATCTGAAGGTGTTTGTGGACACAGACAGCGACATTAGGCTAGCTAGACGCCTCCGACGAGACATTGCAGACAGAGGCAGGGACCTCAGTAGTGTTCTCAAACAGTACAACACATTCGTTAAACCGGTGAGAAGGCAATACAGGCTATGTTTGATATAATAGTTTAATTTGGTGAAAAGCCTTCAAAACCAAATACTCATATTATGAGTGCAGATCGTACAGATACGTGCATCCTTGGCGTATCATTTCACTATTTCACGTAACTATATCGCCAGCTTAACGTATTATTTCAGTCGTTTGACACGTACATCGCCCCCACTATGTCGCTGGCAGACATTGTTATTCCCCAAGGGGCAGAGAACGTGGTGGCTCTGCAACTCATCACCCAACATGTCAAGAGGGAGCTAGACAGGTGGCTAATCGGGGCGGGGTTACGGGGGGCGGGGGTGGTACGGGACTCGTTCCCATCCACAGTAGCCCTGGCAACTGGGACCACCTGTAGCGAGGTGTCTGTCTGGATCTCTCCTAGATTCGTCCCCCGCTTAGAAGTAGAGCTATACAGATCTGCGTTATGTGGGGGGGAGGGGTTATGCGGGTTTGAAGCATGATTTTAGGGGGGGGGGTATAGTAAACTTTGGAAAATTGTACCACTTGAGTTTCCCAAAAAAGTTGTTGGCCAAAATTTTTAAAAAAATCTCTACAAATTTTATTTATATTATTAACACTCCGCTGTCTATCTCAGACGAGGGTACGAGACGCGGTCGAAGGTGTGTGCGGATGACAACAAGTTAGCAGACATGCCCCTGCCTACCAGTTTAGTGGTGTTACCCAGCACCAGCGAAGTCAAGGTCCTCCTCACAATAATCAGGTAATAACGGGGACATGTTGTGTGCGCCTTCTTCCCTGAAACAAATTTATTCTAACTAGATACTTAGATAGATGAGATATAAGTCAGGACGACTTCTGCATCGTACTCTATTTCAGAGACAAGTCGAGACGACTTCATCTCACTTTGTTTCAGAGACAAGTCGACAAGACTTCATCTTACTCTTTTTCAGAGACAAGTCGACAAGTCGAGACGACTTCATATTCTACTCACAACGACTGATGAGACTGCTGCTGGAACACACTCTGACCTTTCTTCCTGTGGTTGAGGAGACAGTAACCACCTTCAGAGGAGAGGAGTACAGTGGTGTCAACTTCACTGATAAGGTTGGTGACACCGGTGTCAACTTCACTGATAAGGTAGGTGACACCGGCGTCAACTTCACTGATAAGGTAGGTGACACCGGCGTCAACTTCACTGATAAGGTAGGTGACACTGTTGTCAACTCCACTGATAAGGTAGGTGACACCGGTGTCAACTTCACTGATAAGGTAGGTGACACCGGTGTCAACTTCACTAATAAGATAGGTGACACCAAGGAGATGATCAATGTATCAAAAGCTTTAAAAAATCATAAATAAATAAATTACAGATTCTAAACCCCCCTCCCTCAGTCCCTCACAGCTGTGTGGGAAGGTTCTGTTATCTATCCTTCAATATAAGTTCGAATAATCATTTCCATAGTTTATACTAACTCCACCCCATCCTCCGCAGCTGTGCGCAGTATCCATAGTCCGGGCTGGAGAGGTGATGGAAACAGCCGTACACTCCGTCGTAAAGGACATCAGTGTCGGCAAAATCCTGATTCAGACCTGCCAGGAAACCGGGGAACCGGCCCTCCACTACCTCCGACTGCCTTACGGGTAAATACTAGCACGCACGACTACTTTACGGGTAAATAATAGCACTTACGAATACCTTACGGGTAAATCGTAGTATTATTAGCCCCCAGGGGGCGAGTGGATATAAAAGTTGGCAAATGGGGGTTTAATTTGTCGGTCTATTTGGGGGGGGGGGGTTAAATAAAATTCTCATTAAAGAATATTTTAAAAAAAACCATTTTTCAGAAATGTTAGAACATGGGGGGGGGGGGTAAATATCGTTTGGGCAGATACTGTTTGAAATTTTGTGTTAACTGAATATCCTTACGGTATCTCTGGAATGAGAGTGATCCTCATGGACGCCACACTGGCAACTGGAGCTGCCGCCATGATGGCAATCAGGATACTGCTGGTGAGTTATTTTGTTATTGAGGGCCAGGGCGATTCTAATCTCTTTTGCTGGATTCTCGATCGATCGTCCTGATAAATGATGATATCCAAATGATAAATGATTTTATTCAAAACAGTGAAAGCAACCAATTATATTCCATATTTTTAATGTAAGGGGGGGGGTCTATATTCTTTGCCCTAACCCTGGATATCAATACTTAACCTGTCCCTACCTTAGCACTTCTAACTTACTCCCCCTCTCAACCAGGATCACGAAGTCCCGGAGGAAGCCATCAGTTTCGTGTGTCTTATCGCCTCCAAACCCGGAGTCCGCGCCATCGCTTACGCCTTCCCCAAAGTCAGACTCATCATGGGCGAACTGGACCCCACCATCGACGAGAAGTTCCATATTATCCCGGGTCTGGGAAACTTTGGGGACAGATTCTTTGGCACCAGCTGAAACAGTAATCCATGTTATCCTGGGAAAATTTGGGGAAAGATTTTTCGGGACCAACTGATCGGACTCTTAGTTTGATATATGAATAGCAGGACATTCTATTGACTGTTACAATTGTATCGGATGATTTTCGAATTGGATATTCGAAGTAAGACTAAGAGCGGTTTTGGGGAGGTTTAAAACTTGTAATTTACTTTAATTGTTATTTATTCGTTTATATGCGCCAAATATTAATCAATGTGATATGCCACTACGAAAGCATGAATATTAAATGGAATTGTACCCGTGGTGTCTTTAGCATTTGATGCGCGGCTTACTTCGACGCGCATGGGTGCTTTTTGCGCGCTATCACGCGCCGCAAAAGTGCATCCACGCGCGTCGCAATACGCCGCGCATCAAAGAACCAGGACTCCGCGGCAATGTAGCGTTAGGAAATCCTTTTTAACATTAAATCGGACGTTTATTTGTCAGTTCTTATAATTTTAAGTTAAATGCTTTGTTATATATGAATAATTTTATGTTGCTCGCATAATACTAATATCTGTGTGTGTCTGAGCAATCTTTTAATCTATTTTTTAAGATGATGTCAGGAGTTTTTACGATATGAGCTTCTTGAAGGATTTAGTTCAAATTAGGTCTGCTACATGTAAATCTGATTTAGCATTTTAGAAATAATTCATTAGAATTCATCGATGATAATAATTTGAATAAATCTATTATATAGCACTAGAATGGTTTAGATGTTAACTGGTTTTACCTCAATGCTCTATCTCTTTGAATATGTTTAATGCTTTTATAGTTTTAAATTAAGCACAGATCAATATTAATGTTAACCAGCAAAAAGTACCCCCTCGCGATTGTTAAAGCTGACCCCCATAAATAGTAATTTATTCTAGATTTTCATCCCCCACTTGCGTTCATAAAATAATGAATCAAACATAATATATATTCAACTATCAGATGAATCCTGATATTTCTTTATACCCTGCTCGTTTATCAACGGCACTTATATTCGACGTTCTTAACGATAGTTGCGGTGTAAACGCCACGCTGATTATATCTTTGTATCAAGTGTGATCAATCAGTTCCATTTTCTGTTAAATCGCGATAGTTACATAGTTCTAGGTATTTATGAATATTAGTTTATCATGAATATTATCTCTCAATCATAATGAATTATATCTAAATCATATAAATTTCTTCCCATAAATTTGCTTTTAAACGATTTTTCATGATGCTCATTGGCATGTTTCTCCGAAAATCATAAATTTGGGACTGCATTTCGCAACTTAAGCCGAAATGGTTCTGTAGCTGTTCTCGGTATTTCGATCTTCTTGGACACTACTTTTGATTTTAAAATTTTTTGTTAATATCGATTTTAAATAGGTGAAATTATGCAACCGTTCATCGGTTCAGATACCAGATCAATAGATGGATTAGAATCGATATACGCCTATAGTTATAGAATTTATTAATTTAATGAGATGTTGCATTAATGTGCCTGCTTGCAATGAATTAGAAATAGAATGAAGGAATTTGTAACGCATATTGTGAATGTGTGCAGATCGCTCGATTAATCATTAATGCAGGGCTCGAAAAAGGAGTGAAATTTTGATTTTTGCTGTACTTTCGATAAAATTTACGTCGAAAGTTGACTCACAGTTATACCAGATCGCTCAGTCGATGGAAGGTTTGATCGGAAGTCGGAAAAATTTACTGTAAGGGAGTCCCGAACAGTTAATTTTTCCGACTTCCATCGGTTGAGCGATCTGGCCACATATGCGTTGAGCGTTCTGGAGAATTTAATAATGATTGGATAGGGATGGGTATTGAGTTGTCAAATTGTTATTGTGATCTATGTTGCTAGAACTTATTCTTGTTGCACCATTATGACAGTGTTTATTTTCTCAACAACATCACCTCGAATATTTTGAGCCCACGACTATCAATATCAATGCAAATGACTATATCCACGGCCACGTCCAAATATTGATATTTCGGCCACACCCAAATATTTCGATGTTCATGTAGTTATTTTATACAAAATACCTCTGCGAATTTACACTTACACTTACACGTGTTACAGCACGTGTTACAGCACGGCTGTGGATATAAAATTTGGATTTGTGATATTTTGCCAATTATATGGTGTCTCGACTTTTTCAAATGCAAGCGCAGCGTAATTAAATTTAACGCCGCGCAAAGGTACTTCTTGCGGCGCGTGACTGCGCGAGAATGTACTTTCCATAGAATAAGAGAGTACCTTTGCGTGCACTCACGCACCGCAAAAAAGTACCTCTGCGCGGCGCTTGGAAATGGAAAGGTCAAAACACCACTCACCACTGCACACTGTAATTATTTACTCTGTAAGGCTTATTATTATTAGGAAGAAGTGAGCAAATTTCAGCTATGGTGAATAACTTCGCAACGCTTGCACCACCATAGCACGGCAATATAATCATTAACTTTCCTGGGTTCAAGTGTTGAAGGAACGCTTTTCAATCGAGTTCAGAATGTGCTAAATTTGCCACTACCGCGGTGTGAATGATTCGGAATAATGGTTAATCGCTATTCATATTCACATGCGTTATAGGGCTCGCGTGCCCACGATTGAATTGCTGCTTGAATAAACATTAAATTTCACCAGTCCCCCGTGCAAATTAATCTACTTTTAATCTCACGAAACATGAGAGAACCGGAGCTCACCATTTGTTCTGGGAATTGCTAGAATATAATGAGATCAATGAACAATAGGATGAACTTGACTTGACGTATGGACATGGTCTTTCACAACATGACGTTTTGAATACTTGGCAAATAGATTCTGTGCACGAAATGATATAATAGACGTTAAAAATGACGCAATCTCCATAGCACAAGGTGGTATATAAATTGCTGAACTATTCCTCGTTTAAGGGGCAGGGGTTTCAATGCCATGACTCCATGATCGTCACGAGGGTATACTTGTGTCCACCAACATGTTGCAAGGGCATATTAAATTTAAACAATCCCCCGAACGCAATCAGACCTATCATTATAATTTGTTGAGACCGTGTCTTATGTCTATGTGTTCGAACATTATCTACGATATCATAATTCGGGCATGATGATGAAAAATATAACCGAGTAGACCTCATCAATTCGCTGTTTTAAATCATGAAACTGACATCATTCACCACAACTATAATGGTGTGGTATTGAGCCTTATATTGCAGGAACGTATCGTGGTAGTGCAGATAGTCCGATAGATGCATTACTGTATTACTATACCAACACTAGAAATAGGCGGCAAAAGATGACGTCATTATCATAGCACAAAGTAGTAAGTTGATGACGCTGAAATTCCATATTTTTGCACGTGTCATGGGATTGATCTATCTATAATATTGATAAGTCGGCATCCTCCTCCTCCGCTCAACAAAGCTGAGATGAATGATGAAGGTCACGATACGGAATTAGCTAAGGGTCCCCCGCTTGATTGGTGTCGTGACACCGTGTCCCGTACTACATTACGCGGATCACGTGACATGTCACGTGATCTAGTCACGTGATCACCTCCTAGGGCAGACAGGGCGAATGGGGCACGCTCATTGGCTCCCGACCGTTTCAGGGGCTTATTGTAATCTATTGACAATGCAATATCAAATGCTTCCCCAGTTTGGACATTCTCTATCATATAATATGAGCAGGGGGAAATGTAGCACCCTTAAAACTCATCAATCGAGCTGCAGCAGTTTGATGATAATATTAGTATATTTGATAAGTGAATAAATCATACCCACGCAGCAGGGAGAGGGCGATTGATTCGCCAGGGATAGATTATATGGAAGGCAGGGATTATATATACCCGATTCAGAAACAATGGTGGCCAAACCATATCTACCTCCTTCGCACATGAACCATTCTCCTTTTCCGCTCTCCCCTCCCTTGGGATGCTGAATCAGCATTGCTGATTCAAACAAACTAGGGGATCCGACTTTCGTAATATTTCACCTCTTCGTAAATGTTAGGGTAGTAGAAGAACAGAGAAGTGAGTGATATGATTCTGTTAAATTACCATACCATGAACGACAATTTGCACACCAACGACAATTTGTACGTTCTGAGTTGGCAGCTTTTTATCACGTTCGTACACTGTGTGCACAATTTTAGAATGATTTTTAGGATGATTTTGATGTGTTGGCTATATTGCAAGGGATCAGGACTGAGAGACTGCGAGGTGAAAAGTCGTCAAGTCGTCCGTCCTTTTTCCATTGGGATGGTCAATTTATTGCCTCTGCAATATCTTTAATTGTACAATTCATACCAGGTAACACAGAAGCTACCTCTAAAATTCATACTAAGTAAGTCAGAAGGTACCTCTATAATTCATACTCAGTAAGTCAGAAGGTACCTCTACAATTCTACTCAGTAAGTCAGAAGGTACCTCTACAATTCTACTCAGTAAGTTGCAGAAGGTACCTCTACAATTCATCCTCAGTAAGTCAGATAAGAAGGAACCTCAATAACTTTTTCTAAGTAAGTCAGAGGGTACCTCTACAATTTATTCTCAGTAAGTCAGAAGGTACCCCTAAAATTCATTCTCAGTAAGTCATTCATATCCAGTAAATCAGAAGGTACCTCTATGATTTATTCTCTGTAATTCAGAAGTTACCTCTCAGTAAGTCAGGAGGTACCTCTATAATTTATTCTCAGTAAGTAAGAAGGTACCTCTACAATTAAGTCAGGAGGTACCTCTATAATTTATTCTCAGTAAGTAAGAAGGTACGTCTACAATTAAGTCAGAAGGTACCTCTATTCCACAATTCAATGTGACATGTGCTACTGTTGCTACTTCAACGACATGCTGCAATCACCGTTGAATCACATAATGGGAGTACAGATTGCGATTAATTTGATGGACGTGTGAAAAGTTGAATAAATCAAGTTGTAAGCTGGTGTCATGCTTTATAACAATGAGATGACAGGCCGTTTAGTTTCATTTCGTTAAATATATACATACGATATTATGGTGTTATAAAGATTGAGAGGTTTGATCTATATTATATTCGCACAATCGATGACTTTATATCACAACCGTATAACTGATTGATATTATATAATTTGTGGAGGGAGAGAATGTCTTTGACCAGATCAGTTTAATATTATATATGCTGATGTAATGCAGTTTAGATGATCGGAGCCCCATTTCGATCAGGTGCTGACTTTTGATCAGTGTTGTAATCCTATTACTTCCTTTGAGTGAACTTTGCATTTGTTTCAAGTATCGGTAGCAGGATCAATAGCCGTTAGGGGATTTCTGAATTGATGAAGTCCCGCGTCCACCGATTTACCATTTCCCATAGGCATGAACTTCAGTTTTTCTCCATAATTTTCAACCAGTGCTCCAGTCCATCATTGAATAAGCAAGGCAAAAAGTAGATCTTTTTCGAAAGTCTCAGCTTTGAATTTGAAAGCTAATAGAATTTAGAAAATCGAAAGATTCGATGGAAGCCACAAATCGAAAAAAATGATAAAAGCCACTTACTGCATAGGGATCTTTTAAGAAAGGTTATCCCATGATAATGAATATTTGAACTATATGTCCTCTAGATTGCCCTCCTATGAACCAGAATATAGTTTCATCGTTTTCTCACTCTCATCTCAATAATCTCAAGGCGATAAATCATGAACTATCTAACTCCTGCCGAAGTTATTAATGGTCATGCATAGAATTAACATATAAGGGTGTTCGCAAATGATTGTCACTACAGGCATAAAATGACAAATATGACCAAACATCAAAATTTCAACATATTCGATAACAATGGTCCCTACCAGAATGACTTGCACTGAATATCTATTTTATAATCCAAGGATCAGAGTGGAGAGGGAAGAGACTTAACTAAATTAATTATTCACTTGGTCTGGTTAAACAGTACCAACTGTACCACATAAAAAGGTTTCTGTAATATGTTTTCAATTTCATGCACCATAAGCGACCAGAAGGATTTTAACATGTGCAAGAAGAACCAAATCCCAATGAGTAGAATGGCCAAAAACCATACGCTTTCAAATTAAGGCTTCATGCCCTGAACAAGAATAATGTTTAGTTGTGCAAACCTTGAATTAAATATAATGCTATGATTTCTACCACTAAACCGACATAAAATGTCACTTTTTAATTAATGCTGTGACTGATAACAGTTGATAAATTAAAGTGTCAGAAGACGCAAACATCATGTTTCTAAAAGATGTTCATAATAATTCGCATGGGCCAAACGGATTTGTAGACTGAAATCGGTCTTACGAGCGTATCGATTAATACAGACTGTAGTGAAAATTACTAAATTGAAACATTTTTCACTTGCTCTATTTCATCTGTCGAGATATGGACACTCGCTTAAGTTGATTTAAAGTATACAGATTATAGATTCTAAAGATCAACAGATAGATAGCATATAGCTATCTGCAAATCTAGTTATCCTGTATGGTAGCTATCTGTTAGTCTATATAATTCTAAAGTTATGAGTAAACTACCACACATTAAACAGAGTCTCATACAGTGAAGGTTTTGAAGGTAAACCAGCACAGTTATCACTTGCTCTAAATCACCTGTAAAAATACAAAGACTATAAAGTTCCATGATTGATAAAGTTCCATGACTTCTTATATATAATTTGGTAAGAGCACGTGAATTATGTCTGTGCGGGCGCACAGTTTAAATTTGAGCTTGCCAAGAAAATATCAAGAGAAACGAATGCAAACGGGAGAAAACAGGTGCCGTTGCTATGGAGTTGGATATTTGTGCACGTGCAACATAAAGTAGTTCGTAAAGTAGTTAGTGATTTGAGCTGTCGAGATGTTGCTTTTGAATGTTGATGTTTTTAAATTTGTAGTTCATGAAGCATGTAGGAATATTTTGGACGTCAGTTATCGGAAGTTTAGGAAAGTAGGAAGTTATTACAAATAATCTCTAAGCAGTAGAGTTCAACCGATGAAATAAATTCGCATCGAACGATGTTCCTACGTCTCGGCGTGTTTCAAAATTAATGAGAAGTTCACGAATTTCGAATCAGAACACTTCACGTAAACGTAAGGAAAACAAAATTATTGAACTAACAAAACACGACGCGCACATTTAATCCTGCGCGCAACGCAGAAACTCTGCGCGCGTCGCAAAGTTATTTCAGATATAGTTACGAACTTACAAGACGAAATACGCGGCGTAAAATTATGAATTTGATTTTTGTAGTCGAGCGCGCACCAGGCAACTGGCAAGGCCTAAAATTAATTTTTAATTTATTTCCATTTCTAACGCAGCTTTATTCAGTATACGAATGAAGGAAAAATCATAATTCACGGTAAGACCAGTCAAACAATGCGTTAGTGTTTCCTAATGCCTGACCACGAGCGCGTCGCAACTTTCGTCGTTTGCTCCTTTCAAATCAACATTCACCTAACCACGAGCGCGTCGCAACTTTCGTGATCGTTTGCTCCTTTGAAATCAACATTCACCGGGCCTGCTATTATAATATAATTTCGTAAGAGCACGTGAATAATGTCTGTGCGGGCGCACATTTTAAATTTGAGCTTGCCAAGTAAATATCAACTTATCAAGAGAAACGAACGGGGAAAATGTGCTTATTGGTGCCGTTGCTATGGATACAGATATTCTGCACGTGCAGGTTATGATCAGTTGTATGAGAGTGCTTTCTGATACGTTGCTAACTGAGTCGTGTAGTTTTCTGTCAATTTTACGTCTTCTACATTTAAAATTGAAGATCTAAAGATAGAGAATGGGTATGGCTGGCATTGGGGAGGCTATAGGCGATAGAATTCCCTTTATGAATCAGTGGCAATGGTCGGTCAATTTATAAAATCGATGATTAAATTGGTTTCAAATAAATAATGTAAATCGAGCAATTATTGAAAGAAATTTAAGATTAACCAAGGCAAAATCAAATTGAGCAAATTGGGCATGGCATATATTTAATTGCGAATTTGGGAATCTTGGCGTAAATCAATGCGCAATTAAACGCATGCACGGTTCTCAGATTGCAGTTAAACTAACTTCGTCATACAATGAACGATTAACAAACGAATGGGAGTGTGATATCGAAAATTATCACACGAGGCGTAAGCCGAGTTTGACAATTTTCGATATCACACGATCCATGAGTTTGTTAATTGTATTATTACCCGACAGAACAGTACTCCCTCCCACTCGGGTCTGACGACCCTCGTCTGAATTCAACGTTTTTATAGATTTTCGAGTGCTCCTTCATAAAATCAACAATTCATTTAACAATATTCTGCTCTATTATTCCGCCACTGTACAGTAGTTCTATAAAGGAGTGATATATCGATAATTATCACACTGAAGTTTGAGCCACGGGAGGGTAATAATTGCAATTAGACAAAACTGGCCTTCATGGGACTGCATTACTAAAAGTGGCAAACGGATTATTGTAAATTTTGCTCCTTCATAAACTTTTTCACACTTCAACATTTCATACTGCAATTTTGGAATTCTGCGAGGGAGGCGGGGCGTAGCCCCACCGAGTGAGCTACGTTTTAGCAAGCCCAACGGGCCTGCTAGTGACTTATAATATTGTATTTGTGTCTAGATCATGGATTTTATAGATTTAATTGATATAGCATTCAGTAAAATGTAAATGTACAGATTAAGAGTAAACTCAATCCCACACACTCACAAAGTCTCATCATGTGAAGGTTTTGCGATCAATCGGAGTGTGTGTGAGCCACCATGCAGGACCAAGGAAAGAGATCAGGTCATGATCTCCCGAGCAGAGAATAACATGACGTCATTATCAGGGTTTAAAATGGTGCCATTGTGACGTATCATGGTCTCCTATAAAACGTATATAAACTTGTAGTATCAATATATTATATGTAATCAATCAACAGAATTATAATTCATTATAGCCGTGTTTTAATCTGTAGTCTTAGCAGGTAGTAGTAGTAGTAGTATATCAAGGTATTTGTATGTGTTTGACTTGATATATTCTCGAGGTGAGTTGCTCTGAGAGTTTTATAAGACAAAAGTGCCGAGGGAGAGGTATAATAGAGGTATTGTAGGGTCTATAGCTCCCAAACAGGAAGCGGTGCACCATTGTGCGCGGCTCACTCACACTGGCTGTTGATGGCAGGCAGTGAGCCGCGCATGTCATTGAAAATGTCAATATGTCAATGAAAATCCCCCTAAATAGGAAGTCCTTCATTCCTAACCAGCTTTATATGAGGGTTGTTGAGCAACCACTGGTTGGGTGAGGTTCTAGGTTAGGTTCCTGGGCCAGGACTGCAAGGAGATTAAGTGCCGTGAGGTCAAATGTCGTGAAAAGTCGGGCTCCCGTCACCACTTGAATTTGTTGGGAAAATTTCTACGATATGAGGTATTTTCTGGCGGGGGTTGCCATTTCTGTATCTGCTTTCTCTGACTATGTTAGAATTGAAAGGAAATTCCATATAAGATTTCAAGAAAGCCAGAATTGCGACAGTAGATATATAATTTGAATTGACAAATATATGAAATTATATAGCTTTTATTGTTGGACGATTCTCAAATCTTGGAGCTGTCTAGACGCGAGATTCAGCATATTGACTTATTGATATATGCTTTACTTAAGGCCATACCATCAGAATAATGGCACAAAATATAAATGTGGAAGAACATAATACTTATCAATCCAACATTTTATACTGACAAAGTGCTCAGTGAGATGGCATTACTCTGTCTTTTTCAGATTGTCTATAGATTAGCAGATATATTAATTAATTGCTTATAAAGATCATATATGTTCTAAAGATCTCATATATTGATTTATCTTACAAACAACTATGCTTGTCGATACGGTCGTCAAAATAACACTGTAATAGCTGCACGCAGGAGAAAAAGACGGTTAAAATGACGTCATAATCATAGCACAATGCAGTAAGTATTGGTGACGTATTGAACCGCCTATTTTTTCGTGCGGGGTTTGAGCTATTGATAGGGCACGCGACTGCTAATCGGTGGGGCATATGTTCCTAATGTGTATTCCTGTTTAATTTTCAGAGCCCTCCGCAGTCTTTTCATATATCAACTCCTGCAAGCAATTGTAAATATCAATTAGAAACACGGGGCATTATTAAGTTGCTGTGATTGGAAGAATAAAATGCGACTTTTCGAATACGGCGTTTCGCAATGGATGATATTTGTGAAGGTTTTTTTCTTTTCAAGTTTCTTCTGACTGAAGTCAAAGCTATAGTCTGGATTTCGATTTTTCCTGATTTGATCCTCGCAAAGAGCAGTTATCAAATGTACCATATAAAATATACCCAATCTCATATTAATATAGTTTCCTAGTTGCATGAGTCCATCATGAGCTAAACTGCCTTCCCAAATCTAAGATGAAGGAACTTTGATAATTTCAGGGAACATCGATCACCATAAAGCGACGCAGTCCTAATTAATTCCAATCGTCTCAGGCAGATAAACACCCGGGCAGGTACAGACATCGCATCCCTCCGACATATCAGCACAAATTAAGGGGAAATATATTAAAGTTTTGGTGTTTTTAAACGCTGGAAACTGATAAAATAAGTCTTGACGCCATCAATTCGTCACTTAAAAACATGATAATGACGTCACTTTCAACCGCTTATATTGTTCAATATCCATCCACGCGTCACATGCACTTCTGATACCCCCCAGTCATGGCATGTGCCTTTGACTAGATTTTAAAACCTCTGAACTGACACACGAGTCTAATTCTAACGACCTAACGTATATGTATTAACTCCGGGGAATATTCTACGTATAGCTCACGAGCCATCTTTAATATACCTAAACATTTTCTAATATTAATATCAAATCTATTTAACGAACTCTTTATACCACAGAGCTAGCGAGAGAGGGAGTCTGTGGGGGTCTAGGTACGTTGTTAGTTACGCTGTTTCAAGAGAGGCACACCGGATGGGGAATATTATAGGGAGAGAGAGCTAGCCGCAATAATAAATACACTGGGCATGAGCTATCTCCTGTCCAATATATAATGAGCAGGGAGGGAGAGAGTTATGAACAAGTTTAAAAGGTCCAACTTCAAGAGGCATGGAGGGTTTATTTGCTGCACCTAACTGGTTCATTGGGGACTCGATGATCGTTTGGCATGGGGGTTAAATAAAGTAGACTCAATTTTAAAAGTCTATGAGCGATCGTTCAGTGCTCGGGAATTCGGACAGATTTTCCCGGAATATAATTATATAGCTTCGGGTGGGTAAGTGGTTAACAAACGGACCGTGCTTCATGCCTACATAGGTATTATAGGAGCAGAAATCTATTTTGCAAAGCCAAATATTCATAGATTGTGGAATCAAAATATTTAGGCATATTTTCCGGGATATACTGTTTCGTTTTGTGTCCGTGTTTCCACTTTTCAGCCCAGGCAGTTACTATATATAATTGACTCTTATGGAGCTTTAGTATCACTCATATTCCGAGAGGGTTAAAATCTAAATGACTTTTTGCTGTCTGCCGAATAAAATTTGCAATTTGCACGAACAGTATTTAAATTGTGGTCCAAAAGACAATAGTCCTCATGAAAAATTTCAGTCTTAGGATCTAGACTAACCGCAAGACAAAACAAGTGCAATTATTAATTCTTAGTTAGTCTTAGAACTTTAGGATTTAGACTAAGTGACTGATAAAACAAGTGCAATATTTCAGTCTTAGGTCTTTAGGACTTAGACTAAGTGACTGACAAAACAGGTGCATGTCCTTAGTCTTAGGACTTTAGGATATAGACCAAGTGACTGACAAAAAATGCGATTCTTAAGTCTTAGAAGTTTAATAGGATTTAGACTAAGTGACTGATAAAACAAGTGTAATATTTCTGTCTTAGGATGTAGAATAAATGAATGACAAAACAAGTGCAATATTTCAGTCTTAGGATATCTAGACTTAAAGTGACTGATAAAACAAGTGACTGAAAATTCAAGCTAGGAATCAGCTGTTTGTTTGATTGGTAGTACAGCTGGTAATGATTAATGAACAAATGCAGCAATCAATTGTTGATTGATGTATTCAATGAACTTATTAATGGCAAACTGTATAATTGAATAAAACGAGTTCAAGAAATGAAAGTCATCATGAAATTTCCGATCGCGCGGCTCCATGTCTGAATGCATTATAATCTGTGAAATCAGTCCACGTACGTTCTAAATGGCGGTCGTGTGGAAATTAAAGAAGGTGTTCTCAGAACTCGTGACATCTACGTACCACTGAGCTTAATTGAAAGAATAATTGTGAACAATTGGTCGAAAGAGTGCAAAGAAGTCTAGATAGTGATATGGGCTCGGCCTGCTTGGGACTTTGGGAGGTTGGTATGTGAACGAAGAACAATTCTTTTAGAGGTCCCTAAACCATCATTCTGGTAAATTCTCGAGAGGGCACCACTTAAATAAAAAGTTAATTGCGGGTTTAATCATTGGACTCTTTAAGGCTGTTGCAAAATTGGCCCTTGAAAACTGTTTTGTCTCCGAAGCTAATTTGGTTCGGAAGTTTCTAGATCAAGTTTCAATTTTTTTTTCTTGTTCCATAGCTTATTTTCCTAGTAGTTCACTTTCTAAACCATAGCAACCCAATCTTTTGATGGTATACAGAATGAGAAGAAGCTGCTGAGTTGTGGTAAAACTCAAATGATCGTTTCAAGTTCTTATGTTCTACATTATCATCCAATATACCGTAAGTTTAATTTAAAGAAGTGCTGTTTAGTCTGAAGAACCAAATCTGAGGAATTACTGATGATGGGGTTGATGCACTAAAGTCATTTTGAAAACGAGCTGCTTCACATTTTTGGAGGCTCTTCTTGAAAAGAATCAAGATTTGGGTTATTTAGAATTTCATAGTCTCAAGAATTGCGCTTGGCAAAATTAACCTTAACTATTTGAACCAATCTTCCATTTAAACAGGGATTCCTCGGAACCTTCTATATTAAAAGGCTACTACTTATATAATATATATAAAAACCTTAGACTAAAACGGCTGAACGGACATTGCCATAATCCCTTCATATATAATATTTTAATGAACAATATTAGCGTTAATTTGAGCTCGGCAGTCTAACCCGTGGGTCTAACCTCTCTCTCTCTCCCCATTTATATTGGTCCTGTCAATCATGAACGGACATCAATATATATATATACACATTTTCCACCATGTCTATAAGGTTATATTATTCAAATATATAATCTATATGAAAATTGTAGACCAGGGCAATACGTGCCTCCCGCGTTCCAATATTATTTTGAAATAATTCTATAATTCCCCGTCAATCTATATAGATTTAACATATATTACATGTACGGATACTTCCTAAGGTTTTGATTGGCCAGACCGTGGAAAGGACCAGGACACACGTGAGAGAGAGGGAGAGAGAACCGTTCAAAATGGTTTAGGAACGTGTACCCTTCATATATATATTTAATATTTTAGAATTTATATATATCTTACTATGAAATATATATATTTTGGAGGTAGATATCCTCTCGGGGTTCCTCCGTAGCAAAGTTATATATTTTTACGTTCGGACACTGCACGCACTCCTCAGTTGATAGGTCTGTTTAATAAATATGAATTTGTACCCATCGTTTAGCTGAAATTATGTGGTTTATATAGTAGATTACGAGCAGAGGTTCTAGAGACATGATTGATTCCAAATTAAATTCATTCGGTGATTGCTTCGCTTTTCTATGAGCTCGTTTAATGTTATAGTTGTTAGAGAGGTTAGACTTGGTCTATCTTCTGGACTTATAATTTGGAGGCATCTGCAGTTCGTATTCGTTTGAAAATTAACAAATTTCAAATATTTGATTTGAAATATTTTATGGAAGCAAAATTTCACTTTTCATCCGTGGGCTACAAAAGATTTTTAAATTTCAGAATACATTTTCAACCTTTAACCATAACCCATCTCCTGTAGAAACCAATATGGACAGTTTGAAGACCCCAGCAACTGCTGCAGCAAGCAACAACACAACCAAAGCAACATCAGCAACCCTCCCCTAGTGCTAGATCAGATCGCTGACTCCACAACATCATTCTCCACTTCACCTTCTTTCTCCTCCTCCTTATCAATCTCCTCCTCCTTCTCCTCTTCTTCCTCCCCTGGTCATGATACGAGGAGTGCCCCTCTTGTTTATCAGCAGGGTTCCCCGGACCCATCTCACCGGTGCAGATGAAGGATGGAATGGTCACGCCTTTCCTGCAACCCCTACTTCCGATGTCAGCTCTTCAGAGTGTAAGAGGAGACTTCTTTTATAGAATAAACAATCCTCTTAGAGGATTCTCTGATTTTAAGTAAAACCATTTTAAACATTAAGAGAATTTGATGAATAAAGAGAATTTAATGAATCATCTCATAAGAGTAACCGTTCATGATTAACTCCTTATGACAAAAATCAAAGAATTCTATTGTGTTTGTCATATACCCATATACCCTATTAGATAAGAATTGGAATTATTAGATAGGATTCTTAAGTTTTCATGACCATTCTTAATTTACTCTTAGATCGAATTAATGAATTCTCAAGAGAGGATTCTTAAATTTTGATAGCCATTTGTAATTGTTTCAATCAATATTCCTACTTTTCATATTTTCATTGAATCCTGGAAAATTAATGAAGTATGAAATTTGGTTGTGAAAGGTAAAACGGCTGTCAGAAATTAAGAATGATTGAAATTTTTGCCTTTTTTGGAAGCAGTTCTACCTTTCACAAAATTACAACCATTCATACCTCATTGATTTTCCAGGATGAACGAAATAGTAGACATTTTTCGGATCTTCATAAAAATTCTTCTATGATTAGTTTGATCGAAAAATCGAATTTTGAGAATAATTTCAGTTAACTAGTTGCGCAAGTAGTTGGGACCGACGAAGCTGGGGCAACTCAAAACATTAGAGCTTCGCTTTACGACATAAATCATTATATTAGAATTAAGTTGCCCCTCGTGAAATTAAAAAAGTGTTTTTCATGTACAACGTAACAAGTTAACATATAGTATTTATTAAGTTATTAAGGAGTTGCATGAGCTACCAGTACCATATCAACTGCGTTGCCATGGTAACAAGTACCATGGCAACAGCAATGCAGCAACACTGCATTGTCTCACGGCAGCAGCTATCCACAGCCATCAAGCAAACGCAACCCCAAAGGCCAAAATTAAAAAAAAAAAAGAAAAAAAAGCATCGAAAACCTATAACCCCAAAGAGTCTCATAACCCATAACACCATCCAGTCTCCTCAAGCGTTTATCAAACCACTATATAACGTGTCGAATCAGGCAAGCTCATATCAAACACCAAATCAAGATAACATAATTTTGAGTGATTTGACATCAAATAATGATCTCTTTTTCAGCTGAGGACGATAAACACATGATTTGCTAAAGCTATTAAAATTTCTCGTTTCATTAAACGATTTAAACCTTCTTAGTGAGATCTCTTTGACAAGTTTTGGCAAGCAACGGATCAAAAGTCAAAACTACTAATTTTGACATCAAATTATTTCCAGGTTTTAGCGAACTACTACATCAACCTGTCCCACTTTCGACACCTCCAGAGCTTGATGACCCCCGGATCCCAGTCGGGCTTTACAAAACTTCCTGTCATGAGTACTGTGGAGGAGGGGGTGTCGTCTAGGAGTGGGGAAGAATTCAGCACTGCTCACATGGGTCAGTTTTAACTATTTAAGAAAATCGCACATGTGAGGACTCAAATCGGACGATATTGTCCCAAAATCTTTGCGTCTTCTAAAACTGCGCACAAAATACTAGCACGCCGCGTAACTCCACGTTTCGGGGGTTAGAGCTCCTAGAAATGAAACAAAAACACGAAATAACCCCCTAACTCCCTCCACCTCAGCTGAAAACCCCGAAATAACCCCTTATAAACCCCCCAGATCAGCTAACAGAGCCCCCGGACACACCAAGACACCACTCACCAGGGGGAGGAGACATGAGCGAACATCCCAGCCCAGCACTCAGTCCTGAACAGAGACCTGACTCCAAGAAGAAGAAGGGAACCAGGAGGACTTTCAGCGACGAACAGGTTTGCAGTTTCTACCGGCGGCGCCAATTATTACACGGTCTTTTCAAAGTTTTTCCAGAACACAATTGAATGAATCTTTTAATGACTAAATCAATCAGCGAGCATATTCTGTTCGAATTGACCGAAAAAATGACAGGAAAGGGAATGATCAATAGAGGCTGAAATGTAATTAGAACGAAAATGCAGGCTAGCCTATCAAAGAATCTGAATCTCCCATTTTTCTATGAATCTCTTTAATAGAAGCTCAAGCATACCATGTCTCCTGATATCTAACATAAATTCTCCCACAGGTAGCTAAGCTGGAGACATATTTCGACTACAAACGGTACTTTACCCCCGTGGAACGGACTAAGATAGCCCAGGAGCTGGTCTTATCCGAGACTCAGATCAAGACTTGGTTCCAGAACCGGAGAGCAAAGAACAAGAGGGACGAAAACGAAAAACGTGAACAGGTACGGAATCTTCCAACCTTTTTCAAAACTTTCAACATTTTTTAAAAAACTTTCAACTTTTTTAAAAACTTTCAATTCAAATCCTTGATATATGAGGAATCGATTGTAATCTGTCAAAACGGTTCACTGTCTCAAAGATTCATTAAATTTTATACCCTCTATTCCATGCCTTGCTATCGAGAAACAAATCACGGATGCACCATAGCGTCAATAAAAATGCCTTAAAATCATGTTAAAATTTTCAATAGGTAACTCAACGACTTTTGCACTAATGCACTGATGATGATTTTGAAAATACAGTGTTTTACTACTAAAAATTCAGCTCATTAATTTCTTATTAATTTGCAGGAACAGTTGAGGTTCCGTCAGCTAGCTGCCCGAGCTAAACTCATGTCCCTGGGATCAAGCTACCCCTACCCAACCTCATTGGTACCACGCTTCCAAAACCCTTAATCTCAATAGGGATTTAACCATCCTTATTTCAATCGGAGGGGTTTAACCAGCCTTATCTCAATCGGAGGGGTTGCAAAAACCCCAAATATTATCCGGAGGGGTTCCACTATCAGCCCAGCTTTCCTCACAACGACAACGACTTTCCTGAGAATTGAAGATTTCTTAGAATTCCTCCCTGACAGAACCATAAGTTCCTAGAATCCTATAAACACAATATTTAAAATGAGCCAATCTATAAGCTTTTATTGGCAAAAATTAATCAAGTGACACCGTAGGATAACTAGGTCCCTGATGTTATAGTCAGACAGACCTTGACAAAATAAGGAGCTGACCACTGCTAGACCATCTAACTTATCGGCCCGAATATTTAAAGCCTATGTCAAAACTAATATATATTCAAGGAATTGCATAATAATTTTAGAATAAATGGATGCTTCCGGTAGCAATATTACGATTATGATAGTTTTGACTCAACTACAGATAGATGGTTAGACTTTTAGATCATTTCAGATAATTTATGTGAACAGTGACCAAATGCTGCTGAAGCTTGTAACTGTGTAACTATCGTGACCTGTAACGAGGCCAATCTGAAATACTGTTAGCCGCAAGCAATGAATAAACTGGTCAAACTCAAACAAATCAAAGATCAAGTCATGCTAACTGTGGTGTCTAGAAGTCTAGACTTTTTGAAGCGCGGCTTATTTCGAATACGACGCACTTGGTTACTTTTTGCGCCTTTGCGGTAAGGTTACAGCGCGCTAATGTTCTTTGTAATTGTATACAACAAAATATAGCAGAGCACATTTGGGCACTATCACGAGTCGAAAAAGTACCTAAGCGCGGCGTAATACGCCGGTACGCCGCGCCTCAAACCGTCAAGACACCATGGTAATTTTAAATCTTCACGGTTATTGCGCGCGCAGCTTATGTTATGCTGATGCAAGTGTGCTTATATTTACCCATATGTGGGCCAGATAAATGGATCGATGAAGGGATTGATCAAGATGAGCGTTTAACAGGGCGCGCAATATAATTTTGATAGAATTTGTGTCAAAAGAACAGTGTTTTAACAACACTTTTTTATCGATCGATCGATGAGCACACATATGGGTTAGAAAATTTTGAAGTAAATGTAAAATTCTACTTTTAAGATTAAAATAGATCGGATTGAATCGCGCCCCGTTTGCTCGTCGTAGGTTTTTATTTAATTACTTCCTCCATGTAATTGTTACGGATTTACGGAACAGAAATTGTAATTACAATTCAAAATATGTAATTGTGAATATTATTTTCGTTTAGTTCTTTTGCGTTTATTTGCAAAATCACATGATTTAACGCTATGAATAATAAAATCAGAAAATTGGAATTTGGATCTAAGTTTAAGGAAAACTTGTGGAAAGAATTTTTTATCCGTGGACCCTTATAATCAGATGATCAGATGAATTTAATCATCCTTGAGGTGAGATCAAATACTTTTACTAAGAAATACTAAGAAATGATAGAAACCAGAATTAGTTTAATTTAAAAATTTGCCACATATTGACATCATTATTCATCTCGTCAATAAATCAGAGCGTGATTTAAGTGTTTAATCCTGCAACAGCTATACCTTGCACATATTGCGCGTCCACATAAACCCTGAAGTAAAAAACCGTGCATAGCGGACATGCGACCGGGAATGACGTCATTATAATGAGTTAAAATGGTGAATTGCTGACTGAGAATCGCCAGTGATTGTAACATATATTCGTACGCAGATGATGGTGGCATCAATTATAAATGTTTCTCTCAAAGTAAAACAGTAATAATCTACCCTCGAAAGAGAGGTAGACGGACATTAGATGTCGGCATTATCAGAGTGCAATGTCAAAAGTTGATGACGTAAATTAAACTGCCAATTTTTTGCGAGCGTGGTTTAGATTTCGATTGTACGCGTTGCGTATATCATTAACAATTTACTGTATATATTTATAATATTATGTGCGTGATGCAAAACAAGAGAGTGAGCGAGAGAGGGAAATGTTTTCCCGGAAATTAAATATAAATTTTCGTTGACGTAGTTTATAAGTTTTACTTTTAGCGTTCGTAGAACTGGCGTTGTATGATGCAGCTTTAAAAAGCGGTTCTGATCACTTTAAAAGTTTAAATGACGAGCTATGTTTTATTGTTTTTGTTGACTGTTGACTCGCCGCATCAGGTTGAGTCTTGAGGGCTGATGAATTAACCAGAATTTCTTGACTTTTGAAATTTGAATATTTGATAACATGGTTGGTGAGACTGTGAAAATGTGAGAGATGTCTTGATCGCTCATACGCCTTTCCTTTCTTCACTCTGCTTTAGCTACTATAGAGTGCGTCTGCTTCAGAAAAATTAAATTCCTAAAGAAATAGCGCGCGCTATTCAGAGAAATATCCGACTCTGAATTGCGCGCGCCCTTCGGATAAAAAATCTACTCTATATATTCTGCAGAAAAGCGCGCGCTTCAGTCTGAAGCGCGCGCGTTACTGCAGAATTTCGTAGATATTTAGCATACGTTGCATGACTCATTTTAGAGTTCAGAGGATAGACCCTCGCGTTTAAAATGAGTCATGCAACGTGCGGTAAATAAATATCTCAACAAGAATTGCGCCTACCGGCACATTTCTTGTACCGTTGTTCCCGTATGTAGGCGCTTAATTCCCTGTTCCCTGGGGCTGGTATTAAAACACGCCGTCATTTGATCGACGACCGTTGTCCGACTTATTTACTGACATGATGAGTTGACGATAAAGCATAAAAGTGACCTTCCAAATCATGATACAATCGCACTTCTTCTATCAAATTAGTGTCAAATCGCAATAGTCAATACTAACATCATTGAATCAATTTTATAAATATTCCTCATTATGCAGGCTCTATATGTTTCCCTCTCCTACGTACAAGTTTGAATTAACGCGCGCAGATAAAATATCACGTGGGCGATTTCGTTCCACGTGCCAAATGTTCGCGCGCGCGTTCCCACCATTTCGTAGAACTCTGAAGATTCGTTTGGTTGCGCGCCGTTCAGAATTTCATAACTATGATCACAATTTTCGTTACGCGTTACGTTTCTTATGCTCTTATTTGCTACGTTGCAGATATCAAACCGTTGCAATGTTCGCTATTATTTTACCCCGCCTTGATTGATTTTCAAGATTGAGATACACAATATGATTACTGACCAAGATTAAGATAAAAGAATCAGATATATTATGATCAATCATGAACCGAGACAAACTCTCATGTCTTTCTTTCCTCTCGTCAGTTCTTTAGATCATTCATAACTGATTTGATAACACTGCCCATTGTAATTTGCCCGAATTGCCCGCTACTAATAACTTAATAAAGAAGGCCAAATGACTGTGATTGAAATCCTATCAATTATTTGATTACTTCGCTGAAAATTGATAAAGGTTTGATTTTATGATTAAAGAATTGAACTTAAATTTTAGAGAAAGAATTAATTTCAACATCAGATTGAACAGAGCATTGAACCCAAATACCTACTACGCTGTTAGCTAGCTGCAGCCCAAAATGCAAAGGATGCCACTACACCAAGCTACTCTGACGCGAGTGATATTATAAAGGAGCAGTTGGATGCTTGAAAATGATCGAAAAAGTGACGTACGTACATACATACGTACATACCACACGCGCATACGACCAAATTTGGTCGCGCGCAGCACCACCACCTATTTCAGATTTAACAGTACGCGTAAAGGTAGTATACACACAACCCTCACAAAACACGATCTCTGCTAACCTTTTCTCAATGCCTTTTTGTAAAACAAAAACGCGATTGGGAACAGGAAAAAATATTCCCCGCCTGTGACAGATGTTCAACGTCATTAACTCCCTGCTATTATAATGACGACATCTTTAACGCTTCTTTATCCTGTGCGCATTACTATACTAATATTGATAATATTGATAATATTGTACTAATATTTATAATATTTCACGGTCCATGAGTTTGATATTAACCACTATCTGACTATATTACTAACTGTTAAGTTTGTTCTCAAGAAATAAAACTTACAACCCAACATTGGACCACATTGTTATCATACCACTATGGTCTGCTTTGTAGCCGCTAATTATATTCATACAGCCCTCCTACCAGAAACTTAGTCCGAAACTTATCAACTTTATTACAATAAACCCTTTTTTTCAAATTTAAGAAGTATACGCGTTTTTGACTTTTGAAGGAATATAGTTTTACCTTGGCGTGAACCGTGCTAAAAATTGATGGAATATAATTATGTTCACACTTCATTCAAACATGACTAGTCCTTTGTTGCCAACTGCCCGACTATTATTATATTTGGCAGCTGGCTTCAAACCCGAATTCAACACAATGTAGCTTTCTGTAGCATAAAGATAATATGACTACCGAATGGTACAATAAATATTTCGGTAGGGCGTTTATAAGCAGTAGAAGGCTTAGTTTTCATGTGTTTGATCCTATGGATAGGATGAAACAAGACAAATGTTGCGTAAAATAATAGGCGTTTCAGAATGGTGTCACTGTCCTTGTTTTGAGGAGTAAAACCAGTCACTACAACCTGCATATTTCTGTGGTACAACCCTTCTCCTCACTTATCTCTCGACGAAAAAGGGAAGAATGTTAAGAAGCGACCAGCTGCAGTAGAACACGAACAAAGGTCAAGATAATATGGAGTTATAGGCAGATGTAATTGAACGTTTTCGGTAGGTAACTATAGCTTGAATATGAATTGGCAAACAGTAAGTGATCGGCTGTCAGTAACAGATATTATGTCATACATTTGATAATGTTTGGGCGGATTGATCAAACTTTTGAACATTTTTCACATTGAATATAAGTTACTTCGCGCCCTTCGTTTCCATAGTTATCTTCTGTCCATTGAATATACCCACTGACTTACTCAAGTTGAAATATTAATATTATGACACCTCAATTTTCATACTTTCTATTGATAGAAAGTATGAAAATTGCGAATACTATAGACGGAATGAATGCTTAAACTTTCCTTAAACTTAAAATGTATATATGATAATTTGAGCTTGATTTGATTTAAACTATCGCATTTCTTCTAAAAAGCGGAATGAATTTTTCTCAATTCAAATCTTTGAGCGTACGTTATCATGCGCATTCCGGCTCGTTAAGAAACCCTATACAGTTGCTGCGATATCTTGTCGTTTTTGTACCTCATGGATCCGTGCAGAACGCAGATTTTCAATGCCATTGCTTTCCACGATTTAAAGGGGTAGTATACTATAGAATCGACTTCTCATAAGATTCAAATAATTATGATTTTATCACTTCTCACCTTGCATGTTGTACAACAGTGAAATCCCCATGCCTCTATCTTAATTAGATCGCGAGTTATTGCGGTTTAAAGATTTTAGTACAATGACGTCACTCTCGCATCAACGTGTTGCTGCGCCATGCTACAATACGTGTGAACAATGGTATTGTCATGTAATAGGTGTTAATCCAGGTGAAATTGTTGAATTTTTATCATTTCGATCGAAAGATGCTTATCCGTAAAATTTGTAATTAATTTCAACTTGGCATCTTAGCTTTGAATCCTTATTAACGTGATGATATCGTGAATCGTGATTGATTATAAGATAATCCTGTCAAATTGAGGTGCTCTCGCTATAATATAACAGGACTGTCAGTATATGGAGATTGGAAACCTTCTTTCCTCCTGAGGATAAGTCAAATCTAGAGTGGATGTGTTGCAGATTTTATGGCATAGACTGATAAGAATGGGACTTTCTTCCGACTGTGGGAGTATTCAGTATGGGGTGAAATATTGACTGGATAGTGGTGCACTTGTATCATTGAGTTGATTGGCCGGTGTTGATTGAGTGTAGCATGAGCGTAGTTTTTATTCTTTGATGGCAAGAGGAGTGATAGATGATGCATATTTCTATTCTTGTGTGACATGATTATTACCTTATTACTCCTGATCACCAAATCTGCATGGAATCAAGAACGCCTTAATTCTAACCCAGGCCCTAACCCTAAAAACCAAGACCCTAGCGTTTGCCTGAAAGTGAAATATTACGAAGTGAAGTGACGAGATACGTGGATACTGTTATTTCTTCAGAAAACAGTTTGATATGTACTAAACTATTTAGGTTGGATGTTGTAGTGACACATTGGTGGTCACGTTATCAATTTTATTCTTAATACATACTGATCATCTGTGTATTTTTATTTACATATCTAATATGATCAACATGAGGAAACATACATAATTATTCATTTTCATAAAAATGTTTGGAGTACATCTGTCCTGTGAAATATGACTAGACCCACTTTCCAGCAACAAATATTACGCTACAACATTGCAATATTCGAATGGCATCAATAATAAACCAGGATTTATTGTGTCGTATTCAAATTGCACCTTACAACAAATTAATTGTCCAATTAATGCCCAATCAATAGCATCAATGAAGTGGTACAATAATAAAATAATTATCATAATTTTAATCTCATGCACAAAAAATGGAACAAAAAAGGATGCAGTAGTGGAGGTATTGTGGAATATGCAGTACTTAACATAGCGTTCATAGCGCAAGTTTGGCCTGATGCGAGAGTGACGTCATCGCTCCATAACATAAAGGTGCGATATCTCGCGATTGAGGTACATAGAAACATAGGGATTTCACACAAGTTATCATCACAGTATTAGTTAGTAAATTGGACAATAAGAAGTGGCACTTTTCCTGGAGTATACTACCCCTTTAATTATTTCATCAGTTGATTATTTTTTGATTTATCATTTAATTAATTATTTGATCGAATTTTCATCGAGGAGTCGCATTCCCACCAAACGCATAATATATGCGTGCAAGTCGCTCAATTGAGAGACGGATGGATAAAGACGCGCAATTTTTCTGTTCTTTCGATATGACCTATAGATAAAGTTGACGCGCAAACGGTAAATTTGCGCGTCTTTATCAATACAGAATACCTCGATCGTGGCAAGTATCGCCACAGTGGCGAATCATCAGAGTATTTATTGTTACTCGTTCGTCTGATACTTACAATTTCTCGATTTCGGTTCTCCTTTGGTTGTGAAATTGGCATTTTCCAACTCATTAAGTTATTAGCAGCAGCGGCATGGTTGAAGGAAACAGGTAAGAAACTGAGAATGTTTTGAGCAATTATAGATCTTATATTTGCAGTCAGAGAAAAATTTTACGCTTGAATAGTAAGAAATTGCCCGGATATCTCTTTAGTTCTTTGCAACTATATAACATGAGTTCAATATGAAATCACGGAGGCGGCAAGTTCAGATCATGTTCTCAAATCATAAAATATATATAAGCATGCCACTATAGATGCCGGATAGCCTACAATGATGGCTGGTAAAAGTGAAGCAGGCACGCCAGGCGCCATCAACTCACCTATGAAGCACTTTAGACTCTGATAATGACGTATTCTTACCTTCATTCGTCTGGGACAGAAATATACGCCGCGCACGAAAAATGGACGGTTTTTTCAACAATTTGGCTGCGCGCACAATGTAAATGACATCATTTCGACCGCCTATTTATTCTGAGCGCACCTTAATTATCTAAAGATCATGATCTCTTTACGAGTTCAGATAGCCATGAAAATATATACAGTTGGTTATCAAGCTCGAGGGTAGACGGAGGCTTACTATTGTGATGCGTTGCATATCAAACTCGTCTTACGTCTCGCATATAGTAGTCTTAAGTCATGATACTCCTCAATATTTGGAACAATCCGTGTATTGACTGTTTCAATTCAAGAGGCTTTCAGTCATTTCAACAAGGTTTTTCAGTTATTGCCCCAGGTCAAAGTTTCAAGTCAATAGGTTTTTCAGTTTCTACCCAAGGTCAAAGTTTTTGGGAAAGCCGGCACAAATTTTCAAATACGTCTCGAGCATTATACTTATCCTATGAATAATAGGTCACATGCTTTTCTCTGATACAAGGAACTTTTGTGCCTGTTACGAGGCTAATAAACATTATAAACAAGTTCATTGAACATGTTTATAATAAGTCTCGTTCAATGTTCATCACATAAAAGGCGGCCGAAACCTAGATCTGAATAATTTCAAGATACTGATCGTTAGATCCAAGGAGAGGGTCTTGTAAGTAAGATATATATTTGATATTTAGTTGCTAAATTACATAGCAAGGTTATATACTTACTTGATTTGCTTGAAATTGCTGGGCAGTGCTTTGCTTGTTACTACTTTACTAGCATATAATATCGTAGACCGGAGCTCATGAGTTCTCTAATCACGCTCTTTGTAGTCCTTTATATGTTACAGTCCAGCATACCTGGGAGTTGGGCAATTGTAGATTTCTAAGTGGGGAATGGAATTCCTCCTCACGACAATATTCACCTCGTAACATTTCACCTCAACGAAGAGGGTAGTGTCTCGGTTAGGGTTATGGTGAATGGTTGGGGTTAATAGGATTAGAGTTAAGGCGTTAGGGTCACGACTACGTGATTACGTCCCGTGACTTGGAAAGGTCAAATACATTGTGCTTTAAATGGGGATGTTAGGTTGTGGTATTTAGTTCGTGTTAAACAGTTGAACCACAAAAGTCATTAATTGAGCTGAAATGTGTCTATTTTAAAAGCACATTATTCCAACCAGCAACCTCAAAAGGATATAGGGATTGAAATGTTGAATTTCATGAATTAAATCTGGCATGCTATCCGAAATGAATTATAAATACAAGACACCAAAATGCGATATTTTCACCTCAACAAATTTGTCAAAATGAATCCTTTACTTTTGAAGGAATTGGCCAGGGCCGTCGATTATTTAATGGCTTTTAACCTTTGAAATGGTTTTAATCTTTGAAATGAAGAAGGATATCAAATCAAATGAATATTGAATATTGATGGTTTTATGAGGATGCCAGCACACATAGTATAGAAAAACAATAGATATTAGAATTGTATTGTTTTTGCCCAAGGACCATGTATGGTAAATTGCTCAATACACTGAGCTCTCGGGATTCGTCGATTGGTTCACGAAATTTAGAACTTCGCCTCATCTTCAAATTCTTCATATATTCATTAATTGGCCGTAAAATGGTCAGTTTCGGAATGATTTAAATTTTTGACGAGCTTCAGCGAATTTCGCTGAAGCTCGTCGCTGACAGCGAAAAAATCTGAAATATTTTCCGGGACCAATACATAGGATAGAGCTATTGCCAATACTTCAGTATGTGCTTGAAACCACTTACGCCTAATGGCCAATACATACAATATCGACCCAAAATAGATCCCCTTCACTTTATAATAATGAAGTTCACATTATATTGGCAATTATATGTATTGAAAATCTATGGTTCGCGTGCCATAACGTAGATTCCAATTTAATATCCTTTTAATAACACATTGCAATATACATGACTGTAATAGTTTAATAATTTGCCTTGATTTCCAGTAGGGAGAGAGTGAGAGGGCCATGTCACTTTCCCTTCATTTCGATTTAAATTAGGTATGTATTATATGAGCAATCCGTTTAGTACATTTCATATATTACTGGATATTTCTCACACGTTTTATAGCGTAATTTAAACCATGCATTTTAATTTTCTTTCGTACCTTAAACGACATTGACGCACAATATTTCTTGAGTAATTTTCCTGGTCACGCAATTTCCGAATTTCCGCATTTCATTCTACGTCTATAAAGTAAAACGGACAACTATTTTTTGACACGTCGCTCCTATATCTAACCAATTAGTAACATAATTTCGTAGCATGGAAGAATGTCGAGAGCTCTTCTGACTGAGTAGTAGAGCCGCGTAGGATTTTATACGAATTTTTAAACGCCAGTTTTATGCACTTTCCATAGTCCGATTTTCATAAAACTTGATAACATCGTGCACCGTGATGACCCCAGATGAATTGTCAAAAAGTTCATCAAAAGCTCATTTATCTCAATTTTATTGGCAATTCAATTTTCGACAACTTCGTCCTATGCATCTCTACTTAGCGAATACTCTATATCACACGTACACATGGCACCTAATACCTAATTCACATAATTCATGGAATATATTGGAATTCCATAATGTCGAGTCGAATATATTCTAATGTCCAGCTTAGAGTATAATCCGTCAAGTAACACACATTTTCCCCCCTCTTGATTTGCCGAATGCACATTATTAATAGAACCCTATTTGCCGTTTTCATTGGTGGCTATAATACATCTATGTACTATAGTCACCAGACTCAATGGACCGTCCATATTGGTTTTGATCCCTGCCCTTCGGGCCGTTGGACTGTTGGTTTTAACTGGACTGCACGGGAAGAATCCCAAAATGAACCCGATAAGCGTGAATCTATGTATTTCTATTGCCTATTTGTGTGCACACTACAAATGCATCGATTGATGAAGGGATTGATTTTAAAGACGCCCATTTAACAGCGCGCGCAATTTACTTTTCACAGAATTTCTGTCGAATCAAGAGTTTCTTTGGCGTGTTTATATCGATCGATCCATGTGAACACACATTATAAGGGTTACGTTACTGTGTCGCTTAAAAAAGGTACCAGTTAACCAATTTTTTTGCTAACGGTTCGGTTGACCGGTCGTTTCATACCCATATATGAAGATAATACGAGGGGTAGTTTAGTTCTGACAGCTGTCACTATTTTTCTAAGAATCCTCCGAACAGTCTGAGACGCGCGAGGGAACATGGTTTCGGATAACTATTTAACATTTCTCTCCCTCGAACCTTATATTAAACTTAAATAAGAAACTTCTTATTCCTCCTGATAATGATTAAAACAGCATCCCAAGTTGAGAGTTGGGAAAGATGATGTAATATCAATGATGTACCTGCGTCCTGACTTTATTCGGTGTTGTTTCTTGCCCGTCCGTCCCCTTAAAAATCGGTGCTGTCCCGTTTTACCAGATTTTCGTTGTTTTTTTTGATTTTGTTAATAAATGTTGAAGAGGTGTTTTTGATCAATGTGTTTGCAGTACCGAACTGCCATAATAAAATGTCGCAGGGCAAATTGATATGTCGATTACTGTCATAATAAGCGATTACATGTCGAAGTGGTGACCGTATACCGCAACTAATACGGTCGAGGCGAGATCTAAGACTGTGTAATATGTTGGAAAATGGAAGAGGCGTGTTGAGTTCATTATCGTAGGTATACTGTTTTCTGTATATACGGTCAAAAACAAGCTCGGAATTGGTATAACCAAACTTACACGGTCACTAAAACAAGCTTGGAAGGGGAACAATGATATTAATCATTATCGAAGGTATACGGTCACAGCTGAGATCATGGAACCGGATTATTAATATGTTTTTCTTGCTAGGTTAAACTGGTGTCAAACCTTCTATTGTTCAGTGACGTGAATGACTTGTTCTTTTAACTTTTTGTCGCGTCATGACAAGTCAGATCAAGCAACTTTGAATTAATATGAATTCTGTTGAATATTTCGTGCGTAGCTAATATCAGTAGTAGGTAGAGTGAATGTTTGACGTTTCACCCTCGCATCTCACGCAGTTATATAACCGTCATCAATTCCTCATTCCAACTCCTGATACTAACGTCACTCTCAACCATCTATGTCTAGAACGTGTCGCTCTGAATCCCGCACGGCAAAAATAGGCAGCTCAACGCACCACGTTACGCTATGATAATGACGTCATCTTAGCCGCCTACTTCTTGATTGCGCATATCGTAATTTTGACAGTGTAAATGTAATCAGCTTCGAGTGACAGTTCATTACACGTATGTGTGTGAGCTGGGGCAGGAGCTTGAGCCTTGCAGTTTGAGCTTCACTGTGTCTTCCACTTCAAGTTGTACCGCATGTTTTTTGCATATCGAGGAACTCGTTATTATTAGATTCCGGATTACAGGACCTTTAGAAGATGTCCTGGACTATGGGACATTGTCTAAACGTCCTGTGACCCTGGAACGCATTTTGACCGCATATTGATGAATTAACCGATGTTTTTGACTTATTTTGGCCGTGTGCGGTATATTTGCGGTTCATCTGTTGTATTTTGGCTTTTTTGCTCTACGTCGCCATGGCTGCATATCAACTTACAGTATTTATTTTGGTTTAGGGTTTGCCATGCAACAAGACCGCTCAAGAAACAACTGAGGGGTAACGGTCACGAGTCGGCTAATACTTACAGTTCACCACATCTCCCATCTACCCGTCTCACTTATCAGACTATACTATGTGGCGCACAGATTGAGCGTTTCAGTGTGGTTTTAATGTGGCAAACAACTAAACAAGGAGTGCTTCATGGGCGTCATGTCGCTTTTACAACATCATTGTGAGGTCATAGGACTTAATGATGAATAGTCACGGAATAATCCATAATGATTTAAATGAAGTTTCCATGATGTCCATTTAGACAAAATTTTTCCAGAAGCTGATGACGCAATCCAACACAAAGTTTTTTTCCAATCAAAATTTGGCGAGTCGCCAAATTTTGATCGGAAGCTTGGAAGGAAATGGGGAGGGAAATATTTGTTGTTTTGTGTGCCCAATTTGGCGACACCAGCTGCATATTTCCAATATTATTTCCACCTCGCAACTTCCAACCAATTTTCAGGGTTTTTCAAGCCCATAGGATAACGATCTGATTTTCTCTCCTCAGAAGAATGTGCTCCAGGTTTCTTCGTAACGTCACTGTAAATTGGCAGCAACTGGTGGGCTTTAGAAGGAGATATATCAGAGGCCACATATATATTGGCGGAAAAATGGTAAATACCTTTTCATCTTCTTTAAAACCTGTTGTCTTTTATGGTCGTTTAAAGTTAAAATTATCTTAAAATCCTTTGGTGGGCATAGACCCGTATCCTACTTTGGCCTGGGGCTGGGCAAATGCAGATGTTATATGTGCCAGTCTAGCACGACGGTGTTCGAGATTCAATCCAGTGGTAAATTAAAATAATCTTCGCTAGCACTGACCATCATTCTTTCGCATCTCAATATATTCAGAGCTCTTTTACCCGTCAGTCCTGTCAGAGTATGTGATGCGTCTTCCATTGGGTACGTGCACCACATTATATGTTACTCATCCAAGTTATTACGTTTAACGATTTAACGCTGCCCATCAAATCCATCATGTACAATCCCAAATATTTGATTGTGTAAAGTGTAACCGTACAGAGCCTTCATATCTTAAATTTGTGTCACGATGGTGTGTTAAGATTTATGAAGATATAGATGAAGATATCGAATATAGATGAAGATGATATAGATGCAATTATTGCTTTTCATATAATATATCATATTGTTTGCGTCTCGCACAGACCATAGGGGCCGAATAAACGTGACATCGAGTTAATGTGCAAATTCTTCGAACATGTGCTAAAAACACATGTTCAATATTAACTTTCATTAGATCTGTCGTTGTGAACTTTAAGAGCCCTGCACGCCCTGACCAAAATGTTATGCTACTCAGCTGACACAAGCTTTAGTTTTTATTGTTATGGGGTTCTGTTACATGGGGGCATCACAAGAGAGCTGCAAAAAGTGTAATATTAACAACTTTTAAACAACTTTAAATTTATGAATTTAATAGGGTTTAGTTTAAAGCTGTGAAAAGTTTGTTAATTCACATAATTACGTGAATTATGGAGTAATTAAAAATAGATCAGTCATGACTTGATAGACAGTGCTCTTACCGGGGGATATCAGTGAGTAAGTGCACAGACCTTATGCCCACTTACTCACGTGGTGGTCGTGCTCCAAAATTCAGAAATGCAGTTACTCACATTGCAGTTACTCATAGGGAATTCTTTGAAAAAGGGTGGTGTCCCCAAGGTCATGCCAAATATCACTTACTCATTTGTGAGTAAGTGCAGCAAAACCGCAATATATGTAGCTTTGTCGGGATGTAAATATAGGTATTTCAAAGCATTTCGATGTGGTATATGATTGTATCTCAAAATTGAAGTCACAACTAATTATAGAACTATATCTAGAACTACCTTAGTGGTAGAAATTAAGAAGTGTACTATTTAAGGTAGTAGGCAATTTTACTGCCTTAAATAGTACACTCCTTAAATTCTACAAATCTTAATTTCTACCTACCGTAATTTGTACAATACCAAAATTTTAGAAAATCTTAAGTAAAGATTTGTACATCTATACCTATCTTTTCTTTCACTAAAAAATTAAGGCATTCTATTTTCTCTCAATACAGGTTCAGAATTTTTCAGCGGAAGCATCAGTGCAGACAAAATCAAATTTGATATGATAAGCAATTATCAATCGATAAAAATTATAGGCATTTCTTCAGCTTCTTCGTCTTCTGCACATCTCCACTCAAGCCAAATAAAACCATCTTCGATGTTTTCATCAGGAAACAAGGCCTTCAAAATTTCAGCGGAATCATCGGTCAATCTTTCATCAAACGGAGGCACTGAAACATTGCAAAGAACATGGCGTTGACTCAAGGATGCTCATTGACCCGTTTGCTGATCTGTTTCTCTAGAACGCCTAGCTTTACTTTTGTCTATGTTTCATAGATCCCAAATAAATTGAATTTAATGGAAAAAATATGCCTTCTTATTTTCACATCGGTATTTTGGTTGAAAATTGGTGAAACAACGTGAAATTTAGTCCTAGAATTACCTGATTTTTGTAGAAATTTTACTGCCTTAATTAGTACACTTCTTAATTAGTACGTCCTTAATAAATACACATCTTAATTTCTACCACTAAGGTATATCTAGCCAGTTCATTTAGATATTGATTACACGATAACACCGTATCATACATACATATTACCTACATTACCAGCATTACTATCTCTATACTCTCTATACAGTCTACTTGGCGCGGATAATGATCGTGTACTGAGCCGGTCTGGAGACAAAATACTGAACGGTAACAGTAACTTTAATGATATTAGAATGTTTTTCTAATCCCAGCCAATCCCAGAATTGATACTTTGATACGGCTTTCTGTCGTCTACACGTCCATACCTACTGAGTCTGACTTTCTATTCGTCGCCGTGCGAAGTTGTGCGTGTACTTTTTCGTTGAATGTTCAACAATCTAACAATCAACAGTTTTTCCCATAATAAAATCAAACGGTTAGGTTATTAAATATTCATAATTTGCAATTATTATTGTCTTCTTGTGTGCAGATCCGTACAATCATTGTTATGGTTGAGATTCAACGTATGTAATACGCTCTAGTTTATGATAAAAGCTTGTCGTGACTCGTGAATAATAATTTTTTTCATAATTTCTTCTATGAACTATAGAAATTAGAAAATAAATTAAACATTCCTAACATGGTAGGGATCATATTGCTATCAATACATGTAATATGAACCTGCACATGCAAGAACGGGCCAAGTACAAAACCATAGTTTTGAGATACCTTAGTACACTTAAGAACGGCGTCACTTAATTAGTGCGGTTTGGAAAAAACCGCACTAATTAAGTGTACAGTAATTAAGTGCGCATAAAATTAAGTGTATGCTAATTAAGTGGACAATTTTATGAATTTTGCGTTTTTTTCCGATTTTGGTTTTTTCGGGCATGAATTAATGAATCATGACCGTCAGCTAAAACTTCGATAGTTTAAAGAATGAAATTATTATGTTGCCTTTCTGGGATATGCACGGTCCAAACTACAGCACTTCTGTACTGTAGTTTGTAGATTAAAATAATGGATACTACAACTCATTACTGTTGAAACGGGTTGAAAATTTGTTTCTTGTCATAATTGTGAAATTGTATATTGCTGGTCCTATGAATATGATGTCTCGTAATCAAGAGGAAAATTAAAAATTTTATTCATATTTACACATCGTTTTCGATCTCATAAAAAACCGCACTAATAAAGTGCGCCGATCTTAAAGTGCGCGCAAATTACGTGATGCCGTTCTTAAGTGTACTAAGGTAATCGAAAAAAACTTTCCCATTTTTCACCGGATTGTCGGATTTTCATGAAATTTTTTTCCTCTGAAAGGTATTGCTATTTGGCGTCTGATGCACGCTTTATCAATACAAATTTCAATTATTTCTTGCAAAAATTTTGATAGTTTTTTCGAAAAATGATACTTGGCCCATTTTTCACATTTTTGAAGAGAAAATTTTTGGGCTATGTTACTTAGCCCTCTAATTTTGTTACAAAGATATGGGCTAAGATATATAGCCCAGAGAATCTATTTTTTAAAACACCCATAATTTGGGCCATGTTATTTGGCCCACATATTTCTGTCAATAGTTCTTAGTTTATTAAACTTGGCCCATTTATTTCCCTTTGGTAAGTTACATGGACCAGAAAACACTTTAAACCCGATTCCACTGAATTCTATTGAAAAAAGCTGTATCCAGACTCAGAGTGTGTCTGCAGAACACTTAAAAGCGCCCTTGATTGCACTCCAAATCGCCTCCAAGCTCCCCAGATCGCTTCAAAGCCCTCCAAATCGCTTCCATTGGAAGCGATTTGGAGGGCTTTGATGGACTGATGGAGGGCTTTGATGCAAGGAGCGCTGGCATTAAGTTATCAGGAGCGCTTTGAAGAGCTTGGAAGTTCCAAGCTCTTCAAAGCGCTCCTGATAACTTGCAAGCGCGCTGCTGATTGCTTCCAAGCACTCCAGATGACTTTCAAGCGGTTATGATTGCTTTCAAACGCTCCTGATCGCTTTAAAAGCTCTCCTGATCGCTTTCAAGCACTCAAAATCACTTCGTTACTCTCCGGAACGCTTTCAAGCTCTCCTGATTGCTTCCAAGTGCTCATGAATACTTCCAAGCGCTCCTGAGTGCTTACAATTGCTCCTGACTCCTTCCAAGTGCTCCTGGTCTACTTCAACACTCCGTATTGCTTCCAAGCGCTCCTTGCTGCTTCCAAGCACTCCAGATTGCTTTCAAGCGCTCTTGATTGCTTCCAAGCGCCCCTTATCGCTTCTGTGCAATCCTGATCACTTCCAAGCGCTCTTGATTGCTTCCGAGCACTCCTGGGTGCTTCCAATCACTCTAGATTACTCCTGAAGTGCTCCTCACTGCTTCCAAGCACTCCTGATTGCTTCCAAGCGCTCCTTATCGCTTCTGTGCGCTCCTGATCACTTCCGAGCGCTCTTGATTGCTTCCAGACACTCCTGGGTGCTTCCAATCACTCTAGATTACTCCTGAAGTGCTCCATACTGCTTCCAAGCGCTCCTGATTGCTTCCAAGCGCTCCTGATTGCTTTCAAGCGCTCCTGATCGCTTCCAAGCGCTCCTTATCGCTTCTGTGCACTCCTGATCACTTCCAAGCGCCCTTGATTGCTTCCGGGCACTCCTGGGTGCTTCCAATCACTCTAGATTACTTCTGAAGTGCTCCTTACTGCTTCCAAGTGCTCCTGATTGCTTTCAAGCGCTCCTGATTGCTTCCAAGCGCTCCTTATCGCTTCTGTGCACTCCTGATCACTCCCAAGCGCTCTTGATTGCTTCCGGGCACTGCTGGGTGTTTCCAATCACTCTAGATTACTCCTGAAGTGCTCCTTACTGCTTCCAAGTGCTCCTGATTGCTTTCAAGCGCTCCTGATTGCTTCCAAGCGCTCCTTATCGCTTCTTTGCGCTCCTGATCACTTCCAAGCGCTCTTGATTGCTTCCGGGCACTGCTGGGTGTTTCCAATCACTCTAGATTACTCCTGAAGTGCTCCTTACTGCTTCCAAGCGCTTCTGATTGCTTTCAAGCGCTCCTGATTGCTTCCAAGCGTTCCTTATCGCTTCTGTGCGCTACTGATCACTTCCAAGCGCTCTTGATTGCTTCCGGGCACAGCTCGGTGCTTCCAATCACTCTAGATTACTCCTGAAGTGCTCCTTACTGCTTCCAAGCGCTCCTGATTGCTTTCAAGCGCTCCTGATTGCTTCCAAGCGCTCCTTATCGCTTCTGTGCGCTCCTGATCACTTCCAAGCGCTCTTGATTGCTTCCGGGCACTGCTGGGTGCTTCCTATCACTCTAGATTACTCCTTACTGCTTCCAAGCGCTCCTGATTGCTTTCAAGCGCTCCTGATCGCTTTCAAGCGCTCCTGATCGCTTTCAAGCGCTCCTTATCGCTTCTGTTTGCTCCAAATCGCTTCCAAGCGCTCCTTATTGCTTTTGTGCGCTCCTGGTTACTTCCAATTGCTCCAGATTGCCTCCAATCGCTCCAGATTGCTTTCAATCGCTCCTGATTGCTTTCAAGCGCTCCTGATTGCTTTCCACCGCTCCTTATCGCTTCTGTGCGCTCCTGATCACTTCCAAGCGCTTCTTATTGCTTCTGTGCGCTCCTAATCACTTCCAAGCGCTCTTGATTGCTTCCGAGCACTCCTGGGTGCTTCCAATCACTCTAGATTACTCCTGAAGTGCTCCTCACTGCTTCTAAGCACTCCTGATTGCTTTCAAACGCTACTGATTGCTTCCAAGCGCTCCTGATTGCTTTCAAACGCTCCTTATCGCTTCTGTGGGCTCCTGATCACTTCCAAGCGCTCTTGATTGCTTTTGGACACTCCTGGGTGCTTCCAATCACTCTAGATTACTCCTGAAGTGCTCCTTACTGCTTCCAAGCGCTCCTGATTGCTTCCAAGCGCTCCTGATAGCTTCCAAGCGCTCCTGATCGCTTCCAAACACTCCTTATAACTACTAATATGTAGGTTAAGAGTATTGAAAGCTATTGAAGCAATCCGAAGTAGTCCGAAGAGTGAAGAGCTGATCTGAGTCAGTGATTCACCCATAGGCGTTCTGAAGTGCTTGGAGTACTCTGATATGCTTGGAAGTGGTCTTGACACTTGGAAGCTAAAAGAAGCACTTGGAAACAATATTATGTGCTTGGAAGGCGGAAGCAATCAGGAGCACTATGAAGCTATCAGGAGCACTTGGAGGCGGCCAGGTGTGCATGGAACGAAACAAGGGGGTTTGGATTTTGGAACAAAGCAAGAGCGCAGCCTGGAGACGGTCAAAAGCGCTTGGAAGTGATCAAGTGCGTTTGGAAACAATCAGGAGGCCTTAGAAGCAATCAGGAGCGCTTGGAAGCGATCAGGAGCGCTTGGACGCAGTCAGGAGCGCTTTAAAGCGACCAAGAGCGCTAAGAAGCGATCTGGAGAGCTTGGAACGGGAAGCGATCACGAGCACTTGGAAGTGCTCTGGAGCACTTGCCACTTGGAAGCGATCGAGAGGGTTTGGTAGCGCCCTGGTGGGTTTAGAGCAATCAGGAGTACTAGGCAGAAACCAGGAGCACCTAGAAGCAACCAGGAGCGCCTGTAAGCAATCAGGAAAGCTTGGAAGCGATATGGAGTACTTAGAAGTGATCAGGGGCGCTTGGAAGCAATCTGGAAAGCTCGTAAGTAAGATCTGGAAAGCTTGAAAGCGATTTGGAGAGCTTGTAAGCGACCTGGCGAGCTTGGAAGCAATCAGGAGCGCTTGGAAGCCATCTGGAAAGCTTGGAAGTGATCTGGGAAGCTTAGAAGTGCGTGTAAGCAATGTGGAGCACTTGGAAGCTATAGGGTTTACTTGGAAGCACTATGATGTACTATGAGCAATCAAGAGCACTTGGAAGAAATCAGGAGTGCTTGAAAGTGATCAGGAGGGCTTAAAGCGACTACACACGCTTTGAAGTGATCAGGAGGATATGTAACCAATCAGGGGCGCTTGGAAGCAATTAGGAAGAATTCGAGGCGATCAGGAGTGCTTGGAAACATTTTGGAGGGCTTTGAAGCGATCTGGAGAGCTTGGAAGCCATCTGGAAGGCTTAGAAGTTTTTTGAGAGGCTAGGAAGGCAAGGAAGTGATTTGGAGCACTTGGAAACGATCCAGAGAACTGGGGAACAATCTAGAGAGCTTGGAAGCGAATTGGAGCACATGGAAGCGATCTGGAGAGCTTTGGCGTGATCCGGTGTGTTTGCAAGTTTGGAAAGCGCTCTATGGACTTATGGCATTACTGAATTGCTGAGATTCTGTGAAATCATGATGAAGTGCAGAGGCGTATTATGGAGCGTTATATGAAGTCCTTTCAAATTTTGTTCTAGATACTAAGGACCATTTCTGTGTTGGCACTTGGCAGGCTCATCGTTTGACTTCCTAGGTTATGATCAACCAGTTCTATGGACATAACTTACAATTATACTCAGTTTCTGTCTACTGAAGATGTTGGTTCCTACGAAAGATTAGACACAGAAGAGCTCAGCTCTTATGCTGCCTCAAGAGGAAGCGATGTGTTTTTGAATCTTGAGTGCTATGAAGGGTTCTGTTACATGGCAACTCACAACTGCCATGGAATCACGCTATGTGAGGCTCCCATTGAGAATGTTTTTATACGAATCTTATAAACTTTGACTTCGGTTAGCAGATGGCCCAAAAAAACATATTTTGCCATACTCAATAAGCCTGAATTTGTAACCTCATATTTGTGCAATAATGGGCTAATTTAGACCATATGAAACAGGCAATTCTATATGTAATTCTCAGAAAAAATGGGCCATGTTAACTTACCCATGAAAATGACAATGTTTCATTAAAAAACGAGCTATGTAAGATCCCTATCCTATCACTATTTTATAGTTTAAGCAAGATGGCCCAGTATTAGTAGAAATTTCCAATCCCGAAAGTTATTTACTTTTATTTTTATATCAAGGATAAATTTGTATTTAGTGATCTGAAATTTTTCAAAAGTCTCGTGTAAAATCTACGTCCTGATCATTCAACAATCAGAATGTTGCATTTTTGCATTGTTCATATAATAAGTATATCCTATCACTATTTTATAGTTTAAGTGGCTAAATAGAAAGTTATACTTTATTATTAAATTAGCAGAAATATTTTAGGATCTGGTGTGTAAAATCTACCATTCATCAGAAATTTTTTGAAAAAAATCACTAGTAGTCAAATTGGATATTGGATTAGTATTAATTGGATTATTGTGAGTAACTGCAATATGGGGTGGGTGGTATCTCTGAAATTTGGCTAAATGCACTTTCTCACCATATATGTCTGTGCACTTACTCACTGATATCCCCCGCTCTTACCACTATTTTGATGCTTATTTTACATATAAAACTCGGCTTCGCCTCGTTTCAAATACACAATGTTGCCCTATAGTCAAACCATGTTCAACACTTGGCACCCCATCAATATCATTGCCATGATGAATTATGTGGCAAGGGGATTGGCCGGTTCAAACGTACAAATTACAATTTATCATGGCAGCTTGCCGATCAGTAGACTATACTAGTATTTTGTTAAACTGAATATGTGACGTCACATAACATATATTGTTCTGAACTAAAAGGTGTCGGAGGACTGATCACAGCACACACACGTGGACTCTAGATTATTCAGCAGTATAAATCCTTTTGAAATGCTTCAAGTAAACCCTTTTAAAACTAAGCACGTGGTGACTGTGATGAGGTGACGCGACATCCAACCATTTGAGAGATAGAGAGAGAGAGATAGAGAGAGAGAGAGAGTGAGAGAGAGAGAGGGATTCTGAAATTTCTATAATTCCATACCATACGAACGCCTGCATTTGCATGTGTACGTGATTTCCAGCAGAATATTTGGATTGACTTTTGAATTTCAACAGCAATCCTATAATAGGTTTCACAAAATCATTGCACGACAATAATCATGGTCCATTGCAATACATCGTATTCGATGAAAATACCCCGCACCGTTGAATGACCAAATTGTTTTTTTGTAATTATTATCTTAATTCAAAGTTGGTTAGATGCTCTGATCAATTAACTTATCAGCTCCAATGCTAATTCACTGCAGGGAATGTATTGTTGGCAGACAGTAAAAATATAGACATCGGGAGAGGATGCTGGTTTTGATTTCTGAACAGCTGTTAAAACAACAAATTTTAGTGACAGTACGTACATTCAACTTTGATGATCACCATGATAAATAATAGATCATTCACTCTGTTAATCCTAATGAGTCTAATGCATTGAATAACTGGACCGGAATGATCCCTTTAAAAACACCTCGAGCTCGCGTTATATTTTCAGTTTCATTAACCGTGTCAGTTATTAAACTGTTCATGTCAACTCGGTCTAGACTGGAAATAATGCGAAGTCTTTAATTTAAAATCCCCGTAAAATATGAGTTGCTTAGTTATTGAAGTGGAAGGTAAATTGATCAGCAAAAGTTATTATATAAAAGAGTTGTTACGTTGCTCTTATATTTTCAACAGAGTTAAACGCGCGACTGTATATTATTACGTGATTCTCATAAAACTCTGCACATAATTCATTATTATAGAAGTTTAGGAACGACCAGCTTTGGAGTTATTATCATATGAAACCGTCGGTTTCTGAACATTTTCACAGAAACCATGGTAACCTGACTGTAACCATGGTTACTATCTAGTTTTCGCCGCGCAACGTAAATCACGCGGCGTGATTTTCTGAAAATGCAGCGCGGTGCTAACTTTCGATTAGTAATCAATCACAAGTAAGCACCAGGCCGCATCGTGTCAAATCGGAACAGCTCGATCCAATCACGCTTCCATAACCTGCCGTATATTTGTCTAAAAATTGGATCTTTGCCAAATATTTTACATGACAGTACGTTCGTTAAAATAAGAACCTCGGATTCTTGGCATTTGACTCAGTTCGGCATGTCAATTTCTTAATTTGTCCGGTTAGCTCGTTACCTGCCCCTCTCCAAGATATAATATGATATTTCGCTTTGAAGGTAGCTATTCCTTAGAATTTGAAACTCTGTCGATTTTAAATGTGAATTTCCATTATAGACAGACGCAGTGTCGCCTCGCTGAGATACGAAATTCTTCTAAGATAAGATTTCTTTCTAAGATAAGAAATTCTTCTGAGATAAGATATCTTTCTGAGATTTAAAGACATTCATCTGAGATATCTCTCAGTCTTTCAGCGCCGTGTACTCACGTGATAATACTGCTCTTAAAAAGCAGTGTGTTCAGGGAATTATTGCTTCAGTGGGGGTATACTCAAGAGTCACATTGTGTATAATTATTTAATTGATGTGAGTAAATTCTGATATTACTCTTAACTTTCGCGAACGAGTTCAAACTTCATATGGCCCACACGGGTGGGAATTTCAGTGACATTCTCAGAAACTTTTTCCAAGCGTAGCTTATTTTCATTATAGGGCATAGGCATTGATTTCATGCGTGAAAGCGAAAGATTTCTGCCTCATAGGATGAGATTTATTTCAGACTGTTTCGGCATTTCATTCTTGTTTTTGAGAATTTAAGAATTTATTCTCAGAAATATATGCGACATAAATGTCTACATGTGTCATTTAAATAACTTAAAACTCTGCTAGTTAATGGTTGAAATATCTCACTCAGGTTAATTTGTGTGGGAACTACGTACTTGTGAAACTTTCCGAATATTAATTTATTTCAGAGTTGAGTTTAAAACGATAAATTTACTAAATAACAGTTACTCACATTTACATATTTCGTAGTCCAACTCCGATTCAGATTAGGTTCAACGCTAGTTTATAACTCTTATCGTAACTTGCTTCTATCTGCTTCTTCACGCCCTGAAATTGTTATGGATGAAATTACGAAACTTGAATATCAAAATTTACACATTGTTATTAAAATAACCCCCAACTTTATTGTGAATTGCTAGAGGCATTATACCCAGACCCTGCCCCTAATGCCTGTGATAATTGACGGCACTGAGGTATAATTACGAATCAATAACCATCTCACTGACTACGAATTACGAATCAATAATCATCTCACTGACTGTTTGGTATTCCATGAATATGATTAATCTTCGTCCAGATCTTTGGGCAACAAGTTACTACCATTCAATATTTATGCCTAATAATGACTCCCTTCATAATGGGGGCTATTTGCTAATTAAGACAAATATAAGGTGTTTGAGAACAACAATTCCACCAGGGGTGTGTCGAACTCTTACGTAGGAGTTCGGTTCGCAACCACACCTTACACTCTGATAATAACCTCAATCCCACCCCTACCACAAGCAATGTGGCAGTGTGCCAACGAACACTTTCGGACTTCACCCCAGGTTGTGATTATAGTGCATAAACTCGCTGATATTTCATGCCTCAAGGTATGAACCTTTTGGTTTTATACGATAAAGAACGTCTAGTCGTGTTAGGGTTAATGTGGCATCAGATGTGACTGGGTTAATACTGTGTATAATGAAGAATTCCACGCACCATCTGGGTATAAGGGTGCAAGCATTGATTTGCCAGGTTTGTGTGTATCATACACACCCTGACATTGCAACAGCTTGGTGCTGCTGCTGGCCTGCTGGTCACCTGTATATTACAATATTTAATGTATCTACTCGTTAATGACGTCATCATCAGGAGTTAGAATGGTAAGTTGAGGACGAAGAGTTGCCTGCGTGAAGTATATCTAATGGTGTGATGGTTAACTATTACCTGCTGGTAGGGATCAGTGAATGATTGCAATCCTTGGCTACAAATGGCAAATACTTCTCCTACGTCTATGTTTATATTTATTAACTACCATTCGTGAACCGACTAAGTCGAAAAACGCTATTTTTCGGAAATAAGCAAAAAAGTAAAAAAAGCCTATAATGATACGTATTCTTTGAAATTTATTCGACAAAGGGTGTTTTTGCCATTCGCAAAACGCCTTATTTTGCAGGAAAAAACGTCATTTTTACAAAAAAAGTAAAAAACCCTGGGTTTTTCTGTAACTCGCGATATTTCTTTTCTTTGAAATTTAATAAAAAACTGTTAATGTGGCATCAGATGTGAAATACTGTGATTGGAATTCACTCAGGGTGGGTGCAAGCATTATTCCGCACAAGGTTGAAGGTATAATGGCTATGGCAAGTCTGTATATTTACTCGTTCCTCGTTTTGACGTTTCACTCGTTTCAGACTCACTCAAAGATGATGAGTAGCGCAGTTACGCAAAACATTAGACATGTTTAATTATGCATTACAATTTATTAATTTGAAGGGATGGCTGTTTATTTACACTATTTTTCGTTTATTTTCTGTGCGCGCGCCTCTTTCTGAAAAAGTTGACGAAGAAGGTTTCTATTAATTTACACACCATATATGCTAAATAGTGCTCTTTCAAGTTAAAAAGCAATGCATGGTACAATTTGCGCTTTGTCACAGTGTCACCAGGTAACATTGACAAGCAGAGACCCCGCGCCACCAACTATAACATAAAGCCGCCACCAACTCTAACATAAAGCCGCCACCAACTCTAACATCAAGCCGCCACCAACTCTAACATCAAGCCGCCACAAGGCGGCTTAGCCGCGTGGATTAATGTCATGATTTCTTATGAACATTTGATGGCGGCGAACCGCGTTATTTTTGAAGGCAAACTTCATACATGCGTTGCATAGCCTTCAAATCGTAAGATATACATCAGGGCATGTACCTTTAACTTTAACGGGGTTGGCATATAATTATTCTGGTGTACAAGCGTTTTGTAATTACAGTTTCGCGGGGTACAATTCTCTGTGATTATATATAAGGCTCGGTTCCGTTGATAGTCAATACATAGGTGCTTGAAATTGAGAGTATGATGTCATTATCATGTCTTAGAATGGTAAATTGTCCATCATAACGTCCAACGGGCCCGCCTACTGTTCATAAAGCAACGTGTTATGAGAAACTTATGGTAATACGAACTCTCTCTTAGTCACTCATGTCCCTTATAGTGCTGCAATCAGTAACAACGCCTGCATCTATAACAGAAGCAAATACATATATTCACGACCTTGCTTTTGAGAGAGGAGACTTAGGACTTAGGAGAGATAAAGAGTAGGGTTGCAACCAAATGTGTACAGACTGCTAGATAATGGGAGGGCTCGAAAAGGACGCGCAAAAGTGTGTGCTTTTGATGAAATCTATGCATAAATTTGACGTGGGAACAGTAAATCAGAGCGTCTTTTTCTAGCCCTCCTATAAATATCGAGCGATCTGCACACAAAATCGTAAGAGGAGAGGGTAAAAACTTAGAGATCATGAGCTGAAAGAGCTTTTTCTGGTATTTCTTTAGATTTGGTCAGGCTATTTAAGAGAGTGGCTTTGACCAGCGTCTTGCGATGTTTGTTGTTCTTTGTTTTCCGATTTCTGTGATGTTTCTGATGAGTAATCTTCATTGGTCCAATGATCATTAATACCCAATATTTTGGCCGAAAAAGAAGGTCACAGATAAACGTGATTTGAGAAGACTTTTGAATTCTTTATGTTGAGTTGAATTTATTCCGTAACCATATAGGAAATTTAAATATCTCTTGTAAAGCGAATAGCAGCTATTAACTCCTTATCAATAGGCCACTGCAGGCCAAGATAATGAACAATTATTTATGCAATACTACGAGTAATGATCAATTTATTTTGGAGAGTTACGTTGTTTACTCCCTCGTAAGAATAAACAACCAACTCTCCAAAATCCGAGATGATTTACATTTTCCCTGAACCCAATCATATACGTCATACATATTGCTTTGTTTCTTTTGTTTGCGATAAATCTCGGAATAAATCCGTCACCATCTGAAGATGGTAGTTGGGAGTATAGCTATACGAGTGTTTCCTGAAGGGGTATGGGATAGATATTAAAAATTCTTATTCAATAATATTCATATTTCAGTCTTAAGTTCATGTCATAAATAAATCAAAATATCTATGATGATTCCCACTCTCCCTGAACCCAATCATATCCTACGTACCTATATTTGCCTCTCTCCACTCATCCATAACCAGTGCGCGCCGTGCATCTCAAAGTACTCCTAAATTGCCTGGAAGCAGTAATTTGCAGAGCTATTGTCATGGAAAGAGAGATGCGCACAGAGAGAGAGACCTCTTAATCCATCCACGAAAACAGGCATTTATACGTCATCAACGCCCTATTCTTCGCTATGATAATGACGTCATCTTACAACCGCCTTCATTCCGCTCAGAAGAAACTTCTCTTCTGAGCTTCGTCACCGAGTTTATTATTCTGAGCTTCGTCATGAGAAGGTTTATTATCATGTGTAGCTTATGAGCGTTTATATATGTTCAGTAAAGTTAGTGTGTGATACACTTACACTAACTACTGTTAAATCCTCCGAATTGTTTATGTAATTGTTTATATAATGTAGGTTTACGTAATACATAAGGTTTATTCATGACGTTTTTAGGTTTATTATATGATGTCGCAAAAGCAGTTTAGTAAGGCTCTGTAGCTTGTGCTATTAGTAGTTAGTACTTTAGTAATAGTCTACACAAAGTTTATATAATGTTGACATTTTTGCGATGTTTACATTGTATGCAGTTGCCGAGTTTAAGCTTTAGCTGAGTTGCATTCAAGCGATTGAGAGTCAATCATCATGAACTATCAAAGGTCTAGAACGAACATTGGACGAATTTGTTCTGTCTGCCGATTCATGTAAAATGTAAATAGTATAGGACAGACGATCATGAGCTGAATGTGAGACTATAATATAGGACAAGTCATCATTTTTGTCTCCTGCCTATATGATTTCGGTGGAAATTTTTATTAATTTCCAAGAAATTCTCAGACAGTGAATATATGTTTGTGTTTTAGGACATCAAGCTGTGGATTTTATAGGAATCTGCACGTATTGGTCTATGTGACAAACTTTAGTGTAAGGACATGAAATGTCATGGAGTCTATGACATTTCATGTTCTTAGACTAAATACTCTTAAAACATATTGGGGCAGGGGCTTAGACCTAATTATCTACCTCAAAAAGTTTCATTTTTTCGATATTTTTGCGAAATTCAAAATCATGATTTCAGTAGGTACCTATAATATTGCATCATGGAAAGATTCAACCTGTCTACCTAGTCGGATTCGCAAGAAACTCAGCCATGGTCGAATTGCAAAATGCAAATGAATCTATCTTATCCATCAAAAGATTACATCACCGGTCTTATTATTTATCCATCGAGCAAAGATTCATTCTATCACCATCTTACATCACAGGTCTTTCTAATGCCCTACGTGTCTCTTTTTGTCTCCGTGTGATTCGAGCAAATGATTCATTCTATCTTAACCATCAGAAGATTACATCATAGGTCTTTCAATGTCCTACGTGTCTTTTTTTTCTCCGTGTGATTCGAGCTTAATTCTCCTCTGCGAACGTGAGAGCATTCTCTCCGGTGAAATCTGTCAAGTATTTGACAAATTCGCACCATGTGTGTCCTTCAATTCGTTGTAATTTCTCGAGCCGTGCACCCGCGCAGCGTTTTATGTCCGAATGACCGATCATATAATGAGTTGCATAACCTACTATTTGTCTTGTGGTAAGATCCATAAAAGATGTTACATTCTCCCTCTTAATTATAGGTCACAGTTGATACTTTTGGTACTTTTGCCTTATTCGATAGCATATATATTACGTTGTTTTATCAAAAAACATTCATCACGTGGCATCCATAACCTGCTATTTGTTTTGTGGTAAGCCCCATAAACGATGTTACATTCCCAATAGGTCTTTCTTTTGAAGTTTGATGATAAATAGGACGAGCAGAGTTGTCACAAACATCGTTTATTGTAGCAATAAAACTATGTTTTATTGCTACAATGAACGATGTTTATGAAAACACGCCCTCCCTCCTAAGGGGCCAGCCCCCTCCCCTAGAATAATATTGGGTGGGGCCATAGCTCTACCAAAGATTTTCTCAAAAATTTGAAAATCAAAATTAAGTGAGGGGGCGGCTTTCGCCCCTACTAGCTCAGAAAAGGTGTGTAATGGCATGGTTTTTGTAAAGTAGCGCGCGCAATTGTAGGTGTATGAACTTATGAATATACTGGCACTCCTTTGCGAGCTATTTGCACACATATGCGATAAAATAATCGAAAATATAATCGAAATCAGCATCATCGGTATTGAATTGCATGAAGACTGCATAGTGTGAGATTTTCGGATATGTGCATTATTTAATTTTAATAAAATATTGTAACAGTTTTACCATGGTAAGGTATCTCGGAGACTACTGCCATACTGTTTAACAGGGGTAATAATTTCAGCAATTTCGTCTGTTGACGAAGATGTCGTGAGGCAGTTACTCACCCTTTATAAATGTCAAGTGGCGTTTTATAAATTGTAAAATTGCGGTATGATTTTCTCACATTTGCTGTTCAATTCACATTAGATTTTCAGAGATTTGACTTATATTTATGTTAGTTAGGTGGTAATTACTGAATTAGTTACTGACTGGACACGTCAAAGGTTTCAGCAGGGATCCCTTCATGGAATTTTTAGGCGACGGTTATCGTTCGGGCACAAGGAAATAGTAAAATATATTGGTGGCAGGCCCTTTGGCTTCAACTGCTTAACTAGCCAGTGCTTCCATCAGCGGCCAAAGTTAACATTTAGTAATGATTCTGTGCGCTTACAATTACCTGGGTAAGGATAACAAATTACATCAGTATGACAATAGCAAAGCGAACTTATGATATCTAAGACAGTTTTGGAGTAGTGCCAATTTTTGCCAATCTCTAACGTAAGTAGATATGGAGACAAGTTACCGGATCAAAAAAGCAGAAACCCATTAAATTTCTATGCCATGACGCTTTACGTAGACTTGAAGATGAGATCCCTGCATTCTCTCGTAGCAATCTTTCTCATAGGATCAATTTATTGTTGCTCAATACCTTCCTTAGGTATTGAGCATCAATTTATTGGTACTCATTACACATGCTTTGCGATTGTAAATTGCTATTTTAACTAAGATACGGATATTATAAGATTAAGCTTCGGTTAAATCATGAGGATCCTTTTCTCATTTCGTAATGCCATAATCACAAAAGTTATAGATCCTTTTAAGCATGATTTATTGGAATGATATTACATAAATACATATGAAATGACCTTGCATAGTTACGTTATCTATGAATGCACATACAATGGTTCATATTATGTTGCCTTTCTAACCCTGAGATATGCACGGTCCAAACTACAGCAATTCTGTACTGTAGTTTGTAGATTAAAATAGACTAAGCGGTGATGATTCGAAGTAGTATTGGCGCATTCAAATCTTATTATGCGGCTAATAGGTTTCATTTTTGAATACGTAATTTGCTAAATTTGTACTTTGTAAAATGATATCGTCTTATTAGCATTGATTGGGATTAGGTAATCCATAAATACTTTAATATCAGAATTTTCAGTATAACTTCTAACTACCTTTACTGCATAAGTGCATAACCTGAGATATTTAAAGGCATTCAATTATAAGCAGTGCCATTATAGTTGTAGGTACCATTCTCAGTTGTAACAGTAACCAAACCTTTCATGATTATTCAATGGTTGCTGGAAATTTTGTAATGCCTACAGCAGGAAATTTTACAGTGACAGTGCGAACTGCAGTATGCGCGTCTTTTGATGCGCGTCTTTTGGTGCGCGTCGTACAAACATCTCATGTCTGCAGTACTCAGCGTAAACTTACGCCGTGCTCACAAAAGACGCACATCAAACTACTGTTGACTTCTTCCTTACAATAGTGAAGTTTTTTATAACTTGATTGATCATATTGCCGTACTTCTGTACTGTGGTATATAGACAAAATGATTGTATTATAAAGTCATGAAAATCTGATGATATTTCATAAAATATCCTACTACTCAAGGAGTTGTTTGCTTATGAGAAGGTTGTCCAAAACCAAATCCTCTTTTGTCTTTAGTTTTGTCATGGGAGCAATGCTTATTATCCTTTTATTCTCGTTATCATAGCACCTAAATCACATAACCTTGATATCTCTTGGCCACCATAACCGGGCATTTAACAAATGATCGGTGATCCCTGAGTTAAGTGATCGTTTAACATTTTAACAAATTAAGAGGAATTTTTGTTCAAAGTTTTGTATTTGACTTTTGAATGATAACTTACTAATGCACTTGTCACTAAGGTCACAAGCCATAATTACTGCAGTGGTATCTGAGTATCCGTGCTTTTGCTCTTTTGATATACCTACCAATATATCTAATTCGATGTTTAAGCTCGAATTAAGCAGATTGAAACGCTCTTAATTCTCGACAACAAAATAGCATACTCATGATATAGTAGATTAAAAACCGGGTAAGTTGTAGAACAGTTTAACTTTAATTGACCGGTAAAGTTGAAGAACAGTTTAATTTGAACTTGCAAGTATTCGTGGCGCCGCGTTATGTCTTGGAGTGTTCCGGTCTCGTACCGTGACAACCGCTTCAAAATATGCACTGCTTCCATTGACCTTTCTTTTTATTGTTCATGTTAACAGTCAAGACAATGAAGCTTAATTATTCTTTTATTTCGAAACAAAGCAAGGATTATTGCGTGGAGAAAATATGGAACTATTTTCTTTTTACTAGCTGGATTATGCTAGTAAGACTGCTCAAAACGCCAGAACTGTTGAATTTCGTTCGGACTTTCAAAATCTTTCGGATAGAACGGTAGAAATATGTTCGATTTTTTGAAACTTGCTCAGATTGAAATGGCAATTATTGAATTCCATTGACTTTTTTCTGATATTTTCTACTGCTCAGTTCATTCTTCATGTTGCTCAACCATACCAACCACTTACCACATCACTATGGCAACAGTAATATTGAACCCATAGCAACCATCACCATGGCAACCAGTAATCAATTATCACCATGGTAACCAGAAATCATATCACCATGGTAACAGTTATATCCCCAATTAGCAACCACATCACTATGGACTGCAGGGTTGGTGCCCCTATCTACGTACAACTCTACCAATGTCTAGCTATCATGGTAGGGGTGGTTGGTAACAGCTTCGTTATCTACGCTTCAAAACAGTACTCAACATTCAACTTAGACAGGTATTAATGCATGTCACTTTCGTTTTTGAGTGAAATTCTGTCTGATTTTAGGTCAATATCACGTGAATTGTGAACTGTATCCCTCATGATAAAACCGATTTCTCTCTGTTTCAATACGAAAATATTCTCGATTATGAAACCTCTCTCTCCCTTCCAGCAACATAATATTGTCGATGATAAAACCTATCCCTCTCCTTCCAGCAATACGATATTCTCAATAATAAACCCCTCCTCAGCAACACGATATTCCTGGTCAGACACCTGGGTTACGCTGACGTGGCTATCCTGATCCTTGGCTTCTTGCCAGCTAACTTCCTCTTCGTCAATGATCTCGACAAAACGGGGGCTTTCAGCGTCATATGCACGGTAAGTAACTCTTTCTAACGGTGGCTAACTCTTTCTTACGTTATAGCTGTAGTTGTTTTGATATCGAAGTCATAGCCAATTGGTCAATTGTATCGGAAAAAGTCTATTATGTTCCATGCTGACATCAGCTTGCAGTTTACTGTGACACCATTTTACTTTGACACCATTTGACACTGACACTAGTCTTTAAGGATAATTTAATCCACTCTGACAAAACTCAACCCCTCAGATTCAGGGGATCTGCATGAACATATTCGGACTGAGTGCCCTGTCCATCACAGCAGGGATCTCAATACACAGACTTCTTCGATGCACCCAACCTCAGGTATACATACGTTTATTTTAACTTAATTTTAAATTTAATTATTCATTTATTAGTAAAAAAAGTTGAAAAAACACTACCTAAGTTTTGAAAATTTTATTGGTTATCAGGCAGTCATTTTGATCTTACCTAAGACTATTTGATCCGTACGTGACGAGTTTAGTTAATACCGCTGTATGATACTCAATCTATGATACTCAATCCATCTTTTTCATTTAGATTTCAATTCATCTCATAATAAAACTCATCAACTTCCATTATATCGATAATGCGATTTCATGACTTACTGATTCATTTCTCGATTAAACATAGCATTATGTAGTATTATCAGAGTCCTTTCCGTGACCTCTGGGAGCAAAACATTTCTAAACTTTTATAACCATGAATACTCCATTTAATTTATCTCCATTTAATCATATAAGGCCATGGCAGTAAGGCCATGAAATTAACTGGTAAGGCGCGGCGCCAATACAAGGCGGGGTCGAAGCTTAATCTTGTAAGATTTCGAAATCATCTTGACATTGAACAATCAGCGCGCGTATCGACTGAAAAATCGCGCGGTGATTGTTCAATGACGAAGGACCCCATGAAATACTAGGTGAAAGCACATGAGAGGCAGTTGAGTGACCGAGGAATGCGCTGATTTCCAATACGCGGGGTTTAACCCTTAGCAACCCCCTCCAGTACCTACAACCTGACCTCTGGAAGGAATATTTATAAATTTTAAGGATAAAAAGATTACTTCATATTCGTTTCACATCAAACCATGACAGTTCCATATTATTATTAACCCTTCCCAACCCTCCCCTGCAGGTTATAGCCCGACTACGGCGTAACGTGATGTTAGCCATGGTATCAGGCTGCTACATCGGAGCTGGCTTTGTGGCTGTACTGGTAATGGTGCTGCCGCCTAAACTAGAGTACCGGTTTGATAACGGCTACTACTCCTGTATTGGGCACTACAACGTTAACACGGAGGGAAACAACGGATCAAGGTGAGGGAAGGGAGTAGAGGTTTATTGTACCAAACTAGTTACCAAATAATGTGCAAGTTCTTTGCACTCCAGAACAAGAATTGCGCCTGCCGGAGCATTTCTTGTGCGTTGTTGATTGTTCCCGTATGCAGGCGCTTAATTTCCTGTTCCCTGGGGCTGGTATTACCATTAGAACACGCTGTCATTTGACCATTGTCCGTCTTATTTACTGACATAGTGAGTTGACGATAAAGCATAAAAGTGACCTCACAAATCAAGATACAATCGCGGGCGTACACCTACGGAATTTATAAGAGCAAGAAATAATTTTCCGTGATGAAACGCTTCTTCTATCAAGTGTGACATCGCAATACTAACATCATTGAATCAATTTTATAAATATTCCTCGTTATGCGGGCGCTATATACATTTCTATCGCCTACAAGTTTTGATATAACGCGCGGATCCAAATATCACGTGGGCGATTTCGTTTCACGTGTCAAATGTTGCGCGCGCGTTCCCGCCATTTCATAGAACTCTTTGAAGATTCGTTGCGCGCCGTTCAGAGTTTCATAACTATGATCACCATTTTGGTTACGCGTTAAATTTTCTTTTTGTGTTGCGTTGCAGATATCAAACCATTGCAATGTTCGCTAATATTGTACCCCGCCTTGATATTTTCAAAATTGAGACACACAATATAGGTATTAATTACTGACCAAGATTAAAGATTCAGATATATTATCATTGTTATCAATCATGAACCGAGACAAACTCTCATGTTTTACTTTCCTCTAGTCAATTCTTCAGATCATTCATAACTGATGGCACTAATACTTCCCATTGTAAATTGGCCGAATTGCCCGCTACTTAAAGAAGTCCAAATGGCTGTGTGATTGAAATCCAATCTGATTGATTCCGTGAAAATTGATTAAGTTTTGATTTTATGACTAAAGAATTGTTAAATTTTTGATAAAGAACATCAGCATGAACGAGCATTGAACTCAAATACCTACAAAGTAGCCCAGTTAGCTAGCTGCAGCCCATAATGCGAAGGATGCCACTACACCAAGCTACTCTGACATGAGAGTGATATTATAAAGGAGCAGTTGATCAGAAAAAGTGACATGCATACATACGACGACGACGACCAAATTTTGGTCCCACCACCTATTTCAGATTTAACAGTACGCGTAAAGGTAGTATACACACAACCCCCACAAAACACGATCTCTGCTAACCTATTCTCAATGCCTTTTTGTAAAACAAAAACGCGATTGGGAACAGGAAAAAATGGCTCAATGGATCGGGGTATTAGGGAAGGGATACAGCTTCTTGTGGTTGGGACATTACAGATTGTACCGATTTCCCAACCAATAACCAAAAAATTGGAATTGTTTGCCATCGTACTCATGTAAAAAAAGCTTTTAAAAAATAAGAAAAAAAATATATAGCAGTCAGCATTTTTGTTATTTTCATTCTTGTTATGAACAAGCATCACCGATTAAATTTTTCCAGTCATTATGGCATTACGTAAAGCACCGTCTAAGACATTTACCCCCCCCCCCATGCAATTGATTGATGTAATCTAACAACACTTTAGTAATGTTTAGTAATGTTAAGTGAAGGCTTTAACGAGTCTTTAAAGCCTTAAATGCTCAATTATTCTATTTTTATAAGATTACATCACATATTTCGATAAATTGCAATGGTGGGTAATCTCTGCCCAACTTAATATTTTCAACAGTATCTATTACCCCTTGCAACCAACCCTTAACGGCAATGCGATCATAATTGGAGAACTATATAAATGGGTTTTCAGTTTCTAGACATTGGAGCACCGAAAGGTGGTTTAAAATTCTAAGCAGATAATTTTATAAACTACCCATTACGTAAACGGCAGATTTATTTTAAACACCAGTTTAGAGGTAAGTTTGCACTATGAAATTGGTATCCCTTGAGAACATGACCCAAATACAAAATATGTTCCATTGGATCGGTAGAAAATGAATTCCAGACGACATGTTTTAAATGGCCAAGACACAAAATGTTAACGTGTACGTGTGCATAACACACCCTTATGAAATAATAAGCAGCGATTTTAAATTCTGATTTTTGAGGCAAGCATTGGCTTCGAATTTCACCTCAGTGGATTGTCATACCACTGCCAATAACTCCAATATACCTCCGCTCCCGTTACTACTCCCTGGCTGATTAAGTGATCAAGTAATATGTGAACGATATTATAACGTCCTAACATACTCCCAATTCCCAGGTTACAACAGACGATGGTCTCGATATCCCTAACATACTCCTCTATTCCCAGGTTACAACAGACAATGGCCTCCATATCTCTAGGAGTGGGAATGACCCTCAGTGGCCTCTTCTTCGTCATTATCATCCTCATCAATATCCTCCTTCACCACTTCTCTAAGAAGAAACTAGCCCGACACAAAGGCAGTGAGTATGGCAGTGTGGCAGTGAGTAAGGCAGTGACTAGCGAGAAAGGCAGTGAGTATGGCAGATATGGACCTAAGACCCAACTCGTTTCCAGTGACATAGTCAACATGCCAAGGAGCAATGATATCAAACTCTTCATTTCAGCTGCCACCACCTTCGAAATTTACATTCTTCAATTTCAACTTCAAGGCGCTTCTTGGAATTGAAATTTAAAAGATAGTAAAATTCTGGCGATATTTTTCACTTCTAGAACACGAAATTTTTCCAACTTTTCAACACGAATATTCCTCCGCCCAGGTTCCTCGAAGAAGCACCGTACCTCCCGTTACCGCACCCTCACCACCCACTCCATCTCAGCCCTCCTGGTCCTAACCTGGCTCCCCTTCGCCTCCACCTTCTTCATCATCATCTCCCAGGAGTCCGACCAACCCGCGGACTTGGAGTGTCAGACGGACTCCGTCCTTCGGACGGTCTCCACCTTCGTCATCAACTTCTACCTGCTGAACTTCGTGCTCAACCCCTTCCTCTACTGTATTACGAATATAAACTTCATGAAGTTCGTGATAAAGCTGATCAAACGCACGTGCAACGATAAGGTGTGCGCGGCGCTGTGGAGCAAGATTAACGCCGATCTGGACATTTCCACGAACGTTTCCACGCTGGATCACGGCCTGGAACGGAGTAACAGTAACAACTGTAACGCGCACGGCGATCCTGCAGCCGAGAAGGTTTACAGTAACACGCTAACCGTCCCGGACCCCGCCGGACGGAAGAAGTTGTCCGGCAGCGGACGGAGCGGAGCGACGGACAGTCCGCACGGATCCTACACTCAGGAAATAGAGGGGAACACCTCCAACAAGATCTTCATAACGCTGTGCGACACTACGAGCAATAGCCCGGGCAGTAGAGAAGATATCATGGAGGGGGAGGATCCGATAGAGAGGGTGGATGAGGTGGCGAGGTATACCAAGACTAAGAAGAGTAGTTGCAAGGGGTGGAGGGGGAGGTTGAGGAGCAAAATGCAGGGCAGCAGTAAGAAGGCCAAACAGCAGAAACCCACACAGCCAGAGGCCGGAATTCCGGGGGTTACCATGGAAACGGACGATCAGAAGATATCGCCACAACCGTCAAATCATAATATCATCCAAATTATGGAACCAGAAGCCGATTGTCAGACAATCTGAAATTTGCCGGAACACAAAAATTGTTTTGGATGTCGTGCGTATTCGGCGAAAAATTGATGATATTGCTTTCATTTCTGTTAAATTTCATTCGCGTTTGCTTTCAGTAAATAATATTTGAGACAGTTATTAATATTAATTATGTGTTGAATATTTGATAATCTTTTCTTATTTCGATTATTTGTGCTGATAAAAATGTTCCATTTCATTTGTATTCATTTCCTATAACATGATAGGTATAAAAAATTCTTGCAAGAACAAGAAATTAACCCGTTTTCACTTCAAGTCTAGATTTCAAGAACGCTTTAATTTCCCTCATCCGTCCAAGATTGGACGTCGTAAGCCAGGATTCATCTATGCTTGTATAATTTACAAAACGGGGGGGGGGGGGGTTAAAAGTTCATGAAAAACGACTTACCTTTACACATGCAAAGAGAAGCATCCAACAATCTTTATTCATTCCAGCATCAATCATCACAAACACGGGTTCTGTTCTTTTCTGTAGCTCCTCCCAGTTTCCATCATACATCTATTGAATCTATTGAAAAAACGTTAGAATTTTGCACAATCAGTGACGTTCCTCATCATTCAAATTTACAAATAAGGAAGAATTGTTTATAACTTTCCTAAATGGTGGGTTTCAAAGTTTATTTCAAAGTTGTTCATACTGGAACATTTCAAATAATGTTGAGACAAAACAAAAACATGGATTAATAAACTTCTACTTCAAACGTATGTATATAACAAGCATTAAAGCCCAAGCAATATATAAGGTTGCAAGATTCCATATCAACATTTACAACGAATTCCAATAAATTTCATACTTCAGGTACCGAAAAATAAATATTGCTGCTACAAAACAAAAACGTGGACATAACCATCCGAAATTCAGCTTAGAATTTGTTCTCAAATAATTGAATTCAAGTTTGAAAGTGAAAATTGTTCAAGTAGATAACGTTTTAAGCACAATATTTCATGCTTTTGGCGTGGGAACAATCATCAAAATTGAGCAATCACGATTAAAAATTTAGATAAGCATGCATGTCAAAGATTACGAAATGATTCGTGATTATTGGTTAACATAAATAAATAGGCAGTCAAATTTTGTCCGTTATCTCATTGTTTTAGAGTTTTAGGAAATACAATTTTACCAACCGTCACGTCGTGTATTTGACACATCTTTTGGAATAGGTGAACATTGAATACTGTTCATAAATACTTCCATTTAAGTTTATCCATCAGCAAATGTGGTCTTCCAACTTTGGTCATCGTCAGTTATACTATCCTTTATACATATACAACTCCATAGCGATAGAAAATAAATAACTCCCAACAACTTGAGATCCACACACTGGTATAAGTACAACAATCTTTTCTTTCCTTGATGATTTCACAGCTCCAATTGAAAAGCTCGGTCACAGTGATAGTTAGAAGTGGGAAACCAGGGGTGGAGAATCGTTAAAAATGCGTATTATGAAAACCACAGAACATCACATCACCGACGACTAGTCATCAACTGAACTAGCAGAGCAGCAGCAAAACCAATGCCAAATATTTTGAGATAGTGGACGAGACAATCGGGAAGGGAGGAACCTTCGACTTTGGCAAGTTTTGCCTCGAGAGTGATAACCTTTTGATGAAGAGCCAGAAGTCTGTTGGCTAAGGTAAGAATATCGTCGTCTTGCTCAAAGTTAGGCGGGGGAATGGGCCTGAAATTGGGCCTATTTCATGTTATGATGGGATAATAAAAGATTCGAATTTTCAATTGTCAAGATCTAATTTTATAATGAGAAATTTAGTTTCAACCCACGACTTCATAACACGCGTTTGTTACACTCACGTTGGGATATTGCCGTTTGACTGCGGAAACATCAGGATCAAATGGCGTCGATCGACCGATGTTCTTAACGTTGTTTGATCACAAACTTAACTTTGGGAGGGGTATCGAGGTGGGGCACGTGGTAAGGGTTAATCATGTCATCCACCAGCAGCTTATCTGGGACTGTCATCTGAGGAGGAGAGAGGTAATCAGAGAATTTCAGGGGGTAATTTACAGGAGTGAGTTTGAGGATAAAGTTCATGTTTGAATGAAAATTCATGTGCAAATGATTGAAGGGAATGATACCTTAAACATCACGAACACCATATTGATATGAAAATTGAGGGCTTCCTACATCACTTCAATCATCTTAATTCTAATGAAAACATATGGCTTCTTTTCCTACATCAATTCATTCCGTCCCAACACGAATTATTCCCATCTAACAGTGATTAAAGTCAGAGATTAAAGTTAATAATCACAATGATTAAACTTAATCACAAGAAACAGGCAATGATTGTGCACTAACATTGTCACTGGCTGTGCTAAACCCAGAGCTTTTTCTCACCCTCGATTCCTCCGGATCCACACTGAGTCTATCCGGGACTGACATGATGGTAAGGCCTGTGTCTGGTAAACCGGTACTGTCGTCCTGGGATACGTCCATCCTATTGCAGATAGAGGCTGATTAGATATTTAATCAATGGGGAGGGGGGATAATTAGAGGTTGATTGAAGTACAGAATCATTGTGATAATGAGTAATTTTCAATTCTAGACTGTTGTTTTCGTTTAATTATTTTTGTACGTGTTCAGAAAAAATCGCCGTTTCTCTGTAGTAGTGGAAGAGAAAATCGAAACACACGAATTTTTGATGAAATCATCATTTCAATGAGATCACTTCCCTAAAATCTACGAAAACAATAAAAGAAACGCGCGTGATAGAACTGCTTATAAATAACGATCATGTCTACGCGCCCTACGTAAAATAAGATTTATTTTTGTGACAGTGCCAAAGTTGTTCAGTAGTTAAATGTGTACACACGACACGACACACTAATTACAGCAAATTTCTGTCAAACATACGCCGAGTGTACACTTTACTAAGTAGTGTACAGTTTTGTTTACGACATGTTTAGGAGAAATTAGGGAATAAAACGCCCGGACCACTTTAACATCAAAGCTCAATTTTATGAAATAGAAATTATTGTAGTAGCAAAATAAATCGACTGGCTATCTATCAAGATATCGTATGCTCTAATAAGTGCAATTTTACTAGAAATACCTAATAACTGTCAAGAAATATTCTGCCCATTACGTAAAAAGAATTTTTCATCAAATTAATTCATCTTAAAATAGTTTTAAATACAGAAGTTAAAAATCAACACACTTTTTTGATAAGAGCCCACAAAAACCCATTTTTATAAAGCTGAAATAATCTAACAAAATCAAAACTTCAATGTAACTACATTTTGATACCGTATAATATTATGTTTCACTTGAAAGTAAAATATTCAGTCTATTACCCATCAAACCAAAAGTTATTTGATCTGCTCAAAAGATGGAATTAGGATGCGAATAAATACACTTCAGATGAGTAGGTAAATACTCAAACTTCATTCGTTGAATACTAATAAGAGTGGCTATACAGCTATAGCTAGGCAGCACAAGGTATCTAAGGTATTAGGGTATTATAATACCCTGATATAGTAGTATGAAAGGGTATTGTATTAGGCCAGCTAACATTAAGGACAGTTCTGCTTCCATATGAGTAAAATATATTCATTGAAAAAGTATACAATAATAGAATAGTATAGACAAATCAATCACAAGTATAAACCCATTAAATTTCAAATTTCCATAATACAACCGAAAGTCTGTTCAAAAGTTCAAAGGGTCAAGAGAGAATGACCATGACAATTCGAACCACCAGTACATTTCGGAGCCCCCTAAAGATATTCATTATACATTATACATTATACATCCTACATCGCTTAAAAGAATGTACTCTATCAACTCACAAAACAACTCACCAAACAACTGCATCTAGATTATCTGAGGTCTATCACTTGGGCTGTCAGATTGGTGTCCATTTGAACGTGTTTACAATCCTGTACGAAGGTAATATAAGGGTTGATTTACAAAGGAAATAAAATCGTTGACCAAACTTATAAACAGAAAGAGAGCAATCCTGAACAGGGCCCGACTTGCAGAAATCAGGAAAAATCAGGTTATCTATCATGGCAATCTGTTGAGCTATTGGATTGCAAAGGCTATAGAAATGTACATGGAAACAGATATGCGAACAGGGAATTGGAGTTCATTCTACCGAGATCTTTGCCATCTTACCTCGAATAACGGCGGAATGTTGGGATGAGGATGGAATCCAGACTGACCACATTTGCTGATAACCTCCATTCCACGCGGGTCAGTCAGCGTGAAAATACCCGTGCTGGAATAGGAGCATGAATTGTAGCTATGAGAGTATAGAGATTTAAAGGGAAATGTGGTAAAATGGTATAAAATGAAACATAAAATGGAATTCAGAATGGTGTCAAAATGGAACTAAAACTGGTATAAATTGGTAATCAGTAACATATCCAGAAACTGAATCCCCACCTATTGTGTTTAGGAGCACACACGATAGCAATAGCTTCCTTTAGCATCAGCTGGTAAGAACAGTGAGTATGTAGGTCAACACTGGACAGGAAGGCAGACTGACTTGGATGCGTCTGAAATGGAAGGAACATATTATTAAAACTTACTCATTCTGATCGAAAAAATAACATTAAAATATTCAATTCGGTGGTGCCAGAAATGATTTAAACGTTACAGAGACTTTTATATGAACTTGATACTAAATTGATTATAAAATGCTTTGTTCTTCTCATCCTCCAATCTTTATTTGTTCAAACGAATGATCAAATTACGGTTTGAACATAAAACATTTCAGAAATATTTTCGAGTACCGAAAGTCTCCCACAGTAAACTATAAAAGCACGCACAACTACACTAACTTCAAATCAAGTGAACGTATAGTATGATAACAAAACAGAGAATAATGACGCATTAAAACAATAGTCTTTAATGTTGAGGGATCGAGTTACATAACTTAGATATTAGAAAATAATAGCAATAGAATAGAACGGGAACTTTGTGTTATTATACGGTAAGGATTCAAGAGACCTCTAGTAATTTGTATACATGAAACATGAGAAACAAAAAATAGCTTGATAAGTAACAAACAAAACATTTTTCATAGATCTTTTCGTTATATGATTGTAGAATTCCCCAAGCTATGAGATATTGAAAAATTTAAAAAAGCCACAGTCAAAACGATCAATAAATAAAATATAACGTCGACAATCAAAAGATCGCACAGAATTTGTAAACAGTAACTTAGTTCTGTTAACAAAACTCAGAGTCCCTACACACACTGCTACCCTCATAGAACCTAACAAACATACACCTGTACTAATGGTGTATTGTACCACTGTACTAAAGTATAACACGTACTAGAGTATGTATTAAATGGGTTAATTGTTGATGAGTACTAGGACAATCACTTCTGCAGTGTATAATTTTTGGTTCCGTACATTTTTATCGGTCGTATGAAAGTATACCAATGACCCTTTACTGACCCCCTCCTGAAACCCTACTGACCTCCTGGTGAACCCCTACTGACCACTATCTAGAAAATATCTAAATTCACTTGTATTGGTTAAAATACGGCATTTCAATACGATCTCAATGCAATTACATGTCAATAAAATGCCAATAATATGCCAATGGCCCAATGACAAGACGACAGAAGGTAGAGTCTCACAATAGCACAATACATATCTACTAACTCAACCCACAACTACTGCCCAGCTATAAAGCAGTAAACACAGTACTCACTTACTCACTACTCAGTTAAGTTAACGTGCTATATTATATTAAAGGTTGAGTGAGTTGGGTAGGCCATTGACAGTGACGTCATTTTCATAGATTAAAGTGGTGAGTTAATTGCTTCAAAGCTAATACTGAACTTTGAAGTATGTTAGAAATTGGGAAAGGTGTTATAATATATAGGGCAAAAAGTACCAGTCTCATGGCACATTACTAAACAATAAACATAGTACGGAATGTGTATTCATTCTTGTATGTGTACACGTAATTAGGTGTCAAAAGTACTGTTTTGGCGAAAGTCCAAACTTTAAACACGGGCATCATGTAGATTTTGTTGTAGTTATTCACAATTCTGAATTCCGTAAATTTTAAAGTCTTCATCGCGTTTTCCTGAATTCGAGTAGTTCAATTAGTTTCTCTTAGCTTCTTAGGTTAAAAAGTGTTAACTGAATTCTGAATATCGCAAAACAAGTTAAATAAATTGAAAAATTGAGTTGACACGTCAATAATTTTCGATTTTTTGACCTTTAAAAAGCACTAAAATATGGCTAAATGTAACTCATAAATCCCATTTATGTATTTATCTTGATGCAAGTCTAAGAGCGAATATAATAATATTCCGCTCTTACATCAAATAGATGTGATATCGTTCTATATTTGGCATAATAACAACTTGTAACATGAATTCTACTCTTTGTAGGCCATTCCTCTTGGGAAATATGTTACATAGAGCTAGTTTCACTTTTACATGACACGATGGACACTCGAAAGTATATTGAATTGCAGGTTTGTAAGATGGTGAATTTGTAATATCGCCATTCTGTGGGAATTATAAAATCTGCAAAATATTTCAGTCGTATTGAATCAGAGATAAAGCCCGGCTAAAACTCACATGAATCCACCCGACAGTGATTAGATTCAGTTTATCCTGGTACTCAAACAACCCCCCATTAAACTCACATGAATCCAGCCGACAGTGATTAGATCCAGTTTATCCTGGTACTCAAACAGCTCTTCCTCCGCAAGGGTTTGGCAGGAGTCAGGGGTGCCCCGCTGCTTGGGTAGGATCACGTGCGTCACTGGCAAAAGGGGAGGAGGTTATAATTGTGTGGGGAAACAATCAGGAATTTGGGGATAATTGCGAGAGAATAGAGGTTTTTATACGAGAAAAGATGTTTTATTGTAAGAATAGAGAGATATCATTGTGAGAAGGGTCCCTTATGAGAGAGAAATTATTTTCAGTATGGTTTTATTATGATCATAAAACCATTATCCTAAGAAAGGTTACATCATTCTTTGAGAGATCGTAATACCTTCGTTAAAGAGTGCAATACATATTTAGTTCGATTTTACGAGACAAAATTACAAGCAGTTAGCAGGTAGCAACTGAGGGATGATAGAAAGAGGGGAAATTACAACCTTAAAATTATTAGGATGGGAGTGTGGTTAGAGAAGATAAAGTATAGGTCAGAGAAGAGAGCTTGAGAGGAAATACGAGACGAATTGGACGGAATAAATCAACAAATGAAAATTATGTTGTACTCTAATAATATGCCAAATTACTATACGATGTCGACGTCAACTCACTGCCTAGACATTTAATAGAAAGTCCTAATTTCCATACAATACTACAAACTAAATAATTAAATATCACTGAAATCTGGATAATGATCTGCAACAAGATCTAACAAGACAAAACATCCCAAACCCTCAGGTTTACCTGTAACGTTGTTAGCGTTAAAATAGCGCTAAATAATCATTATAATAGCGTCACACACCCGTGAAGTTGTTAGCGTTGAGTTTGGCTGCTAGGATCCCACAAGTTTCAATGTTTTGCTGGGTGTTATCCAAACACACAGATAGAAACTTATCCGGGAGAGTGGCAGGAACAATGATACTCCTTTGAAGGTCCTGAGTCATCATGTCAGAGAACATGTCAGAGGCGGACATTCCACTGCCGGGCTTCAGGGATCTGAGTGGGAGCGAAGGGTTACATTCCAGGGAATATATGGTCATTGAATTGATGTTAGGGTGCAATTGATTTTTGTCATTCACTTTACGTCTATCAAGTTAACAGAGGACCCTATCGCTAACAGGGGACACTATCAAGTTAACAGAGGACCCTATCACTAACAGGGGACACTATCAAGTTAACAGAGGACCATATCACTAACAGGGGACACTATCAAGTTAACAGAGGGCCCTATCACTAACAGGGGACGCTATCAAGGTAACAGAGGACCCTATCAGGACACGTTCAAATAAGACTGGGGACTTTGTGCCACTTCAAAAATCGGCTATTTTACATTTTTTGCCACAAAATGGTAATTAAGTGTCCTTTCTTCTTCATACTCACAGAATCTACTGCTTATATCATAATTAATAATCCTTTAACATCGCTAATAAGTTGAAAATTGGTTGTTATAACGTTTTAAGGCAAAATATGTAACTTTCTGTTACAAACATTGCTGTAAATTATTGGGGTAAATTTTGGAGTCTAATTTGATGTGTAACATATCAATTAGACTATTGATGAAGCACTATGTGTTAATTTGACACCCTATGGACGGTTGTTTTTCCATAACAGGTTAATTCTGTAACAGTACTTTTTCATTTGACTTTTGACGAATATAAGAGTTCAACATGACCAAATGTTCCATTTTCTGGGCAAAATCGGTAACATCCTTGCTCATAAGAAAGCTTTAGTCACTTATTTTGTGATTGGATCTGTTAAAAGGACTGAAATGTGTAAAAAGTGTAACAGTGTTGTATTGTGATCAATCAATAACACCAGTGCATCATATGGGCCAAATTAATGGTAAATTCACTCTGCTTTAGCTTAGGAAATATGATGGTTGTGAAAAGAGTTGTTGATTTGGCGCAAAAATGCACATTTTGTAACAGATTAGTATTTGAAAATTCGTTAAAAATTTACTTATGTGGAGATAATTTTCAATGCTAAAATCCATGTCCACAACAGGAATGTTACATTTTTTGCCAAATTTGCCTAATCATAGGTCTGGAATCTAAACTATGCCTTGATAGATGCTGGATATAGCAAAGGTTTATAATCAATTTCATTACCTTTCACGGGTAAAAAGCAGCTCTTCACTATATTATATGTTACATTATTTGCTTATTATGTGGACTTAGACTTAAAGAAAGTTTCCTCGACAATTCCCACCTCATTGTCCGAGTTAAGGAGTTTAAATCAGCAATTTCAATGTTAATATGGAATGGCATCTCCAAATAAGACTTAATTTAGCTAGATGCACACACGTTAGTGTTACAAATTTTGCTACTTAGATAGTGACTCAACTCATCTGAGACTCATTACCATTTGCCAATTAGTTCGACAATTTTATTTTGTATCAGATTTTTTGTGTCTTTGTTGTAAATATGGTAAAATTCTGCAAAGCAAGTAACACTATATTGTGTTACAAATTTTGCCAAGCACGGTAAAATTTACACGATGTCCGGTTGCCCATGTGCTCCCTGCTTCCATACCTAATGGGTTACACTGACTTTGAATCTGAATATGTGTCACAAAATTGATATAAAGCCTAGTTTAATAAGGTCCTTTATTTTCAGTTTATTTAAGAAATGTTACAAAATTTGCCATTTAGAACCTATTTAAGCTGTTCTATTGTGGTTTAATGGTTTCATAAATGAACTGTCATTGCCTGAAGGGAGAAAAATTGGAAATTTTCCTCAAAATATTTAACCAGTTATCGTATTTCATATTTCAGTTTAATTGTTACAAAATTTGCAATGTGCATTTTAATAACAGTTTAAACACCAAAAACCTTAATTTACATCAATACAAACTGATTTGTTACAAAAAGAAATTAATTGCGACTTAAATCCTTCTCTAAATGACCCCATGAAATTTTGTAACACATGTTTTTGTTACACTGTTTGCATTTCTATGTAAAATTAACAAATCGAAATATCTCAGGCCCTGCAATAGTTTCAGTTTTCCCGTTTTGATACACTATTTGCCAAAACATGTAACTTAACCATGCAAATCTCTGATTCAAATAACATGTTACAAATTTTGCTGTGTGCTGATCTGAATTTGGGGAAGGAAAAGTGGCACAAAGTCCCCAGTCTTATTTGAACGTGTCCATCACTAACATAGGACACTATCAAGTTAACAGAGGACCCTATCACTAACAGGGGACACTATCAAGTTAACAGAGAACCCTATCACTAACAGGGGACACTATCAAGTTAACAGAGGACCCTATCACTAACAGGGGACACTATGAAGTTAACAGAGGACCCTATCACTAACAGGGGACACTATCAAGTTAACAGAGGGCCCTATCACTAACAAGTGACGCTATCAAGTTAACAGAGGACCCTATCACTAACAGGGGACACTATCAAGTTAACAGAGGACCCTATCACTAACAGGGGACACTATCAAGTTAACAGAGGACCCTATCAGTAACAGGGGACACTATCAAGTTAACAGAGGACCCTATCACTAACAGGGGACACTATCAAGTTAACAGAGGACCCTATCAGTAACAGGGGACACTATCAAGTTAATAGAGGACCCTATCAGTAACAGGGGACATTATCAAGTTAACAGAGGACCCTATCACTAACAGGGGACACTATCAAGTTAACAGAGGACCCTATCACTAACAGGGGACACTATCAAGTTAACAGAGGACTCTATCACTAACAGGGGAAACTATCAAGTTAACAGAAGACCCTATCACTAACAGGGGACACTATCAAGTTAACAGAGGACCCTATCACTAACAGGGGACACTATCAAGTTAACAGAGGACCCTATCACTAACAGGGGACACTATCAAGTTAACAGAGGACCCTATCACTAACAGGGGACACTATCAAGTTAACAGAGGACCCTATCAGTAACAGGGGACACTATCAAGTTAACAGAGGACCCTATCACTAACAGGGGACACTATCAAGTTAACAGAGGACCCTATCAGTAACAGGGGACACTATCAAGTTAATAGAGGACCCTATCAGTAACAGGGGACACTATCAAGTTAACAGAGGACCCTATCACTAACAGGAGACACTATCAAGTTAACAGAGGACCCTATCACTAACAGGGGACACTATCAAGTTTACAATAGTGTTCATACCAAAGCCACTCTTACCTTTTTTCAATACTTTGCTAAACTCGACAGTACCAATTAAAATTCGTGTTCTCCGCACATACCTTGAAAATAGTAAAAAATCGCGAATTTTTATAGATAGACATCAAATAGCCTAAAACTGGAAAGTTAGACTGTCCAACTATTTTTCTTAAATAATTTACCTATCAATGGCAGGCTGAGGAGGTTTGGTTGACCTGTCAACTACAGGTAACGGAGCTGCACTCTGATTTGTCGCGAGAGGCGGCACACTATTCGGAGCTGGCACACTATTTGAGGGTGGTGCACTGGGTGGTGCAGAGACTGGTGCACCAGGTGGCACGGAGACTGGGGGTGGTACGCTGTTCAGAACAGCGGAAGGTGGGGCCATGTCAAACCCACCAGTGGGCACGGAGGGTAGAGTTACTTGTAGTCCTCCCAAAGTAGCAGCAGTGACAGCAGTAGATGCAGGGAGCAGGGGGACAGGGGCAGGAGTGGGCTCCAGCGTGGGGTACGTGGGTTGTCTGAAATGAGTAATGCAGGGTTATTAGGGTAGGTGGGCTGTCTGAAAGGGGGGCTAGTGGGTTATTTGGGTACGTGGGTCGTGGGTTTGGAGGGTTCATTCGACGTTTCTCCAAATTAGATGAAAGGTAAGAATTGTACAATTTAAACACCCCTTGCACTCACTTAATAAAGACTAATGCGAATTCATAATTTACATCAATATTCATTTGGAAGTCATCTCTCATACCCTCATATAGGTGTGTACCGTGTAGGTATAACTATTAAAGTATAAAGAGCAAGGCGCTTGATTGATAAGTTATGCTCAAGTAATATATTTGTGATGGGTCTAATATGCTGTATGATAAACTTAAGTAACTACCTGAACTTGTATTTATGCCATTCACAAGCAATGATTTAGTAAAATATGCTGCATAATATGCGAGCAATAATGTACATTGTATAAAACCACTTTTACTCATTTTACAATGATTATGTTGTCTGTAGAGTACATATTATATGGTAGGTTATTATCAACCTATATACCAGAGTATACTAGATGGCCGAGAACTATAGTTAAATGACGGGTTCTTATTATGCCCCATTACATCGACTAAAACCACAAGGTTTTCCCCCCTCACCTCTGTAGTGGAGGTCTGACAGGTTTCTCGATCTCCTTGGTCGCAATACTCCTCGTTTCCTCCAGCTGTCTCTCAATCTGCTCCAACTCCAGCGCCAGCTCCGTCTCTCTACGCTCCATCTCCAAACGCTTAGCTTTCACTGCTTCTGCTTCCAATCGTGCTTCTTCTTCCAGTCGCCTCTGCTCTGCTTCCGCTTGCTGAAAGGGGATGAGAGGATGAGGGGAGTATCAGCCGGGTTTTTAAGCCTGGATAAAGGCGCAGGTTACAGGATTTGTGGCCAAAATCTGCATAATATGTGCACTTTTGATTTGGTCTTGGAGCGCCCAGAAGTCGGAATAGAATATGTATGGAATATCTCATGATTATTGTATGCCACCTTCTCCCCCTCTAAGAAAGTGAAAAGAAGGCAGAAGCCTCCACATACCTTGATCATCTCGTCCCTGGTCCACTTCTTGTGCTGAACGGTGTAGGTTTGCGTCAGACTGCATTTGATGGCCTCAGCTGTCTCGAAGAGACTCTTGAGTTTGGCCCGGACAGTTCTCCGGTCGTTGCTGGTCTCCGGACTCTTGTACTCCGGGTGCTGGGGAAGACACTCCACAAACAACCTGAAGGTAAGTAATGGATAGAACAACCTCAACAGGAAATACGAGGGAAAATTTTCCCGGAAAATACGTTACAGTTTGATGTCTTCATTTATTGATAAGTATGTCAAAATCATGAATTTGTTGTCGGCGGCCCATATTCAGAAAATCGTTTAGAATTCATTACTGTACATATTTTGGAAATATAGATATTCCTACATTTTGTAACAAAGAAAGGAAAACAGAATTAAGCATTTCGAACTAGGAAACTGAGCTTAATCGCTTAATTGTTTAATTATGCATCCACTTAAACGCACTTACGTTGTATACTTCATGAAGAGAAAGAAGGCTTTCTCAAGATTCCCTTCATCTTCATACACTTTTGCCTGACGAAATTACTGCTCTTCAGAAAAATAACGAATAAAAAGTACAGCTTAGTTCGAAATGTATGCAACTCTGAACTCAACATAAAATGTCAATAATATGTAACTGTATGTTTAATATGCTAATTATGTCATATGATGATGATTGATGAATTATGTTTCGACAGCAATCCACAACAGACAACAGCAGTACACTAACCATGCGCTCCAATTCCACCCCAGATCGATAATAACGTTTGATGGGAATGGCATGGTTTATGGTAATACTCCCACTGGCCAGCTCACTAAGTGCCTTGATCCGTTCTCTCGGTTCTATGCTCCAAGCTCGTGGCAATTCATCTTCAGGCATTCTCAATCATATTGGTTAGAGCAGCTCAACAAACAATACTCATGAAAATTGTGTATCGAAATTGTATAATTCATGAACAAAGATTATCTCATTCTATCAGCTTGGCAATTAATTTAGTAAAGGATAGAAAATCTACAGTTTAATCTCATTCAATGATGTTGGCATTTTGGTAGTATCCATCATATAGCAGACATAATGCAAGAGGAATGAAATATTGACCCAATTTCAAATTATATTTACAATGAATGTAACCGAAGATATAATAATTTGGCCCTTTGGCAGCTTAACATCTGTTAGAAAAGTTGTTTTGAACTGTAAGTTTAGCACATTGAAAGATTATGACACATCATATGGTTTGAAATCTAGACAATATGATACATTTGGTAAATGCAAATTTTGTAAAAACATATTACCAGGGTTCTAGGAGAAAACTCAGCTGCCAAAAACTTTTTTCTGAATATGGGTTCAAAAACATTAAGAGCAACTCCTTCATTGCATCATGGTGTGAACATGGAACAAATATACAACATTCAAAATAAATTCACAAATAGAATTTTGGCACTATTTCAAGTTACCTCATTCTCAACATAATCACATAAATTACAACTCAATAATTTGATTTCAAATTATTACTGTTGATCTCATAATGATGCATGTAAAAATATTTTTAGGTCTGGAATTGGTTTGTTGTAATTCAATAATTAATGTGGTTAGCAATTATTGTGAAATGATACTGACTCCTTGGATTTCCTATAGAGCTCTTTGTTCTGGACAAATGACAAGGGCCTGTCTTTGTAATAACCATATCGATCATAATCCAACAAAAATTGCAGAGAATGATAAGCATATCTAAGGATTTTCATCATTACCATTGTTTGATCTGGTGCCCACAAGAGGTATCTCCTCAAGCTCTGTATACCGACATAGATACTCTCCAAGAAATGTTGAAAGGGTGCATGACATAGCAGTAAGCAGCCACCAAGACATTAGCTTAGGAAACCCAACATAAAAACATGTAATAATTAAGTGCCAGAAATGTACCGTAACAGTGAAGTCAAGGCACTGCTTAGAACGCTGAACAATATACCAAATACCAATAGCAGTTATGAAACAGTTTGAAATATATGCAAAGTAAGTTGCAGCATCTAGTATGTCAGCATTTGTACTGATGAAAATTCGATCCAATGATATTTCTTCCACATGTAGAAATGCCAGGAAGTACATGACTGTACCAAGGCCAAAGTAGAATACACATTGCATAGCAATCATCTGGGAAATGATGAGTACTGGATCCCAAGAGTAACTTCTGAACTGAGCCATGAGGGGCCTGCTACCTGGTATATAGGTTACTGAGATACTGGCAAGGTTAAAAATTGCAAAAGAAATACAATTTGCATTAATTTTGGGTTGCTTTTTTAGTATCACTTTGTAATTGTTAATTTGGATACATGATATAGGTATTTTAATTTGACTACTCAAATTCAAATAAAACAATTTATACTGTATAGCATCAGATAATAGATTTAAACCAAAAATGCATGTAAAAACCATGATTTAATGAATTGCATTTATATTCATATTAGCTGTCAATGCAATATATATTTAGGCAATGAATATTTGAATTCATGATTTCAAATTTATTCAGTTGTCTCATATGATAGTCATATTTATGTTAGTTTGATGGATTGGTAGATACCATAGCATATGATTAGACATTAAAAATTGATGTGAATTCTTGCATCAATTCTGTCTTTAGGTATATGATTCATTGGCTAATTAATGGAGAAAATGAAAACATAAAAGAAGATTTTGTCAAGCAAGCTTAATCAACAAAGCATGACAGGTTGCATCATGATGTCTTAATAAATGCCTCTTATATTTCTTGAGTTTAGGTGTTTGAAAAACACAGGAAGGGCACTTAAAAGTCTGAACTGAAACAGCATCAGTTCCATTTGATTTAGTGGAATCAAGTTGATTGTACAATAAATAATTTTTATACTCAATAGCAGATTCCTCCACTTTGATGATTTCTGATGTGTCTTTTTCAATTTGATCTTCTATACTCTTTATTTCTTCATTAACTTTTGATAAATTTTCTTCAAGTGTTTTGAGATGGTCTTCTTTTCTTACTTCTGCAATTTCCACACTCTTAGAATGTTCATCAGACTTAAAATGATTGACTAGTTTAGCTTTTGTATTGAAATTTCTGCCAACAATGAAATTAGGGGTACAAACATTACACCCAACTTCAAAACGTGTGATATGAAGTTGATCTGAAGGTCCAAGTTTAGCAAGGAAGTTATCTATATCTTCCAGGTAGTTGCCAGCCATTTACAAGTCAAAAAGTCCTGCAACACTTACAAATTTACATAATAATAAGAGTACTTGACTCAAATCAATATTTCATCCAATCCAATCCAATCCAAATATGTCACAGTATAATTTTCAAACTGAGATAATCTATTGACCTTAATGTCAATGAAAATTTAGGGCAACAAATAAAACTTAAAGCAATAGAATCAAATTGTAGGAAGTGATATTATCATGATTCATGGATCAATAGACTAAGTCCAATAAAATGAGAAAAGTATCCCAGAAATAATCTGGGTTGTGTTAAGAAGCACAGTTTGTAGAAATACCAACATTCGACACAATAGGTGTTTGGACTGAACTAAGAATTCTCGCTGTGATTAAATGTTTAAAAACAGTAAATCACCACAGTGGCAACCCAACTTAGAATTGCATGAAAAGATTTTAGGAGCTAAATTTTAAACAGAAACAACAAGCTACCTCAACTCAGCTCAGATCATAAAACAGTTTATGATTTCACATTCTCAAAACATTCTACAGAATGATGTCTTGAAGAAAGATTTCTTTTTGAGTTGAACATTCTCATAAACAAAAAATAGTTAATATTCAAATCATGAAGAAATCTTTTTTCAAGACATAAATCATTCAATCTGCTAAATCTGGAAATAAAAATGATCATCGTTTTTCGAAAACAAGCTGCAAAATTTTATCATCGTGAGACCAACGACGCGCCGCGCGTTGCCCTTACCAGGACTTGGAGTGTGCTTCCTTAGCCCGCATAGCATAGATGTATGTACGCGCGCAGCACTTCCCTGAGCTGGACGAGTCTAGTGCGCGCGCCGCGCCGCGCTACGCAATGCGAGCAGCGGAGCAGGGATATACAAGTTTTGCAAGTTTTTTAAGCCCGCCTGCCCGCATTGGTGTGTGTACGCGCCGCGCGCGTCCCTGAGGAACGCAAACAGGGCCAGGGATCAACGGAGCGGACGTTGCGTTGCCCGTTTATTTTTTTTGACTGGATGGCGAGAGCACAGAGTGACATCCAAATGTGGAACGTTGCGCCGCGCGCGAGGGTAGGGTAACATCCTATACGCAAAAACAGGGATAACCGATAACGTGTTTAGCAAGCAAATTCCGCACACGGAGTATGCAGCGCTTCTGCAGCTCTAGCTGCACCGGTTAGGGGATGCACCGCCCGCTAATCAGCACGCACAAAATTGATGATGCAATTGCCCCATCCAACGCCCTATTGAAGTGCGCCGCGCGCTAGCCACATAGGGAATTACGTGTTCAGCAACTTATAGGGAAACATCTTGCCCTAACCAGCGCCCTGGTTTCGCGCACGGAGTGCGCGGCGCGGCAAGTCGCTAAACCGACACCCCTGGTTAGGGGAAGGAAACATCCTACGAAGAAAGGTTTTAAAAAAAATTGTATCTATCTATTTTAGTTGATCTATTTTAGTTGAGTGTGTTATAGATAGGGGTTTTTGCATGTTTTTGTAATGGTGTTTGATTTTATTTTAATATTTTATTTTGATTTTTCAGTTTTCGGAACACTTCATTTAATTTCAATTGTGGGCCGAATTGCTTTGTAATAACTAGTCGCTGTACAATGTAAATTAATCGTGCTAATTCTGGTCTGTACTGTTGTACAATGTCGTAAATTTGTTTTATTGAATTCATGTTCTTAGCTGAAAATCAAATTAGTGACTTAGTGGCTTTTTGAGTTCAATGACATATTCAGACCTCAGTGTGTTGATTGTTGAATTTGATTGCTCATGATTTGAAAGTTTTGTTGCTTGAATGTATAACATTGACTGTTCCCTAACCAGAGGCATTGCTGTGCACCTAAAACTAAGGATCTGGTTAGAGCAATGATGACTATTTTTGTATCCCAAAGATAAAAGATAGTTGAATTGATGGGTTACCAATGATTGAAATTTTTTTTTCTTCTGAATATTACCAAAAGGAACTACATATCTGACCTCTTTTACACCTCAGTCCACACACCTATCTGTATAGGTGTGTGGGTATATGTCATAATCATAAAACAAACGCTGGATCAGAGCAAAGAGGGTAGATACTAAACTTTGAATCATCAGCAGTTAACTTGCAGATGCAAGGTCCCTCTATTCAACTGCGATAAGGTTTTCCACCAGCAAGTGATGAAAGAGAAAGGAGAGGTTTCCTCTCACTCTACTCATCACAGCTTACATCTTTTTGCTACTGTTTTATCCCTCAATTAAATCGTTGATTAAGAACTTCCCCGGGGCATGCTGAACTCTTACATACAGGGATTTTATATGGCTGGCATTATCATATGCTGCTCATTTTCTGTCATAAACAGAGCTAGTGAGCCGCACACAATCAAGGAGTGCATGGAAATGCCTCACATGTGGGAGTTGGACATGCCTTGTTAAACTTTATTCCTTGTTACAAACTGTAAACTTATTAATTTTCTTGGCTGTGGGTTCTTGCCCTATCAAGGTGGATTCTTCCCCCACCAAGGCCATAATTCACATCTCACATCTCAGACTGAGGTGCTTGGTTTGAAACCAATAGTTTTCATTACTTTTCACATGTTTTTAGCATCACTCATTATTCACAGGATTGATGGTCAGATCTATAAAATTCTACTCGGAGCCATTGTCAAAATATCTTGGATATGTACCGCACATACAACTTCAGGTTTGTTTCTAGCCTGTCATTGAGATCAAATAATCAGGATTTAGTATCAAAACCTTTATATTTTATCATACATATTTTGGTAAATCATAATTCAATTGATAATATTGCAATTTGAATTGACATTTGCCAAACTCTAACCCAACCTAGAGCATTTTATTAGGAAAACTCTGTGTTCCCTATAATTTTCAACATTAATGTAAACTATGTAACACTGCTGAGTATAAGCATGCCTTAAAAGCAGTGTTCATAAAGTTCAATTTATTATTATCATTATTATGAAGCAACTAACTAGATCTATGATATATAGCATATTTTCCTTATAAATTTGGAAGGTTTTAATCATAACTGCAAAAGCCAATGTCAGGATTCAAGTATTCAGGTCTAGCTAAGTCAGTGATGGTTAAGGAAGTGCCTTCTATACAGTTTCATTAATTCATTCGACATTCACCCAAGACTTTGCTGCACATTTTTGTGTACACTTGACTGAGTGAACTGTGTGACACATTGTATGTATGATCTTATGTATTATTCATGTTTGACTCCAATTAATGGCCATATTTTGGAAATGGTTTGAGGAAAGTATGATCTTTGGTACTCATTGAGTACTTACTTTTAGTTCCTAAAAAGAAGAAATTGATGTCATTTATTATGATACCATTGATAAAAATACTTGAATTTGTCAAAATGTCATGCAGAAAGTGTCTAATTCTTCCCCTACCTTCACCTACTTCCATGTGTAAGGTTATTTTATGAATGATACATTTGAGTTCTGAGTTCTAAACCAAAATTAGAAGGCCATGCTATAGCTCATCCTAGAATTTTCATCATGAACATATAACTGACTTTACACTAGAGCACTCACTATCTCAGCTCTGAGTTTTAACTCCATTCTCCCCTGCTGTGTCACATGCAATTTAAATTGATCAATGTAAACTGTGGGACATAGGTGTGGTGCATTGCAGTTTTTGAAAATGATTTAATCAGACTTTTCCAACATTAAATGACTTGATGAATACATGCACATAATGTTTTAGCAAGAACACAGGTATTATATCATATCATATATTATGCATGTTACTATGGAGAGGAGTTGCTGTTGGGGGCCTGTTGGATCTCAAGGGCTATATATCTAGTAAATTAGTGCCAATCTTTCCTCCATCTAGCAGCCTTCAAGCCCCACAGTGGGGGTTTTCAATCAAAGCCTGGTACTTTTAATCATGAATTGTAAACCTTGATTCCTATTTTCAGGCCACTGTCACCCCCTTCTCCATGCTTGGTTCTGCCAGGAGCCATTGCTAAAGGTCTCTCACCTATAAAGCTCAAGTCAGAAATCAAGAATCCTGTGGAAAGCCGGTTAGAATTGTTATTTATGGATCTTTTATAGCCAATCTTAATTTCTCTGTTTGTAACATAAAATTGATCATGTTCCATCAATTAATGGATATCCTATTTCTCTGTTAGCAATTTTTGGGTACGTATGATACTTTGAAAATTTAGGGCCTTCATAACAATCAAGCCATGTAATAAAACAATTGAAATAACATGAGGTGGATTGCTATCTCATCTTAACTACAAAATTTTTGTGAAAAATATGAATACGACTTCTAGTAACCTAGGTTTATAATCTTAACTTTACATGAAGCATGAAATCTATTTCTCCAATTGAAAACGTGATTGTCCTTGTCCCTTGAGGTGGTTACTCCTCAAGGGGTCACTTCAGTGGTCACTCTATGAAAGATTCATACAACATCAGGTTCCATGAAGTATCCATTGGATCCTTCGTTTCCAATATCGGCTAATAACTGCTTTTAACTGATCTGCTGAAGCTTCGTATATCGAATATAACACGAGGTTTGGTCCTGTACAATAGAGTCTGCCTCTGGTAGACTAAACCACACAAAACATATGATATGTTGTGTGGTTTATCACGTCACAAACAGTGAAGAGGATCCGAACTCATTGATAAGTCTACAATAGAGGCCATTGTGCTGGTAGCATTGTGTGCTCTGTTATTCCATAGTGTGTGTGTGTGTGTGTTTCTACCCCACACCGCGTTTGTTTAGTTCTCTCTTTATCTCTATCACTTCTAATCAGTTTAGCGGTTTTCATAACTCTTCACCATTCCATATTACAAAATCTAAGAATTTTGGGGGTGGGGGAATTACTCGTTCAGAAAACACTCTGTTCACACTAAATAAATTCTTTATTCCCACATGTTAGGTATAGAGCTACAACCTATGACTCTCTGAAGATCCGAATATTGTGACTTGTCCACCGTTTTGCACTCTGGGTGCTACATCCTGATTGATACGTTATTACTTAATTGGGATGAGCCACTTGAAGTTATTTGAACGCAATCACTACAACAAATGATTTGAAATTAGTACTGCAGCAACTTAGCAACCTGATTCTATTATAATACGATGTATGTGACTCAGAACATTTACTTTATCGTGTGCTGTTGAAGTTTATGTTTACTTTCTTTCAGTCGTTCGCTTGAGGTCCTTTATTCAAGTAGCTAAGTAACTATAAGTAATAATAATAATAAGATAATACCAAGGTCGTAATTATGCTGTGAATTTTGTTGAAGTCCACCCACCAATCTTTCGTCTACAAACGCTTCAGGTTCAGAGCATATTTAAGCCAGTCGGAGGCTTGTTCGTCGAACTTACTCTGAGTCAGTAAACAGTTGAGCAAGATAGAAATCATAGGATTTTAAGATGTCCTCGTTATCCTTGTTGGATGTTGCACGCCAGGCCCAAACGTGCTACATCGTACATTGGGGATGTTTAACGGCCTTCTTATTTATTGTGCGTTTAGTGCTTCAGACAGGGGAATTTTGAGACAGAGGAAGGGGTTTATGAAATAAATTCAAATCATTGAGGAATGAGTGCATAGAGTCTTTAGAAGAAGATAGTAAAGGATTAACATATAATCACGCACTGAATGAAAGCAATCAGTCAATCACCTCCTCCAACATGTGTTACTGTGCGTTAATATTATGCTAATATAATACATTTAATCAATATATTACAATAATATGCTAATATAATACTTTTAGTTTTAATCAATATATTACACATATAATACATCGGTAAAAGTGAGCCTAACATTTAAATATATTTGATATACTATCGAGCTCCTGTACACTTACTTACTGTGATTTGCTGTCCTGTAATGCTTGTAAATTAGATAAATACATATTACATAACTTACATAGAATCATTGTCTTTAGTCTTTACTGTCAGTATAATCGCGTTTTTTGTTAAAATATTGATAATAATATAGAATTTCGTTTAACTTTGATCAAAAACCGGAAATGTTGACTCAAATCTAACATCATATTTATATTTGTATATTTGAGCCATGATTTCATCTTTCTTGTTTTCTCTATCAGTTTATTGTAATATTTGCCTTTGAGGTGATCAAATGATTATTGATCAAATAGTTTAGCCATTTTAAATGCAGTAAGACGTTTCTGTGTATTGTAGTATCCTACCTAGTGATTTAATTAATAATTTACTATTCGTATAACCGATCACGCAATACCTATATACGTTGATAAGTAGAGATATTAAAAGGTGAGTAGTGAGAATTTAACAGTTTTAGCCTTGTATAATATACTGCGCTACAGAGTTGAGAGTTCGTTACGCTACGAAGAAATATAATTGATTACTTTATTATACACTTTTATAATAATTTCTTACTCCTTCACAAAAATCCGCAGAATAATATTATCAGTTTGTGTTATGCGAGTTTGTGTTTTATAAGGTATTTTATTTCTTCTTATATTTTATACATATTATATTCCTGGTTTAAAAGAGCTAATGATAGCTCCTAATAAATGTTAGCGAATTTGAAACTCTGTTTTGCGCTAATGACATGTCTAAAGCATGAAGTCTCACTTAGCAACTCTAAACACACACACCCGCTCAATGGTAGATCCCATTTAAACCATTTAAACACTTAATCGGCAGAAATAGCTCATTATTTTATTAGTTTAGTGATCTGTTCAGCTGTTTTTGGATCTTTTTCCGATTGTTCTTTTAGAGTTTAAGTATCCTACCGAGCTAGTTCATTTTTCTCTTTTCCGATACAAAAGATAGACTTTTTCTTCAAATTTGCGATACTGTTGTGTCTCTTTTTACTTTTTTTACCCTCCGATAGTAAATGTTCATCTTCTCCCTTATTTCGTCTTTCACCGATTGAAATATCTTGTTGTCTCTTATTGAAAATCTGACTGAAGCTTTCCGCAGACATGCTTAAGTCTCTACCAACCGATCATCTTCTCACTGTGAACAGTGAACAATGGTATAAAGATATGCTGATATTGGTGTCATTGTCTTGATCTTCTCAGACTTTAACGTTTTATGATCATCAAAGGCCGTTTACTCTTTATCTGCCGTTGTAGTATTGCTCTATGAGACCTTGAGTATAATTATTGTTTAACTTTTAAAGTAATTACGGAGGGTTGAATCCAATCTATATCTCAGTATCTTTGACGTAAGCTCGATCAGCACGATTTGCAGCTTAAACTCTCTGCAACAATGCATCTTGGTGTAGATGAGGATTCGTGTAGATGTACAAGATAAACTTGTTAGTACATTGTACATGCTCAATTAAATACATGCTGGATGAAATGCAGTTCAATACCAAGATATCAGTACTTTAGAAGAGCTAGAGTTCCCTGAAAAGATATATATAGCAAACTCACTGCTCTTCATCGAATCATAAAGTCAGGTCTTTGATCGGAAGTGAGTGGAACTGTACCGACTCTCTGATGCTCAGATGAGCTCCTTGGAAGAATGTTCACTCAGTATTCAGTACCTACCTACTTAGTAGTTTAGTAGTAGGTACTTGCCTTACTGTCTACTTTATGTTAGAAGGGCAAGAAAACGCAGCAATCACCATGTGAAGGCGTTCACCTCCCTCCGGCAACATTAAATTATAGCGGCTATGTTACGTCATGATTACTGCAGCAGATAATATTATAAAATTAATAATTAAGCTATTAATGATTAGACCATTAAAAACACTTTCGAAATTCTTGACAACCCTGACAACCAAGAGAGTATCTGCTATGACAACTGTCAACTGCACCCTGGAGCTCTCTAGTAAAGTACTAAAGTAGTAATTCTATATCACGAATTTACCCTGAATTACTGATTGCAGTACCACACGAGGTAATTAATTGATCATTAAAGTTTAAACCATCTAATTTTATGCCTGGTACATATCAAAATAAACCATTCAAACTTCTATTGGATTGGTTTGCTGCATTGCCTTTGTGCTACTTTATACGACAAGGGTCTTGTGACGCATTGATATTTCATTTTATGTAAACCTACCCAAGTTTTGTTTCAATTCAAACTTAGTTTTGAATATGAGTTAAAATTTAAATGCATTTTTTGATATCAGCGTCACGTCCAGCAGAGTTGTTACGTTGGTTTTTATCGTTTCCGATTGCGTGGTTGTTTATCAAATAGTTGGGAATGTTTTCTCATCCCACATTAACTTTTTAACGAAAACACATCCTCCAACGAGCCACTCAGTATCTCAGTTCGTATCTTTAAAAGGGTGTGCCATCAAACAAACTATAGTGGGTAGTTCCCAGTTGCCCTCAAATAGGAACTCCGGAGTTTTTGGTTAATTGCTAGTAATAGAGTTCGTCTCCGTGACTCGTCTCCATTACATTTGGACCAATAAAAGTTTATATTTCATGTACCCTATAGTACTACTCTGAGATCTTACCAGGATGCTCATATATTTACATATACCAAAGTACTAAGGGTAGAGGCTGCCTTGAACCAGCTTGTGCTTACGAACTCCGGTAAAAGAAACCACCCTCGTTGCCGGAGATTGGGCTCGGATTTCCGACTTCCTCGCGAATTTCCGTCTTTGCTCTTCCTCTTTAGCCCTTTACCCTGGTATTATATAATATGTTCCTTTGTTTGGTTATGAATTTTGCTTTAAACGGTTTGGTTTTGCTGTGTGCTTTTGCTGTAATATTCCTAAAACTATGTGAGTTTTGTAGTTCGGCATGCACATGCTCAATTGGCTCCATTCGTAATGTTTCAATATTATTTTATTTTAATGAAGCTTTGTGGATAATTCCTCGACCTCTGAGGACTAATTATACGCATGGAAGTATTTCCTACATACTTTATTACTTTGCCTACAGGTAGCAGGTAGGTATGCAGGTAGGCCAGGTATGCTACCCATCGTAAAATTAATTTAAAAGCCAGCCAGAGACCATACACTGTGGTCGCTGTGGGAGGGGAAATTAATTTGAACATTCTATACAACTTATACTATTAGTAATTCATTTCTTCATCATAAAATGTAATGTACATTATATTTTTCTCCTATAATAATGCGTGAGAATCTAAAAGACACAAGAATCGTTCATGGAAAATGGCATGATTAACGTCATCAATTCACCATTCTAAACCATGATAATGACATCACCAAGACCTGTCTATCTTATTAATGTGCTCTGGAAAGCCCCTGTTACAACAGCGCCTGCAGCAGTGAATCCTGGACTTTGTAATTTACCAGGTTGTATGCAAGTGGAAAACCGCTGCGGACTTTTTATTACTTTATTACTACTTTACTAGCCTAACCGTCGGTGGCTTTACTGCGATTTCGTTACATGATTTGTAGTGTCCTGCTTAATAATGTCTGACATAAGAACAATGGATGTAATAATAAGGGTGTGAGACTTATCGGAGTTATCAAAGTTTGCACTAAAATTGTCACTCTGACCTATCCGAGTTTTGATATAGTAACGAGTTTTACTGTCGCCGTTGTTTTGTCGCATCCGAGCAATTTCTCTCTAAACGTGAGTGTCCTTGCATCTTTGCTCCTCCGTGATTTCATCTGGCTCTTGAACAGTCTACTTGCAAAACTTTCCATGTTCATCATGGTATTGCGATAGGAAAGAGAACGAGAGTGGTTTATACTTTCACGGTGAAAATTGGAAAAGATACTTTTCATATGAGATATTTTACTAAAACTGGCTTACAAAATGATTTAGAAAGTTAGAAGACTGGTCTTGTAGATTTAGAGAATTTTTGAACATGCCCAATTCCCATGTTATTGATTGGTTTCTCCCCAATTCATCCCGCCCGTATTAGCATTCAGCAATCAGTTATCTCTGCCAGGGCAACCAGTTCCTCTCCTGGGCGCCGCCTGGGCCCTCGCAGGCCCATCCCCCTTCAAGAGTAGTATCTCCGCAAGAAATTTATCTACTTTTTCATAAGAGATCAAGAGATGCGCTGTCTTTAGAGATTATCCCTCATTCCCTCCTAGAAAGGGGAGAGATATTCAAGATATTGCGAAGAATTATCATTCCTTCTGAAGATATAATCTGAATATCTAACGTGTGATATCTCTTGCCTGTGATATCTGAATTCTTATATAGTTAGGTCGGTATAGCGTATTAAAATCATATATAGATTAATATGCGTAATATCATACTATCATATACTGTGAGCACAACATTGCATGCTATACATAAATAGTACTTTCATCAAATGCATTTAAACACTCGATCACGTGATCAATCCACTGAATTATCGTGAGATACAGATGTAATGTTTGAGATAAAGCTATGATTTGAAATGATGTCAGTATGATGGTTTATAGGGGTGAAAAAATGATGTCAGAGTGTCTAGGCCTGTGCATGAGGTTGATGGATGTACATATATTATGGATTACTGTGAACTTGTATGAAGGAATCTAGGGGGGTAAAATATAACATGACAAGAGTACGTCACTCGTGGATGATATATGTGAGATAAAATAGTTCCATCATAAGAATCTAAGCCTGCCTGATGATATTTTTAAGCAGAATATAAAAAATAAGACGGTGTTTGCCGGCGGTATTTTAGCAAAGAAGGAGGATTTGAGGTGAACTTCGTGACAAAAAGGTGAAATAGTAATTTGTGTTACATATTTTAATATCGGATATGTGTGTTTGTTATCACACCTAAAAGTGCATGAGATAAACACAGATTATATGACTACACCTGTGTGGGGTAGACATTGTGGTTCTGTGACACTATCCCTCTATCTCAACAGCATGTGAGTTAAAGTCTTATCTATAAAGGTGTATGGGCGAAACTTAAACACTATCTCACCTTCTCACCAGATCTGAGTGTAGTTGAGACAAACCATGATAATGTAATGATACTATCATTATCACTGCATATCACTTTGCGTGTGGTTATATCTTATGTGGCGTGTGTTTTATGTAAATAAGACTGTGAGGGCCAAATCGCACGGGGACAAAAATCGTGGAAACTTTCATATCTCACCAAAATTCGGATTCTACCTATCGTGCGATTTCATTTTTTTAAGGCCACTTTTCGTGAGATCTGAAAACGTGGTGAGAAAAGTGGTGAAAAGTATCACCGGCCTCAGGAGAGGTGACAGTTTTCACCACAATCGGTGAAATCTTTGTGGTGAAATCAAAACTCCGTCCGTTTTCAATATCGGTGAGATTTGTCACCACTGATCCCGTGCAGTGACGAAAAGATCACGCGAATGGTCACGTGATAGTGGTGGAAAGTTTCACGATGGTACAAAAAACCAAAACGCACGGTAGCGGTGAGATGTAGCGTTACAACACACGCAGTCATTGACCAATCAGCGCGCTGCATTCCAAGAGTGCGGGAAACATAGTAATTAGTGGGAAACACAAATAGCACCAATCTTTTTAAATGTGTATCGTTCATATCTTGCTGTGCCTTCTCATTTCTGTAGTGTTGCCACTCTGTATTTTGTTTCTTCTCCTGTATTTTCTATCCTATACAATTATGGCATTCCATTGTAGCATTTACTGTAACCAGGTATAAACATCCTGCAAAAATATGTGGCCAAGAATAGACAAAAGTCGAATCAAATAGCAGAGAAAACAGTGAACTGCAGTAAAAGCAGTGATAGCAGCAGCCCCAACTCTGTAAAGGCAATCATTTCGAGAAAGTTAAAATCATAATATGCAAGAAAGATATGTAAAAAGATACAAAACCAAAAACGAGAGAATGAAATACAATATCATGAAATAAAGTGTGGAATTTGCATTTGATTTGTTTTGATCAGTTGCATTGCCATGTTGCCATGGTAACACATTCTTCGTAAATAGCAATAACTGAGAGTGAGTGAGAGCAATACGTCATTATCATTAGTAACAATGGTGTATTACTTTTTCTCACACACGGAGGAGCGGACAATAAATGTCGCCTAATTACCGGTTTGCAGTTTGGTACATTGTGCAATTACTGTCCCGTGAGAAATGTAAAATAGGCACTTTAAGTCATTGACATACCATATTCAACCATAGTAATTACGTCATTCTCATTTGTTTATTATTACTAATTACTGTGCTGCAAAAACAGAGTTTCACATAATAATGTAAATTCGCTCATTTTTAGCCATTTCCTTTCATCATTTTGTATTTCTTTCCAAGTTCTGTTGTAACTGAGGCGTTTCACAAAGTGACATGCTACCAAGATTAATTCATTTTCTCCTTTGTTTGTTTTCCAATTATCGTTTGTACTTCAAAAATTGCTAGTGTTTCATCTCAGCACATTTTTAGCCAGTAATCTTTCGATTGCAAGACCTTTGAGATTGATCCATGCTTTGGTTCGATTCCTTAAAAATTTTCGTCCTCTACATAGGCTTTGCCAGCCCCTTCGAGCCCTGTGTGCTACACGATTTATACTGTTTTGCAGTTGCAGTACATTTTGCTTTTTAATTCTGCGTATCGAATGATTATATTGCTGTGTATAGTCATGATGATGATGTATGATTCGAAGTCACATTTTAAGATCGGACATTTTAAGATGGGACGGGAACTACCATAACTCTGCGTTGTTTTGCAAGCCAGCACTGACTTAGTGTTTCCATTTTGCGATGGTATTAGAAATTTGTTTCCAGCTTGGCTGTTCACTGGCATGATGTATGCAGTTTTGAATTGACAGCTTGACTGAAAATGCTCACTGGGCACTGTCTCGTACCATACTGCTGACTGGTCATCGATAGATACATTTTGATGCTCATGCCAGGCTGCTGACTGGTCACTGACTCCTACCAGACTGCTGACTGTACACTGGGTGCGTTCAGGGAGCTTGGGGTGCACACTGATTTGAAGGGTTCATTCAGGGTGCTCCACCTATTTCAGTAATACAGCGGCCTGTAGTCATAAACTCAGATGAGCTGTTTTATATTGGACCTGAGCGGGATTTGAACCCACGACCTCCTGAAACTGAAGACATTTCGGATGCTCTGCCATTGAGCTATCAAACATGACATTTTATCCGCCGTGCGTTTTGGCGAAAAATAATATTTCCGTGATTCCGAGATCTAGGACGTGACACATTACACGGATATTTTGTTACGCCGTGCGTTTTCGCGAAATATAGCAATTTTGGTGACAAATTACGTCGTGCGATTTGGTGTAATTTTGTCTCCGTGAAACGCATTGAAAAGCTGTCGCCGTACGTTTTGATCATTTTTATACCGGCGTGAAATATTCCGCCGTGCGATCTCACGAAATTTGGACGTGACAACTGACCTGAGCACATTTTTTCACGATTTTTGTCCCCGTGCGATTTGGCCCTGAGACTGTTAGAGAGTAGGTTCTACATCAGAAGAGACAAAGTCCAATTTTATCTTTATTGTGCGTCCCTTTTCTCCAATGCTGTCATGACTATGCAGATTCAATTCAGCTGATAATGTTTATATGAATTTATCGAAAACTCCACAAAATTTGTCTCACTTGGTACCTTTGATTTAACAGTAACTTGCCCGTTGTTTGACAAAAATTCCCGCGCACACCTAAAATTTTAGCTGAAAACCCCATTTTAAAAGCAAGAATCGTGTTTTTCACTGTGCTGGCTTTTCAATTCTTCCTACCAGAAGTTATGTATTTATGTCTAGAGGTTCTCCATTTTCTCAAGACATGCTCCATTACGAGACTCTGCTCTAGACGTTTCTACTGGCCACTAACACACCATTAAATGATATTATGATGCTAGTAAACGTACGAGTATGTCAGTGACATCATCATTTAAGCTAACAACGGTGAATTGATTACATCGAACAGCCTCTAGTATCTATCGTACGAAGTGTATTAGCAAGACATATACTCATAAACCTAATATATTCCGACACGAGAAAAATAGGCGGGGACAAGGAAGTCATTATCACAGCACTATTCAGTATGTTAGTGACGTATTGAACCGCCTATTTTTCACTTGCAGATGGTTGAATAAACTAGTTTACTGTTGATCATGATGTAGCCAGGAAATGATACATTGTTTCCTTGATACCTATACGTCTAGAATTAATATACAGAATATACGTTCAGTTCTTGTGAGGGCTTGAGGTACTCTGAGAGGTGCTACTTTCCTTGATACATTGTTTCCTTGATGTATTGTTTCCTGGATATACCTACGTCTATAGTACTAATACGTTCAGTTATATAGTATCGAGCTCTTGTGAGGGCTTAAGAGATATACTGGGAGGTACAACGTGAAATGTCAGGCAAATTGAAACATTGCGCGATGTGTGTTTTGTTCTTTGTTACATAATGTCAATATATTGCAGTTTTCAACCTGTTTAGGGAAGTAATGTATGCTAGCTTGATGTCGGGTCATGCGCTTTCAAGTGTTCCGCTGCCGCACACACTTCAAAAACCCGACACCGTTTGACAAAATTTGTCTAACTTTGACACCGTTTGACACTGTTCGTCTAGGTGTGACTTTTGGCGGCTGACTATAAATCACGTGATAACTTCTCTTCTTTTTATGTATTCTTTTCTTCAACCACTTTCAAAGGATTATAGTTTGAAAAGGCAGTCACATAGCAATATAAAGACTTTTAAAACGTTTTTATGTAGTTATATATCAAAGAGAAGTAAAACTGAGTCCGTATCAGCTCTGTTTTGCGAGAAGCCAGTCACAGGAAAGCAAGAAGCAACTTCTGAAGCAGCGATGCAGAAAAATAATTTAAAATTCCTATCACAGAAGTATACTCGAGCATTTTTAGCTAATTTTGCGAAAAACTGGTGATGTGAAATCATCAAAACACCATTTTAAACCTTCGAAATGATGTCACTACCAGCCGCTATATCGTTGTGTACAGCCTTTAATTCAATGTACTGGGCCACCAGATACATCGGTTCAGGGCTACCTTCACATAGTAAAGATACATTTTAACAAACTATTTAGTTTCCTCTCTCAGTAAATAGTAACAAGATATATTCCACTTTGTGATTTGCTGACTTACGATTTCTTTGATCTTACAACTTAGCTACTTTACTATACTACTATAGCTGAGAAGTTGTATCGAGTGGGGGAACACCAGGAGGCTACCAGTGCCCCCAGCTACCAGTTACCAGTGGTACCAGTACCTCTGATACCAAGCATACCAGTGTTACCACCCCTCTCGTCTAAAGTGCCTCCCAAAAACCTTGGTAGTATTGACACCTCTCCTCCCTCTCTCATGATGGTCCCTCCTCCCCCTCCTCCTCCCCCTCTTCTCAAGCCCCCTGCTCCCTCCCACCCCATCCTCAAAGCTGCCCCCCTCAAGTCAGCCTCACCCCTCCTCAAGGGTGGTCCACCTCACTCCCTCCTGAAGGGTGGTCCTCACCATCGAGTACCAGTGTGTACGGTGTATTACGATAAAGTCAGCTTCTCTTCCAGTATACACCAGAATATACTGCCCCGGATTCCTGAGACAAGGAGACGGTAAGTGACCGGAGGTTATTTGATTTTCTCGTCATCAGCTGCCACCCACCAGACACCCACAAGATACCCACCAGCCACTCACCAGACACCATCCACCCTCCCCTAAAACCACTCATAGTACCACCTTTCCATCTTTCAGCCTCTTGAGGGGTACCCTTAGCGATGTTCGTAAAACTTGGAAAACATTTTTTATCTCGGACAATTTAACTGCGATAGACCGAGGGCAGCTCAGGCGACCCAATGGCTCATTAAATCGTCAATCAAGGAGACCGAGTCCACGGTCTATGAATAATACTCTGGGTGGGTACCTTTCTTAGACCGTACCCAGAGAACCAGAGGACTTATTGAGTTTATAATGGGATTTTTACCTAAGATATGAAATAAAGCTATCGATAGGACTGTCGCATTGGAACTTGGAAATACACTCCCGATTGCCGACTGTGTGTGCAGTGTATGTGGCATTGTGTACTTTAAATGCTCTAATGGGCTAATGTAATGTACCTTCTACCTACTGCCTTCCAAACAAACTTACAAACTTCTTCCAACGAACTTACAGCTTCCTTACTACAGTCGAATTTACCTGTGTCTTAAGTTAAGATGGTAATTACTAACTCAGATTCGTAGCTTCCCTGCAATACAAGTTCTTCATTCTTACCCTCTAACAGAAGTTAACAAGGGCCCCAGGCACTAATTTGAAGCCATTTAGACTCTAGATAGGAATATATCGAAAGATCATATATCATAGTGTCCTGAAGTTGCATGCTTCTAAATCGCAGAAGTCATATTATATTGCAGTCATTATTTACTCATCTATCAACAAGTGATAATCAATATAGCCGATAATAGCCGATATAATGTTGCTATAGATTGCTTATAAAGTGAACTATAATTTAACTAAAATCAGCCTATATGTAACATGATAATACACGTTGATGTTGGCAACTCTGTTGTGTCAGAATGTGTGTATCACTGTGTTACTAATAGCTACCACTCACTCCTACGTCCCCGCAACAATTAAAATATACAGATTTCAATGTACCTATAATGTCTGGATCTTATAATGTAAGAATTTAAATATCATGTAGATATACCAGGTTACTTAAATACACACCATTGATTCATGCCATTACTTTTGGATCACGAAATTGAAAATATCAGTAAAAATTTAAGACATATCAGTGAAGTTTCTTATCGAGATGAGATCATGAATTACCTGCATTGATCGTCACAAAAGTTACAGCAGTTAAATCTTTAGTATAGTACTTCTAACATTCTTACTCCGTATATCTTGCGTCATGAAAGTATACCTGAAGCTTTATCTATCTCAACAAGCAGAGTGTACTTGTGACACTATGTCCTCTTTGTCTTTGTTAGCGTGTCTTGTGATGTAACGAGTCATTGAAATCTTTAGTACGTTGTCTTGTTGAAATGGTTTTCATTCTTCACGATGGAAGAAAGTATGAATTGTGAGGAAATCAATGCGGTTTATTGCGTCATTTGTACTTGACTGCATGACGCAGTCCATTGAAAAGTGTCATCAGAAATATTAAATTTAAAGGGTTTCAAATCTGATTGAATTTCTTGGGAACGCTGGATACGACCCGGGACCCGGGAATTTGATTTTTTTTCCAAATTTTTGTTTGAACACATATTTTTGTCTGAACTATTGATTGGTTTTCACAATTAAAGTACTTACATGCTTATTTACTTATTTAGCTGACCATCGGTCTATGTTTTTCGTAAAGCTACAACATAAATTCCACCTTTTTACACAACCACGAAACCACATATCTTTAAATTCTTGCTTGCTTTGTAACAATCTGCGCTAAGGTCTAAATTTGTGCGAATACTGAAATAGACTGGAGCTGTAAATTATTTGGAGTTGTAAATTCGTGAACAAAGTGAGAAATTTAGCAAAGTTTGCAAATAAAAATAAGAAAAAGTTATTTTGAAGTTAACAAAGAATGATTTCAAGTCACAAAACATTTTGAAGTTAGTAAAAAACGCATTATTCCTTAATACACATTACACATCCTCATTGATTTCAAGTCACCCATCCCCACCTTCACCCTTTAACCCATTTCAGCGTTATCTTGTCGGACATGTCCGGTAGAGCTAAACGGAGTAATAACAAAAACAGCGGGGTAACGGACAATATCATTTACCCAAACATCAAAAAACAGTCAGGATTCAAAGAGTACACCTTCATTCTCCCATCGTAAGTCAGCTGCAAGTCATGCAAGCCAAGATATGAGCGATTTAAATTTTAAGATTTTTGAAAAAAATTGTTATGACGCTATTTTGAGCCGTTTATTGTTAACGTGCAGCCTTTCCCCTCACTCCTATGCTCATATTGGCCGGACATGTCACGTGACTAAAAACTTTGAGCTTAACGGGGGCAGCAACTGAAGCACCCATTGACTTGAAACTTTCAGTACACAAGTACTGAAAATTTCAAGTTGATAGGTTCTTCAATTATTGCCCCAGTTAAGTTCAAAGTTTTTATCACGTGACAAAGCCGCTCAATAATTTTTGTACCAAGTTTAGTTCCCTACATTCTGCTATTATCACCATACCTTCTCATACCTTCTCTCACAAAAGCTGGAAGTTATAGCATGATCTTAACATGTTTGCCAGGCGTCTTTGTAAATTTTCAAATTATCCTGATTTTCTTACTGTATATCGGGTGGTCTGTAAAGTTTATGATTGGATCTGGTGAGCCGTTGGTTAAATTCACTAATCACTTCATTACTGTCCATGCTATCGCGCTATCTGTTGAGCCTTGTAGATATTTTTATCGTATGAATCATTTTCAAATAATACACTATTTTACACGTTTCACTTACAAAATCCAACTTGATTTCGTACATTTCACTCACAAATTCATTGCCCCACAGAGGCAACCGACGCCGCATCTCAACCACAGCACTCACTCACAGCCGAGAGCCGGATGTCACCCACTACTGTGCTCGCCAGACATCAAATCACTCATCACATCACTCCTCAAATCACTCATCCGACCGAGCAACAAATCACTCATCAGACCGGGCAACAAATCACTCATCACATCACTCAAACCAAATATCACAGTCGTCCGATCAAAGTCTGTACTCAGAAAACCAGTCGACCATGAACACACAGACAGCAGAAGATCATAACTCACACGACCAATCACAGCAAGATGATTTCTCAATTCAACCCTTGATACCACTTAATGACGATGAAAAAGAACAACACGGCCTACTCGAACCCGACACACTCGAATCCGGATCACTCGACGGTTCTCAAAGTAACCTGGTTCAGCAGTCTGAATCACTCCACTCAACGCATCCTTCGCACCCCTCGCACCCTTCGTATACCTCATCAAATCCCTCGCTCAACAACTCATCAAATCCCTCGAATAGCCACTCCAAAAGCCACTCAAACCCCTCAAATAGCCACTCCGAACCCCTCACATACCCACTCGAACAACCCTCGCCCTACACCCCACCGCTCCAAATCCTCCATGCTTTACGATCGTCACTACTTCTCGGCCAACAAACCGTACCGATTCTACTCCTCCAAGTCGGCCTCCTACACGGCCCCCTCCCGCCCTAGGTCGAGTGTTCGGCCCTCGGCCGACTCACCTTGCCGGGTCTCGTACTACAGCCTCACCCCTACTATCTGCAATATGAGGTGAGTGATAGCTGTAGGTTATAATTCTGGGGAAATATAGCGTAGTATGATCATATCGCTGCGAGAAAAGATATTCCGATCTCGCCCAATATCCGATGTTTTTTCAACTCGGAATGCGAATGCATGATTTCTTGAGCTGATCGGCGCCCCCCCCCCCCAGTATCTGGTAATAATGATAATGTATAGCTCACAGTGATAGTATCACAAGTCTTTTTACAATTCAAAGGTAAATCTTTCCAAGAGATATGAAGTACCCTGATCTAAAATTCATACATGATGTCGCGACTACCCTGAACTAAATTCCAGATTTCCCTGTACCCTGTACTCAATTCCCTTAAGTACTGAAAATGTACCACTTATGTGACTTGTACATTTTCCTTTTTCCATGCTGAGTTTTTGCCAAAAGCTTGAGCGGTTAAATATTTTGCATGACTTGCATGTAACAACTTAACTACTAACGAATCAGTTGATGTCCGGAGTTGACCAGAATCAGCGACTCGGTGGTTTTGTCAAAGTATTGTCAAAATGAGTTATTTAGATTTAGAAAAAAAGATCAATGACGGTTGACAGACAAGATTCCTAACATTAACTGACAGGATGGCTCATGATGTATTCAAATCAATTTATATAAAAACAAATTTCATGATATATTCCATATACCACATCAATCATTTACATCTTATTATGAACATATAAATGTATAAATATCACAACGATTAATCTTTTCAGATATTTTAATCCAATTACATTCCCAACACCAGTCTTTTGTCTCTTGCAGTCACCAGGTTCCAAATAGTGGATATATTACAGTAAGAGGAATTCTCGCGCTTTGAAGATCAAAGCTTCTCCTTTTTTCTAAAGAAGAAACGAAGGAAACGAGAAGTAAAATGTCACCGGTTTTTTTTAAATCTTATGCCCAGTTAATCTTCAAACAATTTTGAAAAGTATAAAATGTCTGAATTTTCAAATTTCGGTGAAAATGCTTTTTTTTTGAAATTTAGAAATTTTGCGCGACTCATGAACACAAATATTTACCCCATGACCTGACAATTTGAGTTTAGGATAAACCAATCTAGGTGTGAGTTTATTCTGAAATCATCAGATGAATTTTCCATATGTTGCTGCAGCTGGTTGCTCAGTTTCTTGATCATGTGTAAACATCAGTTTACATGAAATCATCTCAGCGACTATCCAAGGCCGTTTTACAATTTATAATTCACATTATTAGATAACAGAAACTTACATAAACGAATGAGATTTCACTATTCAAGTTACGCCTCTTCTTTTAATTGTATCTTTAAAGTTTTCTATGCTTGTCACTGAGAACTTGCTCTCTACTGTTATGAGTGAACTTGGTAAGTTCTCGTGTAATGTAAGTGTAAAGTGTGTGTTTGGCGGGTCTTTTTAGCTTGATAAGCAGCTGTAAAGTGAGTTGCAGTCGAAGCTTGAACTTTCGAGTCAGTTTTACAAAGATTAAACAGACTGGAATAAGATCCATTGAAGGTGCTTATCGAGCAATCGATATACCAAAACACTGTGAAATTGGTATTAACATTGAAGAATACCCCCCCCCCCTTAACTAGAGTTTCAGTATGAATCACGGTGCCCACATTACGGCTGGGCTTTTTAAAACTTTATTCTTCAGGAAAAAGCGACGAATTTTTAATCCCCCCTTATCAAACTTAACAGTGAGACGGTTAAATTTATACGGTTTAATTTATACGGCTTGATTAATTTTGTTTAATTAATTTTTGATTATTGACTCCCCCCCCCCCCCCCATTAATCAAGATATAACAAAAGCATCGCACACGACTATCTTGTAAAGTTGTTAGTGTGTTAAAATGTTGCTCATGATATGATTACTAATTTGCGACTTAATGAATGCTAATTTTTCTGAATCCTAATATCAGGGATTGTGTTGAGAAACACACTTTGTGTAAACCAACACTTGACAACAATAGCTGTTCGAAAATTTGTACATTTCCAATGCATGGTTGTGGCAAGGATTCAAGGTACGCAGGTAATGTATCTGGAGAAATGAGCAATAAAACATTTCCTTTTCCTCAGGGAATTCGTCCAAGAATCCTTCAAATCTTATGAATTGAATAATATCACGGTGCCAAGAGCTAATAACCATGTACTAAAGATCTTGCAAGCGTTATTCTTAAATTTTCGCAGATTTGTCCCACAAAAGTACCACGCGCGGGTTTGATAGACGTAACGCGCGAAAATATTAGCTAGTGACAAATTGCAAAACGATTGCGCTTACCGTGACATAAAGTGTTGCGCGGCGTAACGCGCATTGATCTCGATTTCATTTCATCGGTACTTTCATGTCGGCCTTGTTTTTGCCCTTGAGTATTCCAAACCCGATTTTAAACTTGACAAGAAGGGATTTAAATAAACAGCACACGAATGTATATTGTATGCACACATGTAGTAATCAGTATACAGTTGCAGTGTGAACTTTACTCTTCGATCGATGGTGTGCAATAGTTCATTTCGATGTAACCTGCAGGTTGCATTGAAACATGTCATGAAACTAAAACTTTCATGAGAACTAGAGTCACAACTAGTAACTATTTGCGAACGATGTGATTGTCTAGCTACAGTCTGTAGACAAGATTTTTTTTTATAAATTTACCTCCCTTTGTGTAATTTTCGGTTCATTGTTAATCCCTTCCGTATTATGTTTAAATTCGTTCGTCGCTCAACGCTGATCCATGTTGCCAATGCGGGGAAAGCAACGATAGAGAAATATCGACATGAATTAGCGTTGGTAACTGCCCAGATTTTCAATACTTCATTTGCTGTAATTGTTAATCCGGTGTGAATAGATCATGCTAGCATGGACGCAAAATTTGGGCGAGGTACTGGTAGATTTTTCGCGCCGTCAACAGGAAAATGCATTCGCGCGCCACGTAGGTAATCGAATCAATTTTGCGCAAGGTTGTGACAGGCTGAATCATCTTCGCATTTTCACAGACCTGCATTGACATCAGACCTGGGATAATCGTGTTTTACTGTGTTTTACTGTGGACCCGTGGACCCAGCCTCACCTTAAGGTGATACCTTACCTTAAGCCTACCTAACTTTTTCTGGGTTCCTCGATTGGTTTCTGGCGTTAAATTCACTCGTCAGTTTTCACAAGCTGCCCTTTTGTCTACCGACTTTCGACGATAAATCATCGTCGCAGTTCAGGGTTACCAAAACTTCCCCAACTCCTCATGTTAAGTACCAACCTAATCCTAGAAATTTTATACTTTTCAAATATCGTTCATGTCTAATAATTAATCAACGCTCTCCTTTTCGTTGCAAGACGCACATCTTTTCATCTCCCAAAAAGCCTGAAAGGACGATGCTGCGATGCTACTCATTACGCTCTGGCATCACACCATCTCATCGCAGGTACGTGACTTGTGAGGGATGAGAAAAACATAAACACTGGTCACATGACAACAAGATGCCTCTTATCTGGCTCCTCGCCAGATAAGACCTTATCGTCCTCACCTTCTCGTTGCTTCATTACAAGACCTCTTCAGCTGTGTACCACGTGATTCACTCACAAACACACACATTGCGTCTCTCCTCTGTTCAATTAATTATATGACCATGGCGATCCTAAGCTCCTTATATTTACAATCTACCTACCTCTATTCACCTACGTGAATTTATTCTTTGTGTGTCGTGGATTATAAACCTACGGACATGGATGATGGTGAATGATGCGGGCTTTCAATTTGCATTACATCTGTGAGGGTGCTGTGAAGTGTTGCGTATCCATGGAAATTGTGCGGTTTTTGTCTTCTACTTTCGCTGAAAGAATGATGGTATATAATAGAGTTATATCAGCCCGCTCACAGCTTTGATAACATAAGATGTTGCTCAGAAGCATGAAGTATCTATAAATTCAATTCATGCAGTAAACACAGCTTTCTGGGCTTATTTATTTCATGATCAATCTGTTATTGTCTACGATAATCACATGTTTTTCGAAAGCTCCTGGCTTTAAATTTTCTCGTAGCATTCAACGCTTTCAAATTTGGTAGTTTCGTGTTTTCATAAGTTCATAGATAGATAGAACATTTTGGTTAGCGTAGGTTAGAGAAGGTGAGATGTGTCAGATAAATTTTTCTTGTAAAATGTGAATCATTCTTGTAAAAATGTAAAGAGGTAGGATATCATAAAGTCATAACTTTGGAGTCTTGAATTTCTTCCTCTTTAGTTTTTGTTCTTAAGAATTTGTAAATCTGTGATTTTCTATTTCCTTATTTCCGTTATTAAGTTAAAACTTTTAAGTTTCGAAGTCCAATAAATGTAAAAACATTCCTCTGCTACCCCTCATACAGCACGTGTGCTCCTTTATAATGTTTCTGCTTCCGAATATTAATTTGTTTCCATTATACGACGATCTTCAGAGCTTCCAGGCGCCAAGTTGTCGAGATAGCTGCACTTCACTCCTTGATCCGGGTCAGCAAGTAATATATTTCATATAATTATACGCGAGTTGAAGAGATGCTAATATTGCACTCTCACACGACCAATAGGCGGTTTAGCGACAGCAACTGTCTACTTTAAACCATCATTATGACATCATTCGAAGCAGACTGTTTTCCGAAATAATCCATATATATTCCAATGCTCTGGATACATATTTTGTTAGAATTATCTTTATTAGATCTTCAGGCATTCCATCAGCAGCTGTGTGGACTTGTGCATGTTCTGTGTATGATTTTGTGCGGTTGTTAAGTAGGTGTTTAATGTGTACGGTATATGTGCTAAGTAATCTGGCGTTGGAAGTGCACGAAGACCCCCGTATACTGATCGGTACTGGTATTCTTCACTGATCATTTTGTATGAGTATGGTGTCGCCGTTTAGACGTATAGTGGTGTTAGATGGTGGGGCAGTGGGCATTTTAAAATCGCGGGGATTTTAACATCGTTGGTACTTTGGTAGGGTACAGGGCTGCTAAAGCGTATGATGACTGATGGCCCGTACTATAGCCCGTTTGTTGCTGTTTTGTTGTTAAGTCGGTATTTTCATATCGTTAGGTAGATTCGTATATATTGTCAAAACGGCACACTTATGGAAATTCTATAATTTTACCTTTATTATAAAAAAGTATAATTTGAGCAGTGATTTCAGAAATCAAGATTTTTGCTATTTATTCGAAGATTCGTTGACAGATTCATTGTAACTCTGTAATACAGTGAGTTTACTTAGCAAGAAGTTAGTAAGTTTATTATCGACAGAAAATGAGTGTTCTGGGTAAGCACATTTGATTCGGAAGTGCACGAACCGACTTTCTATCACGTTTTTATCCCAATCAATCGCTGCACCAACTAACTTAATATGATAAGTTAATATTCTTTTTAAATAATTGCTCAGATAGAATTTTAAATTTATCCGTAAATCGAGATCAAAAGGCAGATGAAACTTGTTTTCTTGTCCATCTCCGAGTTACAAATTTACAATGAGAAGCAGGAAAACCAAACTTCCTTTTCAACAACGATAAATGAAAAACACGAAAATCAGAATGCAAAATTATAAAATTTATCGACGAATTGTGCAGAAGTAGCGACAATTCAACATAAGGCGGAAATCTCTGTTTGCAAAATCCTCTAGACTACGAAAGTTGGAGCCGACAAAAGATGACGTGATTATGTGATCACTCTGACTATTGCTAGTGGAAACTTACTATCGTAATTATTCATCATTCAAGTGCAGCTGAGTTATATTCATCTGCATGCAATGGAGCAAATGTTGTAATTGAATGGTTAATGTAAAGTTAAAAATGCTTTCTCATATTTATGTTTTATTAGTTCTATAGTTACAGAATAATTTAAGTTTATTTTGTGTCAGATGAATATCTGACCTTTAAAAACTGTTTTCAACATTTCGAATCGTATAAAACTTTGCCAAAAAACACCGGCGTGTGCCAAAAAAGAGCGTACAAGGTACTTTTTCTAACATCGTCTCACTGGGACTTGGTTCTTATAAATACTCAACAACAGTTAAACCGCGGTCAGTTTTGACTTTTGATTGGAAATTTCACTGAAAAGGCTGCTCCACTATGTTAATCCGCAGAGAAAGTTATCATTTTAGTATAGATTTTTAGCCCGTCACTACTAAAAGAATTAACAACATATGATCGCTTGACCTCTTCTCAATTCCCATAGGTAACTACTACCTACCCACTCGAAGGTTTACCATTGAATAAACCCATGTGAGGCATTATCCCACGTCTAGTTAAACAACATATTATGCTACGGTACGTGTATACTGTTGAGCTGGTTTGTTCGTTTAGTTGTTCGTTAAGTTGTAGTTCTGTTACTCATCAACTGCCAACTACTCTCAGATTACCAAGTCTATAAAGCTATAGTTACCTGTTTTACCAATGTTTTAGGGCGTTTTATAGTAAGGCAGAGCTAACTTGTATATTTTGAATTAAGATTATTTATGCTTCATCCCCTTGAGCTTGATAAAGTTATGAATTTACCCGATGAATTATCTAATTATAAATTTAGCTATTTAGTGGTTGGCCCATAATCTAATATAACTGTTTTAGCTTACTACTTCATCTATTTATTTCTCAGACTATAATTTAGCTCCAAACAAAATATGTATATCCAAGCAACTGTGAATGTTTTCGAATATTAGAATATTGAATGATTTTAGTACTCCTCACTGCAACTTGTTATGTTTTATAATGTTTACTTGATTTGGAGTCATACAATCGTGTACAAACCTATCTGCAGCAAGCTCAAGAAATTTATTTCACTTTTCTGAATAACTTATTTCGGTGCAACATTACCAATGTTTAGCAAAAATTTAATTTTGTCATGTACTAATGTCTCAAGTTCCTGCCGTTTCCCAATGTTTGATGTTTGTTGATTTGCCACTATTGTATTTTGTTATGGCGACAATTTTAAAACTCTTCATGCACTGCAAATATTTAGTATAAGACCTAAACCACAATCTCAGATCATTTAAATCTTTGTTCATTCAAAATATTTCCTTGTGTTTAAGTATGGAAGAATGAACCGTAGAAGGGACGATATGGATTGGACCGCCATTCTGCAATCTATTGCTACCCGGTACCATTTCAGGTTAGTAACTGATGATTTTCCCAGGGGGAGCTGACGATAATCCACTCTGTAAGATCTTAGTAAGTTTGTAAATTTTTCAATAATCCTCATTAGCAAACTCATATTCGAATGTATTAAGAAGTGTTGCACAGTTTGCTATGGTAATCGTTAAGTTCTTGGTATGTGTGTCAAGGTGCCGGGAAGTTTTGGTAACTCTTCATAGACATCCGCGAGTCAAAAAAGGACCAAAAAAGTACTGCGCCGCGCGCACAATTGCCAGCCTTCTCCGTTGAAATTCTTAAAAGAAAGTTCCGTGACGTTGGCGTTTCGTCACAATTACTTTCGTGCAACGTGGGCAGCTTGTTTATCATTTGCTCTCAACAATCTTATCAATACATATCTATCCTATATCATTTCACCAATAAATATATCGCTTATCATCAGATGACTCTTGCCATAACTCTTTTTTAATTACATTTGTGCAGCTACACGTATGATACTCATATCATCCCATCTTCATCTAGCTCAGCACATCCCTCTCACACAGCTTGAATGGAAACATGCTGTGAAGACACACTGATAAATAACATATATTGCATTCTCACAAGCCTCGTGTACATATAATATGTCAGATCCATTTGATCATTGCTACGGTTTAACTGTGTTTAAGTGTAGTGGCTGCTTAGTTGTTGTACTTGTAAGTTATGTGTGCGTTTAGTATTTATCAGGCGACGTTTTTGCCGAGTGTCGAATTGTACCGAAAACGTTTTTTGCACCAATTCAGATTGAAATATACTTGGTATGTCACTGCAGGAAATCTATATGAACTTCGAAAATTACGATGGCACAATATTAGGCAACACAAATTTTAGCATCTTTGTTTGGCTCCTTCCCTTGCACAGTCCTGCATCATATCGTCCAGGAACCTCAGGACTGGGGACTGCCCGGACTTTTTGCAGGTCCGTCCTCCTTTTAACAGGGACTCTAAGGACTCAAAGGGAGCATCTTAAACCGACAAAGGAAAACCATGGAAGGGCCATTTTGCTCTTTATCTCCTTAAACAACATAACAAGTAAAAGGCTATTGATTGAGGTTCATTAACTTAAGATTTTGCATGTTTTATGAGCTCCACCATCGTTTTTCCTCAAATTTGATTGTATAAAGATTAAAGAAGTGGTGTTCAGTCTAAAACAACATGTGTCCTTGAGAAAGAGCTCAAGTCTCTTTAGCGTTTTCCTCTGGCTACGAATGAAATTCCCACCGTGTCTGCCGCAAGGTGTCTGCGAGATTACTTTCTATAAAGCTCCTTGATACTTCATGATAAGATGGAGTGACTCACACCACAGGATCAGTGGACCACGTGGCATGGTCTGTACATCACGTGACATGGTTTAGATTATACGACCAGCTGTATATCACGTGACTAGCTGTATATCACGTGATCAATAAACTAAAGGTTTTACGGGGGAAATAGGAGTGATATGCTGCTCTCTTTACACCGATACACCGGATTTGTGTGTCTTGGCTTCGTCACATTACTTTTAAGCAGCTGTGGTCCCTCACTGATCAATGATATATCTAAAGTGACCATAGCAACGGCCTTATGGTTCTTTTTCGTGATACAGGAAATAGTATAACTGGGACCATATATCAATGACTTTTTCCTATAGCCACAGCTTTTATGTGATATATGGGATATTTGAAAAGTAAAGGGCCATCAATGACTTTTCTTGCCATGGTGACGGAATGAAAATATATGCTAACTTGCATAATTGGGCAATGATTTGGATCGTTAAACCGTTCTCATATATATTCGTCTTTGGTAATGTTAGAAAGTCTTACGGCAGCCAGTGGATGATTTTTTCATTTTTGACACCAGGCCTTTTCTTCTTACGGAGGAAGCATATTTTGTGTTTATGCACAGATTAAAGTTCACATTATCATTTATGATTATAAATTGTCGCATATCACAAGCTAGGATAGCTCTCCCAACAATTCGTACGATTGATTTAAGATTCCACAATCAAGAGGCATTCACCGGACTTCAATTCTTCAATTGATGAGGAATTGCAGGAATTCAGCCTGTCAGGATGGTGCTTGAGTAGTTGAGTACTTGCATTACAGTCGAGTTTTTTGAGGACAGAAAGCCATCAACAGAGGGGAAAAGTCCTGAGTTTGCTTTCTAAATTTCGCCAATTGTTAAAATAAGATTTTGGATGGTGGCGACTGGCGAGTCAGTTCTCTGTACTTGCCTGAAATTGCCATACATGTCGAACTGAAGTCTCCATACCATGACGTAACCAACCAGCCTGATGACCCATTATAAAATAAAATATATCTATCGGTATATCAGTCTTACGTCACTTAGCTCAATAGCTCAAGCTGTTCCTCCTATATTTCCATAATACGTCATTAAGAGCTATCATTTCTCCTAGATCTGAGCTCTTCTGGCCACCTGAGCCTCAAGCAGCAAGAAAAGTCGGAACTCTTCTGCGACTTGTATATCATCGTCAGCTCGCGATATTATTAAACACTTTGAAATGATATATTGATTGATATATCTATCTTTCTCTCAGCTCCGGTTAATGAACATCGAATTACTTTCCTACTTGAGCATTGTTTTTGTTCTGTGAGTGTTTGCTAATTTTCTAATTTCTTTGATCGATCCGCTCAATTTGAGTCTTTGAGTTGACTATCCGTTTTCCAATTTAAAAATGATTTCATTTAAGTAGTTACTCGTTTCTAATACTTAAGAACTTCTTGTTTATTGCTCTTCAGTTTAATATGAATCATACGACTGTGCAATTTTTATTTTATTTAATCATTTTTCCGTGGAAATCAACCTGATATCTTGAGCAAATTCTTTCTCAGATCTATGCCCAGAAAGAAAATTAAACTAAGTTGCTAGATGAAAATTGTGTTCAAGATCATTTAACTTATTAGCGAAATCAAGAATTATAGTTTAATTGACGACACAGTTTGTTTTTTTTTGCGATGAGATGGATTTTCCTCACAAATATCTAGGTGCTTCTAGAAAAACGATCTCGAAATTGATGATGATGATACGGAAACTATTTATTTGCAAAACAGCCCTGTTTAAATTAGAGTTAGCCTAAACAGTGTGGCCTCGTTGCTCCTTCGTCAAGAACTGAGTGGATCTTGCTCCGGAATGAACGCACACTTTCTAGAAATTTGAATATCTGAGATTATGAGATTATGAAAATAGAAACCTGAAAAAAACAAAGCAATTTATAGGTTCATGGGACAGTCGATTCAAGTTCCGAGTTGGAGAGAAAGAGACTAAGTTTCTGTCCAAAATGCAATTTCATCACTTCTGATAATTGATTGGGCAATCAAACAATTAAGACCTCTACTAGCTACCTTATACGGCTACCCTTGCGATATTATTTTGATTGTCTTACAGGCGCTTTCTGGCAATTTTCATGAGCCAGTACTAATGTACCCTAAATACTTAAATGTAATCAGCCATGCCATATCCCCCCACTGGTTTGAACCAATGAAGTAATGTCTATGTAATGAAAGAGAGTACCGCATATGAAGGAGCATCCCTCCGTTTAACAGTGACCGCTGTGTGATGCTGTCACACTATAATAGAGCCTGTTGATCCATGGAATTAGTGGTTAACATGTAAACCTTTAACTTTAGTGGTTTTTGTTCTCGCAGTCTCCAAAAGATTCATGTACCTGTCCAATAAAAACTTTTACAATATTGTTTTTCGGGTTGAAGTCAAAACTTTTAATCTTAAATCCAACCAAAAGAAAAATTTTCACGATGTTGTAATGGTTAGATGGAAATTGTGCAAGTTATGTCATCAATTGAATTTCCATATTTAAACAATAAAATTACTGTGCATTCGTGATTCGGCCGTAATTTTATCCCATAGTATAGTCATTGTCTCGATTAAACTTAGCTTAGCTAAAATAAGAACTATTCTATAATTATAAATTTCAGTATTTTGTATCCTGCCAACTTATTATTTCACAAAATTTGAAGTTGTGAATCAAACCTGATCGTTTATCACATTTTTTGTTATTTGCTTGCTTCTTTGCGACAGAAATTCCATCATTTTTTCTTCGTGATTCCCGTTCTTACATGTTGTATAGATCTATCTACAGCCTTCCCTTACTTCCCTTAGTGCCAAATAACCCCTTCCCCTTCTGTCTTACTACTTCCGTAGCTCCCTCAGCCTCCCCCCATCCCCTTATATTCCCCCAAATAACCCGGAGACAGTATCCCCTAAGAAGAGGAGGCGGCACTCTCAGACATGCTCCTCTACACAGTGCCTCGTAGTGCCAGCGCCACTCCCACCCCTTCCTCAAAGTCACGTGTCTCTTCCAAGTCACGTGTTACATCTGCTCGGTCACGTGATGCCCATATAAGGTCACGCGTTGGCTCTGCCAAATCACGTGCTACTGACCAATCACGTGCTTCTGCCAAATCACGTGATTCCCTTATATGGTCACGCGCTTCTACCCAATCACGTGACTCAGACCCTCGGTCACGTGACTCTACGCGTGACTCTTCCTCCCCATCCTCGCCTAAACAGCGAGGGGGGAACTCTAGTCCCAGCAAGATGTCCCGTCACATGGTCCCTTCCCGGGTGGTTGTCGGGAACCCTCGACTGTGCCTGTACTGGTGGAGTGGAACCAAGTCATGAACTTCATCAACAAGAAGTACTTCAACAAGTGAGTCCTATTGGTAATTAGATGAAATCCTTCTCATACCTTTTGAAGTATCCAACTTGCTCCCTAAAGTATAGACTCTAAGTAAAGCGCAGTCGGCAGTACAGTTTTCAAAAAATATGGAATGATCGTTTCATATGTTTAGAGATGTTGAAACAATTTTTTGCGATACGTTTTGGTAATTGATTAATCTTGGACTATAGATCATTGAGCTTGAACATCTATAATCATGCAAATTTCAATGCATATGAAAATTCTTCGTCAAATTGAATAGCTGAAAGGTCACAATTTTATCAAAACAAAGTTTTAAAATTGCAATCAAATTCAATCCTCATATTGGAATGTTTAATGTTTAATGTTTACTGGAAATAACTATTTGGAAAGTCACGGTTGAAATTCAGTAACAGAAAGTATGATTGTCAATGAGTCAATGCACCAAACGAACATCCTCTCTTTTTTAAGCATCTGGACACTGGCAAGCAAATGCCCTCTTTCGCTCGGGCGAGTCATACGAATCATCCAAGTGTCCCCACTTAGAAATAGCCAGCCGATTCTGTCTCCCGGCATTTGGGAAAAGGTTAAGAGCTCGATCCGGCTGATCTTTGGCCCACGGTGCTTTTCAACACTGATCCCCAAACGGCTCCCTACCATCAGTCCAAACCCAGCCCTCTTTCGTATTGTATTCCCCTCCTAGCCACATCCAGTTTGAGTTCTCCCAGATTGACTTCGCTGCATCCATCCCTCCCAGAAAGAGAAGTGCGTCATCCTGCAACTGCTTGAGTTCCTCCTTACTCCTCACTTTAGCCATGGTAAGACCTGCGTCCTGACACGACTTGTGGGCTTCACTCCACGTGCTTGCTTTGTCAGAGATGATATAGCCTGCTTGATAATCACATACAAACGGGTAGGTCTCCGCCTTGTCGCCCACATCCCATCCACCATTGAAGTTAATCCTCATGTGATGCCCACCCTTAGCTGGCTCTGGATTCCTCACCCAATTGGAGTACTCCTCTGGGTGTGACCCGTCTGCCCACTCCCAATCCTCCACCCTGTACTCCTCCTTTTCCTCCTCTAGATTCCCTGTCTTCCTGAGTCCTGTCCACGCCCACTCCTCGTCTGCCCAGTTCCCGGATACTTCCGGGTACGCCATCCGTAGGAGAAGACTCAGTTCCACCGCCCGCTGTTCCGAGCTGATCGGCGCCAAACTGCGGATACCCCGCATGCCCGCGCACCGTTCGGCCGCGGTGTCGTAATCCACTTTCTCCGTGAAAAGGACCATGTTACAGGTGACGAAGGACTCCTTTTTGCTGTTCTCCGAGAGGAGTTCCCGGAGTCCGGACAGTGTTTTCTTCTCGCTGTCGTTAAGGTCTGAGAGAGATTTGCCAGCCAGTATTGCAAAGACCATGGTTAGGTGTATGATCGAAGTCATGATCATCCCACTCTCTGATTTGATCGGAAGTATAGAAAAGGAATGTTTTTTGCATCCAAAGTTCCAAGTGAATAAGTAATGGGGCTATAGTACACGCCCTCAATCAAGCGAATAAAGGAATAGAGTGGTGTCGAAGGAATGATGAATAAAACAGTTTCCACTTGGAATCATAGGATGCAAAGCTTTTCATGTGGTAGCTTCAATCAGCAGGATGCAATACATTCAAAATATAATGAACTCAACGCCCACCAGTCGCATAAATGAAGTTTACATAATATATTGTGTTATATTATGTTTTAATTGGATCACCATTTCCAAGTAAGTCAGTATAACGAGTGTACATTTGCATTCTCGTTATTTAGTAGAAAGGGTCTGAATAAACGAAATAATATTTAAATATTTAAATCATTGGATCACATACTATAATTTGGAGGTGGCAAGTTATGCGGGAGCCCTTATGTCCGTTTTGGTTTAACGGTCGTCGATCTTCTCCCAACAAAGGGACTGGATCATGGGGGAGGAAATATGCATCCTCATCTAATACTGGAATACGCAGCACTAGTTTAACATACCCTGGCTCACCCTACAGTCTGTCTAAATCTCGGCTACAGTCTACACCTCGGCTAACCAACGGGCTCCACTATACACCACCCCCCTTGATATTAAATCCTAAATGAAGGAAATAATGTCAACAGTTTTTGATCGAAGGCTATAAAATCACTCTTTAACGAAGAGGGTGGATCAAAGAGGTTTTCATGTACAATGCGTCTATTGATCGAGTTTTGTTTTCCAACATCATGTTTTCCAACGTCATGTCCCTACTATGTGAGTATATGGGCGATAACCGAGGCTCAATTTTAAGTTTCTATTCGTTTAAATTTCGTCAAGGAATGTCAAATCATTTAAAAATAATATGCAAAACATTTAAATTGTTTTCAAAACATATACATGATTACGAAATCATATTATGTTCGAATGAGAATGACGATTGATCTGTTCTCTCAAGTATGGAAAATGACGTGGGTGGTCTTGAATAGTTTTTGAAAGCATAGAATATAAATTTTTCTCGCTATGGTTACAAAGAGTGGAAAGGTTGCGGAAGTACAATCAAATAAGCAAATGCTTACCTTTTTAAATATTTTTGTTTCCATTCAAAGCTTTGTTTATTATTTTCTTTTTCTCGGTCACAAGCCGAAGCTCCTTTTTCAAACTTTTAAGGAAGTGCGATTGAAGTTTTGTGGGCCAACATGCCACTCTGTGTCATTCTCTGTAGGGATTTGTTGAAAAGTACTATTGTTATACATAACCTCATTCAAAATATTTATATTTACGCAAACATAAACATAAGCTACTGGATTCTGTATAAGTCTTTGTGTTCATGAGTCGCGCATGGTAAAAAGTTTAATTTTCTCAAATATATTTTTCAAAATTTTTCGAGTTTAAAAAACTCGAGTATGAGAAGATGATACGGATCCTTTGATATGTATTAATCATATCTCTCCCGTAGTATGAATGCTATCTCAGTATCTCATTTGAGCTGCGTTTAAAAAACACCGCACACCATATTTAATCTTAACTTTCTTGAAGTAAACATGTATAACGCATGATTACAGAGCTCGTTTATAAAAACGATCACTGGTAACGCCATCGGATGAGCAGAGCTATGTGCAGCTAGCGCTATATGAGACATTTTTAAAACGCAAGGAAACATTTTTAAGTATAAATAATATATACAGTTGTTTTTTAAACAGCTCGTCGTATATAAAAAACACACGCCGCTACAGACACACAACCGTACTCCGGTGTTCGTGTTGCAATATAAGTCCTGCATATCGCTACCGTCACTAGTTAAATTCTTCTCGCTGCTCTGGTTTAGCTCCACCGTGCTACACACGCTTGGTAATTATTATTGTAATCACATTGTTATTGTGTCTCGGTCGGATAGTTCGGAAAACGCCGATTAATTATATTCCCGGATATAATTCGGTGGTGTTATTACCTAATATTTATCGTATGGAGTCGCAAACGGAGTCTTGCATCGTGATAGCCGCCCGGAAGTCTTACGGGATCACGCTGAAAAGGTAAGATAGTTGACGTGTTACATCATGCATGTACGTAATGCGCGCGCCGCCGCGCGCGGAAATATATAATGCGTTTTTGAGGAAATTATAAGTTTTTCACATCGTACGCAAGGTATCGCTTAGCAATTTGTAACAATGATCATTTATACGTTTTATCGAATATATTGTTACAATGTTTTACGATGATTTTAATACACGTGGAAAACGGATATTAATTATATATTACTGACCGTACACGGTCACAGACATATTAATTATATCGTAAAGTGCTGCGTAAACTATATTTCAGTGGCATTATGGTTTTAACTTTTTTAATATCTCTCTCTCCATATCATCATGTCAATATATTTTCTGCAACATATAATATAGTGCGTCCTGTAAAATATATTGCATGTTACAGGAGCTTCTAAGCAACGCTGCTCTATGTAGCGCTATTCATTGGTCCTACTGCTTATCTCTTTATCTCATCTTTGGAGCTCATCCGTAATATTATCTTATCAGGATTTGTTCCTACTGCTTATCTCTTTATCTCATCTTTGGAGCTCATCTGCAATATATTCTCTTATCAGTAGTAATATGAACTGTTATCAGGAGTTGATAGTTATATCATAGGATATCATTGATAATAATTCATCCGTTATTATCGCTTGATTGCTAGGCCTTATTAGTTTGTAATTGTAAGCCAGCTGCTGTCCGTCGAACACTGATCATTAATTACATATCATTGTTTACAAACCACTCTGAAGCCTAGCTTTGTAGGTACTATAAAGCTATATAGAATATCGCTGATTACTCATGATACCGTAGTATGAAGTATATGTGCTCTATATTGGTGTACCTGCCTCGAATCACTCTGTTGTCCAGTTGATCTCTGGCTATTAGGGGTGTTTGGAAAACAGGCGGTATAACGTCACTAACTTACCATTTCACGCTCTGAGAATGACGTCACTGGAATAGTTTTATTACTACATTAGTTAGTTAGTTCGTTCTATTGAGGTGCAGCGCATACTGTGAATATAATAAATGTATATCCTCCTCTTCTTCAACTCTTTACAACTTCACTAAAAGATGTGTCCTCCCACCGAAATACACGCCTAAATGTGACGTCATATCATCACAGATTGAACAGCTGAAATGGGCTGTTGATGACGCAAAACACCGCCTATTCCTTGCGACACCACCTTTAGATTGAGCCTATTCCTCGCTGCCACCACCTTTATAGATTCTCAGATTGGCTGAGAGTCTGACTTCATACCGGTCCAGGAGGTCTGTCAGAGAGCTGCTCTCTCAGCAGCGATCCTTGCTACACTAGCACTAGTACGTCACGCCTTCTTTGAAAAGTCACGGCATTAATGTCATGGTGGTTTAAGGGATGTTTTTAAAATTTTATTTTGAAATTTTCAGTGTGGTTTAAAGTTTTTATTTTACTTTCAAAAATCTGTATGATTTATTCGCTTTGTAAAAATTTTTCCACTTGTTAAGCTGTGAGCCTTATTTTAGCCTTATGGCTTCGTAATCAAAAAATTTCTTTTCTCCAATTGATAATCTTCATTGTCCTCATTTCTGCACTTAGTTCTTTAGATAGATCTCAAGTTTCAACCCACTTAGCTATTCTTATCTTCTTATGCTACCATCAATACCATATTCAATTTCTGGCATTTCATGCCCTCCAATATTTCCTCTAAATCTGTGCAATATGAATATGGAATAAAGTTGTTGACTGATTCAGTATATTCTTCCGATTTTTGCACACTCTGCCACTCTGTTCATGCCACCTGTCATGCCAGGAGAAAGACCCATCGTTCCGTAAAATATGGTATTCCTATCTGGAACATTGCATTTCTATCTTGTATTCATTCGATTGGACAGTTCCCTTCAGTTCTGTTTCTAGGGTGGTGATCTGTCCTAGGATTTAAATGAGTTACCTGCCTTTTATTTTAATGTTAGTGTCTGAAAAATGGGAAGTTGCATTAGATTTTAATGGTTTAATTCTGAAAAGTTGCATTTCATTTATCAGACTAAGCATTCATATTGTTTAGCGTCTCCCAATTAACTTTTAGGCTAATGTCTATAGCTGCCTAGCAACTCTTAATTTTCAAACATATTTTCTGGAAACAATTTTCAGATTTTTATTACATTTTATGTGTTGACCAAACTATTATAATTACATCGCATTACTTTATGTGCTTATCAATTGCTTTTTAAATTTTTCATTTTACTATTTCTTTGTCCTAGCAAAGAAAGATATGCACAGCACCGCTATTATTTTTAAAAGCTATTTTCAACTTTATTCATAAACTTGGATACATAATTACAATCTTGAATTATATGTATCGTCTTTGTTAATTTCCGCCCTGAAATTCCACAAAGGAAATAACTTGAGCAATATAAATTAAAATCATTTTATTCTGTCACTTTCCGAACTTGCTATAATAATCACGATGAGTCATGATCTTAATGGACTTTGATATTTTCTGTGTGAGATCTCCTATTTTAAAATCTCCTTATTTCTGCGGAAGGCAGATTCTATCAGTATCAGAGATATTCGTGAATTGCGGTTTTTTGTAGATCATGTGTTGTGCGGGTCTATTGTGAAAGTTTTTAAAGCAAATTTAATTTCTATCATGGTTCATTTCTCTTTGTCTTTCGATTCAAATTTGTAATCACGATCAAGAATTATTTTTCTCTTAAATCAATATTTTAGCAATTTCTTTATTTCATTTTGCTGTCTTTCAAACCGATTTATTTTCTAAATATAATCAAACATTGAAAGTACTTCTTCTACGAATTCATATATTATAAGTACTGAAGTTCTTGTTAATTCTTGATTTTTTAATCAATTCCTGTTTGAGTCTTGTTTTCAATTCTTGATATTTCTTTCTCAATTCCCACCCAGTCCATTGACCTATCATGGACTCTAGTAGTAGTAGGAGACAGTAGTATAGCAAATAAAACAGTGTTGTGTGACTGTGATTTCGATGAAAGGGTACAAGCGACGTCCTTACTTCCTTGGGGAGAAACTAAGATACTACCAATGGGTCCACCTTACGACGTAAGATCATATCGAATATTCAAGATTTATTGATCTGTAATTGATCAATAATTGATCATTAATGAATCGATAATTGATCAATTTATCGATCAATAATCGATAAATCGATTAATTTATCAATTAATTGATTTAGACTGATTAATAATTTAATCAAGTCATATTACTTTTGTAATATTTGATTCTATTCGGTATGTTCATGAGTCGCACAATTTATGAAATATCAAATTATTTTTGAAAATTCCCGTGATTCAAAATTGAACTGCGAATTGATAAAATTGGACTGAATCCAAGTTTATACGATAACAATATCGCGCGTGCAACCACAGGAACTATCACGGAATCATTCCATGGTCACACACGTGCGCGTTACAGTCTTCAAATGAAGAAAATAATATAGCTTTATTTCCTCCGCAAAACACCATTTGTGGGCATTTCGATCTATGTTCTTCACAACTTCATTTTAATAAATAGCTCATCACTTCTTCACAAATGAAGGAAAACCACTTCAGAAATGAAAGAAAAACATTCTTACAAATGAAGAAAAATTGCATAAACTAGTGTTGTAAAGTTTCAAAACTTCATTTTGATAAATGATAGCTTCAAAATGAAGAAAATATGTTTTCATTCACCAACTGTGTTCATCACAACTTCATATTTTGATATATAGCTCATCACTTCTTCACAAATGAAGAAAAACACTTCTTCACAAATGAAGAAAAACACCAACTGTGTTCATCACAACTTCATATTTTGAAATATATTATTATGTTTTGATCATCCACTGGATGATATGATATATATTTATTATGTTTAATGAATGTTTATATATGTTTTGATCATCCATGATGTTATTTATTTATTATGTACAATGAATATATTCTGAGCTGTTGAAGATACTAGAATATTAAGATAGGAAATATGCTGCTCTAAGATAATATATAACTTCTATATGGACCTATATACTTGTAAAGTTGTAAATGATATTAAAATAGTGGAATATTTATATTACGATATATTCATTAGGAGCGTTTTTAATCTTCAAATGTATAAAGATTGATGTTCCTTCGTCTGAAAAATCATTAATAAAACCACAACCAATAGCCCCCACGTGAGGATTTTTTAAATTTCCTATAATATTCTAAAAACCCCGGATTCTTGACGCGAATATAGCTGATATATCTAGAGATAAACAGCGAGAAAAATAGGCGATTTAACGTGATCAATCCACCATTCTAAACCCTAATCCTGACGTCACTCTTCATTTTCTACTGTTATATGTTCCTAAACGGAGTGTAGTCCGAATGTCTGCATTAGAGCATGCTATTGCCACCGCAAGCACCGACTCGAGTATTGCTTTATTCCAGGATATAGCACGTGGAAAATATATTACATGAATTGTTTAAGTTATTGAGCGAGAGCTATAGTAGGGAAGTAGGTTCCTGCATATTTTCATCGCATGGAAAGATGGAATGTCCATAGCACATCACTTTTGCTTTCTTTAAACTCGTCCAATTCTTAACTCCTCATGGAGAGAGGGCTGCTATTAATTTTGGTTCTTCTCTTCTACACCCACCTACTTCCGAAGCTCTCAAAATGTAGAGAATTGGAGGTATAAGAACTTGTGTACCTTCCATTCCTAACCAGCCTTTTCTCCTGAGAAGAGAACCATTTAGGGACCTGTCAATTCTTAAATTCTACCCCCACATTATATATTTCACGGGATTATAAATCCTGTGGAACCCCCTGTGGCCCTGTTCATCCCAGACAGGAACCTCCATTCCCAACCCCCGTTCTTTCCAGGCAGGAACCTCCATTCCCAACCCCCGTTCATTCCAGACAGGAACCTCCATTCCCAACCCCCGTTCATTCCAGGCAGGAGGAAGGTAAGAAGCGGGTAATTCCCCCGGTGGCACCAGCCTACACCACCACAGTAGCCTTCCTAGACTACAACTCTAGGATCATAGGACCTACTCCTCCTGATAACAAACAACCTGCTAATGGGTAGGTGTCAGCAGAGATAGCAGAGATCTGCATAGCTGGTGCCTGCTGAAAAAATTGTGGCTGCTGATAAGTCAATAATTGCTGGCTGCTGATACACCTATTTATAGCTGGCTGCTGGTGCAACGCTATTTGCTGGCTGTTCTGATTACTAGATACAGATAGCTGACGCTTGGCTGCTGGCTACCAACAAATGCTGGCTGACCGCTGCTCTGATCATAAGCCAGTATGAGTAAATGACTAAAAGCTGGACAGGGCTGTTCCAACTTCTAGTTTACTGATAATTACGAACGAGCTTGCAAGTTGACTTGCTCGTAAATCACTAAATTGCTGGCTGAACTGATCACTCGATGATCTATCAATGCGTTGTTGATTGAGTGCTGATTAGTCTACTAATTGAGTAATCAGTTTGCTGAGCTGCGCTGTATTTTCATCACTGCTGATTATTTCCTTATTTTGGAGCGCTTTTCAGCCAGTGATTTCACCCACAACTTCATGATTGGGTGACACTGAATAAGTTCAGACCCGAATTGCTGAACTGCATGATATGTTGTGACTGGTAACTAAAACTTCATGATCAGCTGAACTGAAAAACTGGTATGGTACTCCTAAATAACCCCACTCCTACCACCACCTGTCCTCATATTTATAAGAAATATCAGTAATTTCATTCTCAGTAATTCTATAACCAAAGTTATATGAATCAGTGCTGAGTCTAATTTTAGGATTTCATTGCCGTATTTCTAGATATCACAAAACGTATGTGAGTTTGTTGGCTATAGGTCCACAGGACCTGGTCCATAGGTCATAGATGAGTTTCTCGGTAAACGTTACCCCATCATAAGATTATATGTGACTGCATTTATGAGTTTGTGAGACAATAACTGTGGCCTGTATCAGTGAGCTCAAGTCAAATCATTGTACTCAAATTCTTGAGAGAAATTAGTCCCAACATAAATCAAATTATGTGAAACTCGGCACAATGCTAAATATATTCTTATCATTATTTGCAGCCTGATCTGTCGTTATTTTATGCATTTATGATTTCAGCACAGTTTGATGATTCGGGTTAAAACGTTTTGTTGCTTTTATTTATTTGATCCCTTTCTCACCTCATTATCATTATCTATTTATCTCATTATCATTTCAGATTAATTATAAATATTTTTGGGGTTTTTGTTAGTTTTTTGGGGTATCAATTGTCAGTGAGTCGCAAGACGCAGAGATGAAATCATCAAGCTGCTGGATTGTATCTGGTTGAGTAACAGGTTTTCATCTTGGTAGGATGAGTTGTGAATTAGTGCTGTGTTGGTTTGTCAATCTTTTTGAGAGTCTATTCTTAGAGAGATTTTGGAACCTTGGGGACATTCTCCTAGGTCAAACTTATAAAGTTCCGCAGTCTAATTTCATATGACAGTCTAATGGTTTTACCAATTCCAGTTCATGCCGCGTGCCTGAATCATCAATATTCCATCTCACCACTTCATGCCCCTACCATTCTTCATTGCTAATCGATTCTCCAGAACGGTTGAGTTAGACCACTTCTTCTATCATGAAATATGGCCGTTTTGTCGTCAACTGAACCACACTGATATATTATGATAATGACATCACTCTGAGATATGATAGTGACATCACTCTATATGAAGCTATATTCCTTTCTGATCTTGCTTCACGACTACCTCCATTCAAAGTTCTGCAAGCACCTGTGAAGCAATTTACCTAATAACATTTTCTAAGGCTACTCACGACAACTTCATGGACATTTTCTAATATCACTCAAGAGAATATATAAATACGACGTATTTATATATCTGCGGAGAACTGCGTTTTATAGTCGTGTACCTCCTACGTGTCACGTGCTAAAATCTCGTGGTCCACCCCACCCACACGAACCAATCACGTGCCTCCAACCAGCCATGCCACGTGACCGGCTTTCTTCCATATAAGGGCATCACGTGACCATGCGGTAAGCTCTAAACAACAGGTAAAGCTCATTGTTTATATGTATAAAGTGCGTTTTTATATAAGTATGAAATATATTTATTTTGTGTGTATATATAGCGCACAATGGCGCTTGGAGGCGCGATCAAGCACGCAATTTAAGATAAAATGTAGCAAAAGCTGCACTTATAAACATTGCGAGAGAGCTATGCGATGGTTGGTTGTCTTGTTGGGCGATGCTGTTGCTCGAGATGCCGTCTTTTGCCCGTTCGATATCAGCAGTTCCATAGTTCTAGTTTAGGGGGTGCAGGAGCCCCACATTTCGGGGGCGTAACCCCGGTTTTTCATGGATGCCCTGATAATTTCGGAGCTTCTTCGCTTTTCTCTGGGAGCCAACACTCCCACATATCAAGTCATAGAAAGATCGTTTCTCCGAAACGAGGGAACTTTGCATACGATGATGTGTACCCTCGAGAAGTTCGGGATGTTGCTCGGGACTTTGGGAGGGAGGTCGCTGCAGTTGCTCGGCAGGTGATCGGGAGTTACGATCTGAGCGGTGAGGTGCTGAGGGTCTTCCCTGGAAAGTCAAGGTGAGATGATGTGTCATTACGTACTTCTTAGTCTGTGCTGTGGGGCTTTTTGGCATTGAGTCCAAATGAGATATATGTCATCTCTTTGTGCTTATATGGTTACTTTTAATCTATTTGTTTCTTCGGCCTCTATCGCATTTTTTCCGTAAGAAGATTATCTGAGACTTACAAAAATTATCTTTTTGAATCGGAAAGGAATGAATATTTACTAAAATAATAATTTTGGTAAGGTCCTATTTTTGTTCCGAAAAATCAGTCCGAAAAATTACCAATACCTGGTAATAATTCTGAATTTTTCGCCATAATTTTATCAAAAACAATGCCTATTCACAATTTAGAGAAATATTGAAATTCAGTATTTAACAAGAATTGCGCCTGCACCGACACAATTATTGTTGTTCTCGTAGGCCGTATGCAGGCGCTTAATTTCCCTCCCCCGTGATGCTTGATGTCTTGTAACTCAACATTTTGGAAATTCTAGTCTTAACGACCTGGGCAACATGCTTATTTGAGTATCGTGCCATCGTGTATTTCGAAATCTAACTGCTGAATTAAACTTATTACTGAAAATTTTCTGTGACCTGATTTAAAACCTTTCTGATGAACTGATTGGGCTGTACAGGATCATTTTTTGCTATCAGAAAACTGAAGATAAGCTAAGAAAATAAAAATTTGAAATTTGACTATAGTGGGGCTTGAACCCGTGACCTCTAGCGTGCCAGCACTACAAAGTCTGACGCGCTAACCGATTACGCTACGAAGTCGTGAAATGACATGTTAATTATGTGTAACAATACGTGTAAAATTTCAGTTTTTTATTGTGATATTGATTCAATTTTCCACATCATTACTCAAAGAATAGTCAAATTTGGCAAGCCTTCTTCACATTTACTCAGTCAATATCTTTGACTCCGGACTGCATATAAGTGATATTAGGTATGCAGGCTTTTTGGTTGCAGGGTGCTACCTATATGCGAGAAAAAGTATCGCATGCATGCCTTTTCCTTGTGGATATATGCTGGCCTATATTATCATATGCATGCTTTTTGACAGCATTGACCTTCAGCTTCATTCCACACTTGCAATCTCGTACAACAGATGCAGGTTTTTTGTTGTATAAGAGGCATGCCAATTCCACCCGTGTGCAGGAGGAAATAAGGCACGCATGCTTTTTCCGTCTGTGTGTGCAGGCCTAAATTATCGTATGCATGTTTTTGGGTATCACCCACATACCATATCACTGCAATCTGGTACAACAGATGCATGCTTTTTGTTTTGAAGGGGTTTACAAATAGTTTAACTTACTTCATTCCTATGCTGGACGTTATAATACGTGCATGCTTTTTCTTTGCGAACATATGATTTAACATATTTTGTGTGTAATTACATTTACACTACACACTCACACTCAGCTGATCTAGGTACCCCTGTTCTCAAATTTATTCCAATCTTCAGTACGAGAAAATATTTTAGGTATCTCAGGAGGAGCATTTATGTGGAGTTAAAATTTGGTGTTATAAATTTGGCAAGGTGGAATTTGGGGATCTTCCTTAAGTTAACATAATATCATGACAATGACGTCATATTGAACTGTCATGCTATGTGAAAAAATTGGCATTTTCCCGAAAAATACCCATATTACAACCTCACTAAATACACCTCCTTATATGGTTGGTACCTACTTAAATACTTATCGAACCTTGAATTTGTCTTCAAACCTTAGGTACCTATAGGCTTTTGTGCTTCCCCTACGGATATTTTGACCGAAAAAAAATTTGAAACGACTAAATTTGTTGATGCCCGAAATCTTTGAACCTCTTGAAAATGTAGCGTGGATTCGATCAACTCAGGTCTGTGTGTGTGTTGCAATTTTATATACCTTACAAGACAAATTTATAAGGTACGAAATTCGGGGATTTTTCGAAAAAAAATCCCCATAATTTTGTTCCCCACAAAATTCCAAAATGACGTCATCATAATACTTAAACATGCGTAATAACCCCAAAAATATCCCCAAATTTCGTACCCCCAAAATATCGGTCCCCGGAATTATTGTTCCATGTAAACTTATCTTGTAAGTAAGGTAATTTTTTACTTATTGACAATATTAAAACATAAATTTGTTTTGGCCCAAGTTTTTTATGGCTATTTGCTTATTTGTATCGAAAACTGATAAGTCCCTAGGAACCTATAATATTTTGTCTTACAGGGTGCGCCAAAAGTCTTGTCCCCTTTTACTTTTTGATTATTCGGAAAATACAGCAGATAATTCGATTCTGTAAAAAGTTTATTAAAATATAATCAAAGAATGGCGGGTTCTGAGAATTTCAGGTTGCTGTGACGACCATAGCAACCACACGAGTTCCCATAGCAACCGTCCTAAACTTGAATGTGTGTACTGAAATTTGGAATAATTTCAGGGATAGATCGGCTGAGTGTATGGTGCTGAATGTATTGTTTTGAAAGTATGTGCACGACAGAATGTATAAAATTATTTATCCAACTGTAGTTGATCAAATTATGTGCCGTCCCGGCGTCCCCTGTTAATCGGAAGCATGCGTGCGGAAGCCTGAGCCTGCAGAAATGGTAGGATGTAAAATTTTTCGACATAAGAGCATTTTAAGTACCTACGTCATGATAATATCAACATTCAATACGTGTTTGTATGTATCATGATATTATGTGCTTTTTTTTATACTTCTACGGTTTCAATTTGATAAGTTTGTTAAGCTTGATGATAATCTTAACACCAACAAAAACAAAGGCCTGTGTGTGACGGTGTGATATTACGTCTTGCATATATCAGGGTTGAAATCAGCATCTACTCCAAAAGAAAATTCATGCATATTTTATGAAAGTATGAAGGGTTGCAGCTGAGTGTGAGTGTGTGGTGTAAATCTAATTACTAATTACACACAAAATACGTTAAATCATATGTTCGCAAAGAAAAAGCATGCACGTATTATAACGTCCAGCATTGGAACGGAGTAAGTTAAACTATTTGTTAACTCCTTCAAAACAAAAACATGCATCTGTTGTGCCAGATTGCAGTGATATTTTGATATGAAATGTGGATGATACCAAAAAACATGCCTACGATAATTTAGGCCTGCGCATACAGAAGGAAAAAGCATGCACGTATTATAACGTCCAGCATAGGAATGGAGTTAGTTGAACTATTTGTTAACTCCTTCAAAACAAATAGCATGCATCTGTTGTGCTAGATTGCAGTGATATCTTGATAATATTATGTGGATGATACCAAAAAACATGCATACGATAATTTAGGCCTGCGCATACAGAAGGAAAAATCATGCATGTGTTATTTCCTCCTGCACAGGGCTAGAATTGGGATGCCTCTTCTACAAAAAAAGCATGCATATGATAATGTAGGCCAGCATTCCCACTATAAAAAAGAATGCATTTGATAGGTACTTCCTCTTGCATAGGGGTGGAGTAGTCAAGGCCTCGTTATATCTACTCCATAAGGAAAAACATGCGTCTGTTGAGTTTCCTTTACATGTCAAAGGTAAGAATGTAGTCATATGTAAAAAGACTGCTGCCGCTAAACGAAAACTGCCCAACTTTTTGCGAGCTTTTTAGTTCCACGTGCATGCTTTATTCAATATGCCTGTTGGAAAGCATGCAGCGTTAAAGAAAGTCCTGCGATAATGAGATTATGCCAAAATCCACTTGCTATGGCGTGCAGTCATTTAACTTGCAAAGGCGAGCTATTTGGTGACTCATGCAGTCCGGACTCTGTCGGGGAGCCTTATAAAGGAGCAATCCGGGCACTTTCCAGAAATTACAGTAGTTGTATTGCAAACCTCGACCTGATATACACATATCCTATTTCTCACCTTCCCAAACCACGATCTCTGCCAACCCTCTCATTTGCCTTTTTGTATACACAAAAATGCCAATGGGGAGGGAAAAAATGGCAAAAAAAATCTGAATATTTCGAATTAACTGCATTTAAATTCCTTATGCAAATGAGTGTTTTGATTGGATAAATGAAAATAGTATTCACTATTGCCAAGACCAGCTAGCGAGTAGCGGAAAGTGCATTACCTTTTACCCATGTGACCACAATGCGTGTCTCAGAGGCAATGAGACAAGACACATCGGCACAAATCGCAACGAATGGTATTCCCACTGTTGTCTTCTCTTGTTTTGTGAATGTGGGTGCCATGGGAGTGAAGGATCAAGGGTCACACCACTGCTTATTTAATTTTACTGCACATCACTGCATCACACGGTCATTTCTTCATTAATCAATTATTGATTGCTTAACCATGCACACAAGATTATTTAGGTAATCCAACGACATAAATTCACCATCCCAAGTCATTCTAATGATGTCACTCCAGTCCTTTACCAGTATTGTGTGATATAGGAGAGTGCGAAGTAATCACTGGCGAATGATTTGTGTTACTTAATAGCAAATATGATCTGGGTAGATGGTGGCCGTTATTCAATTATCACAGAGTTCTACCACACCTTATTAAATGTTAAAATCCATTCAAATCATCAAGCTAATTGCACACTCGATTACTCGAAAGGTTAGACTGTTGTTCATCGTTAATGCTAGGTTATTACTTATTCATCCTGTTATTGGATTACCTTTTCATCAGTGTAGTTGAATACTTTTTTAAAAACGTTTTCGTTTGTATATGAATTTCGTTTCTACTTTTGACCGTCTTGATTTCAAAATCAAACTGCCGATTTTTGGGCAGTTTTTTGCTTCGATCAGAGATCATTAAACTGGCTGAGAACTGAGCTCCATCTACACTCAACAAGCTCTGAAACAAGATGGCATGGTAACAACTCAACCTACAGCTGATACTTAGATACAGACGAAATCAAAAGATCAAACGACTAATCTCCAGTCGAATATTTTGATTTTGAACTGATTCGATATCAGGAATAAAAATGAATAAAGTTCAGTTCCCTGAGCCGAGAAGGGGCCGTGTCTCGAGCCCTCCTTCGTTTTATGAAGAGGTTCGTCTCAACGTAGGACAGAGATCTTCCACTTTGCTTTTTTGTGTTTTAAGCATAACTGTTTCAGATTTTCTGCATGATAATTTTGGCAAAACGATCCTGCTCACAAAAATCAGATATCAATTGCTTTGTTCCACTTCCGATTAGAAAAAAGTCTGTTCCACCCAATGACACCCTGTCTCGTGCATCAGGAAGTGAGTTACAGTGCCCAGGTGGTGTCCAGAGTCCAACTAAAGATTTGTCTGAAGGAATCCCTGCTCAAGTCCCTTGAACGGTTCAACCTCCTCAATGATCGGAAATACAAGAGGTATGCTCTGAATACGAGAATATTGAGTGTCGGATATGACCATGAATTGGCGAAAATCTTTCCCATTTTATCATTCTTCGCGAGAAAATATCATCGTTTGCAAATGGCCATGTATATTCTTGCAGAGCAAATCAAAATTGGATGCCAGCGCCATTTTTTATGAAAAGTTATCGGCTTCCAATGAAATGTGGTCGCATTCTTGCATGGGAACTATTCATGAATTTCGTGACCTTACCAGCTACCATGCATTACTTCACCCCAGATACCGATGACTTCCCAGCATTGCATTAGTATTACCATGACAGCACAATTCCATACCTGATATCTCAAATTACCTCAGAATTATCTGAAATTACCTCAGAATTACCTCTGATAATGACAACATACCGTGCATTACTTAACTTCCAACTGAAAGACACATGACGAATACAGAATGACCACTGACCGCCATTTCAACTGCGGTGGCTATTCCAAAGGAAAAACTGACGCTTCGATTTAATCAATATCATCTTTAAGCCTTAAAAATGAATTAAAAATGATCTATTGCCCCCTTGTCATTTCAAATTATTTTACAATGAACTATGAACGATTCATACCTTCATTTTCTTGGTTTTAGAATGATTCGATGTTACCGAAACGTCATTTTTCCGTGAATGACATCATTCCTCTCGACTTTTCTCCTTGCGATTCATTCATGCAAGTTCATCTGACCTATATAACAAGACACCGTCTGCTATCACTCACTTAAACGACCGCGTATCAAAGCACTATGAGTCTCATGCTTATCAAAACGATTCATTCAATGATCCCATTCATTCAAATCATGCGTCTATACTGCATGAGCGTGTGTTTAACACCATCTCTTCTCTCCCTTCTCTGAGATATGATCTGAAGTGGAGATGTTGTGCATTATATAAATATATATAACTCTCTGTGTATGTTCTATAGATTAAATCTGACAGACACAACTTTGAGATTGTCTCCAATATAGATATATGCTTCATGCTTGCCTCCCATCTTGCTATAATTAGGATTATATATAGAATTATAATCTGCCGACACCACTCTATCTTATATATTCATTGTCATATATGGGCGTACGATCGAAAAATAGGCGGTTAAAATGACGCCATCGTTTTAGAAAATTTTAGTAAGTTGATGACGTTGAACCGCCTATTTTTCGCGCGCAGTATTTTTACGACATTGCATTACATGTATGTACAGAGATGGAGCATGTTATGTGATCCTCTTGACCAATGGGAGTTTGAGATCGGATCACGTGACTTCGCAATAATAACATATACGATAGAGAATGATTCGACAGCAGCGTCAACTTCAACCAACTGAAGTTCGAGCAGATGTGTTTATGCTACGGTCGTGATAAAATTTGTCATATATTGAAACTTTAAGAGCTGCTGATCGATCAAGTTGCATAAAGTTGATGATGTCGTAGCGTTCGATTTGTACTTCATTATATCATGGTTCTTTATGTTACGGTGTGACTGTGACTGTTGGTTGCTATAGCTTTTCTTTCGTTGCTACCTTTTGCAGATTACGATAGGCATGACGCTCATCATGCCCACTCATTGACTGATACACCGTATACGAAAATATTCGAATCAGGGGACTACTCTTTGCAGGGTAATCCATTTCAATCTGACACCATTTCGCTCTGACACCAATCCTCTCTGACACCATTTCGCTCTGACACCAATCCTCTCTGACACCATTTCACACTGACACCATTTTACCCTGGCATTTATTCACATTGACACCATTTCACTCTGACACCATTTCACAATTCACTCTGACACCGCTTCTCTCTGACACCAATTCTCTCTGAGTCTCTGACATTTACTCTGACACCACTTATCCCTGAAACTACTTCAACCATCTTGTCTGGAATCCAGATCCATGACAGTTTACAAGACCATCAATGACCGGGTTGGATCTGCCAGGAGCCTCCACCACCACCCCCTGCTGATCCACCACCACTCCACCCTGCCGCTCCAGCACCACCATGCAGGGGGTGGGGGCGGGTGCTTCGTGGTCAGGAATGCTTGGAGTTCTGCCAGGGCCACCCCCAAACCAGGGTGGACTAATTCGTCAAGACCTGGATCAGCGGTGTCAGCTGGAAAACCCCCCATCGCGTCAGTATATTCTTCGTTTTTTTTCTTCTATTTTTACCTGCTATTTCCGTTTTTAACGTTGATATTTTGGTTCATTGATAGAAATCGGTAGTGCAATTCGGTTTTTAACGCGGTCTGTCCCTTATAACTTCTAGTTTTAACCACCAACCATTTTTGGCATGAATCCAAGTTTCAGGCTGCTGTAACCTTTGCAGTTTTTTGCTGCTCACATGCTTATCATGATAGCAGTTCTATACGTCATCACGCACACAACATTCATATTTCATTACAACACCCAGGTCAGCTGACGCTGGAAGAGCTGCTTTTTAAAACCGTTTAAATAGGAAAGAGCTGCTTTTTAAACCGTTTAAATAGGAGATTCACCGTTCACATTTGAGCATTCATTCATCATGGAACTATATATTCATTGAACACATATTCAGTATTCAATGTGCCATTGATTAATATAACTAAGTTTTCGTGTGCAAATTTCCTGGGTCTTGCAAGCTCCAAGTACTTATTTCTCACTCAAAAAGTAAATAATTGCACTGACTTTAGTGGTCTGTAAAAACACCGCACTTGACGAAATACGAGTTTAAAACTCTGTTTTCTTGAGCGTTAACGGGCAAAAGATTCGTTTTTTGTTATTTAGCGTGAAGTATGTTTTAAAATCTTTTAGATCAAGGAAATAAACGATTTAATTCTTTAAATCCTCTAGTAAATCCTCTAGTAAGACAGTGAAAAAAGACAATTTTGAGATTTTTGAGTCTGCATCCCGAATAATTTAGCATTCAATTGGTAATGAAAAGGCAGGAAAATGGCTACTTGTGATAATTTTCTCATGCTAAATCTCGGTAGCCTAGTCATCATCAAATTCACAAATTATAAACGGAATTTTACAGTCTTAAACGCTATTCAAAATCCTAATTATTATTTTCCTACTCTCGCACAGTCATCCATGTGTGACCGAAAATGTAGAGTTCACATCATCACATCCAATAGTGTCATTCCATAATGTTACGCATTAAATGAGGACTCCTTTAAGAAAATAGTTGCCGCCCATCCTAAATGTCTCACATCAGCACCTTTGAGGCAACCACATTCTGAGGACTTTTTAACTTGATTTTGTCCAAAACTGCGCTGTTTCCATTAAGTGCCAAAGGAAGGGATTTGGACAAAATGGACATTTCCTCTGGTGAGAGGCCCTTGAGCAGACTTAAGAGATGAAATCTCTTTGACTGTTCAGTTTTCATGGGATTATCAAGTTCTAAGTTGCCGTGAGGGTTGTCATGGGAGTCGAAGTGTGGTCGGAGGTTGCTTGGCAGGTTGCCATGGAAAATGTTCCTGTGGGGACTGGATGTGGTGTTGTAGGGGCTGGTTCTGAGGGTTCCTTTAGAGTTCCTTATGGGGCTCCTGCTTACTCCTTCGTGTGTTGGTGAGCTTTGACGGCTGTTAGAGTCAGTCTGGTTCATTTTACTGTCTGTGTCTTGAGAGGAGTTATTGGGAAGAGCGCTGAATGAGATGTTGGTGCTACACATCGTGGGGATGCTTGGGGTGCTGCTGGGTGTGAAACTGGGCAAAGTCGAAGGGGTGCTCTTGGAAATTTCTGGAAAACTTTCTGGAAGGATGCTTTGATGGGACTTTTGAATGCTAGAGAGACCATTTAGAAGATTGCTATTGAGACTTGTGGGTGGGTTGCTGGGATTTTGTATAACCTTGCCTGAGTTATGTGCCCCCAAGGGAAGGAAGCATAAGAATGAATTTCCTAATGATGCGATGTTCCTGTTCCGTTGGTCACTGATCTGTGTGTCTGTTGGTGATGACGGCTCTGTCTTGAAAACTGTTTCTTCCTTCAGTGGGATGGGAATCTTGATTGGATCTGATCCAATCTGACTCTTACTTTTGACTGGCTGGAATCCCACTGTCTTTTCGCACTCCATCTTTTCTGCCTGACCATCACAGTTTTTCCCAACATTAGCCAGGCTGAATGTTGGGAAAGACTCATTTGGTAGATGAGGTACACCCCCTAGTTTCATGCCCCCTAAACTTGACAGGCCATTTAGTCCTGATAACGAAGTTCCTTCTGCAAGATGAGGGACTCCGCTTGTCTCTGATGATGGGTTTTCTATTTCTGCTGGGGAAGCAACAACTGATGGAAGGGGTGCATGGACCGCTGATGACACTAACGTCCCAAGTTCCGATGAGGCTCTCTGCCACTCTGACACCAAGGGGTTTACAACTGCTGGTGGTACCGGTGACACTGATACTGATGGTGGTGTCAATGACACCCCCTCAGACATAAAACCCTGCCCGGTTGTCATGGCCAGGAGTCTCTCACCCTCCTGTCTCAGAACCCGGAACTGTCTGGCTATGTCCTCAGAGTACATGATGGAGCTGGAGATGTTGTTGATGAGGTCCTTGATCTGTTCTTTGTCTTCCGGAAGAAGCTCCTTCATCTTCCGGAGGTCTGAGAGCCGCTTGATGTTGGAGATACACGTCCTGATCTGAAAAGTTCATTGATATCAAAAGAAAGGTTTGTTTTTAACCGGCAGGCACATCTAATATCAGTACAAGTGTTTTTCATCTATGGCATACTGATGGTTCAAACCCTCTTTGAAATGGTGTTTTACAGCTTTCAAAATTACCTGCAAAGCCAAATGCTCAAAATAGCCAAAATCAAGGTTACCTGTATTTCGAGTGAGTTTGCTGGGTGGTTGTGCTCCCTTCCATAAGACAGGATGTTTCCATGAGCATCTGTACTCAGCCGAGCCTTGCAGATTTCTGGGTTGAGAGCTGTCTTCCGACTGTGCATGCACCTGTTGGTCAGTGGTAATTAGAAGATCAGTTTTAATGAGCAATTGAGGGAGGACATCACTTATAAAAAACACACTGCCATAGTTCTTAAATTTAAAGGAAGCAAATATTTATCGTGGAACAAATAACTTATTAATCGGTGAGAGTCTAAGATTTTCGTGCCACTTATCAAGTATAAAGACTTAAAATCTTCAAAAGTCTAGGATTGTGGAATGTACCTCCAGTAGGTGACCCCATTCCTTGACCTGTCCTTGCTGAACCTGTAGTCCTGGTACACGAGGTGAAGAGAGTCCCGGGTCCTTCCAGAGATGAAGGTTACTGACATATTATCCTGGACATGATGGGTGTAAGGGTGGGAAGAGTCAAAAGTGAGAATATTTCCAAGGTGGTTCTGTTATGGAAATGTTGTCAAAATTCAAAAGTAGGATTGTAGTTTCGTTATTGAAATCTTGGTTTAGGGTCTGAAAAGTGGCTTTGAAATGGAAGATTGGAAGAATGGTCATGTTGTGTTGTGTGAAAAGTCAAAAGTAGTTTTGAAATGAAAATTATGGGTTGTGAAAACTGATTTTGCTATTGAAATGATAGAAAAGATTTCATATGTGCATTGAGAATTGATGGTAGGAGAAAAGCGATTCTCCATTTGCATTTTGCCCAAATCAATATCTATCGCACCTCAAATCGATAATGAAACACAAAAGCACAAATTATAGCAAGAATCTGGAGCAAATAGACGCTTAGAAGCTAAGAAACTGACTAAAGGACAGAGTCTAAACTCGCTTAAAACGAATTAATCCTGAATCCCAATCTTTTCTGGGGAACCAGAAGTTAGTCCTACCTACTGTGAGCCATGCCACCTATACCCGCTGGAATTGCCACCTCAGTCGAGCCATGACTTTAGAACCTATGTCCTGTGTACTATATAAATTGGATAGATCTGACGTCATGTAATGTATGTCACGTGCTATCTCTGCCGAACCTGGTGCTGGTTTTATATTCGCTCAAAATACAAATATAGGCGGTCGCAATATGACGTCATTAACAGTGTGCAAGCTGCTAAGAAGTAGAAAATATAACAGCCTTTTTTTGTGAGTAGAGTATAAGTTGTTACAGATATAATATATATATTGATTGGAACAATTAATTGAGAGAAGGAGAGAAGGATGAAATGTTCGATGTGTAATTCAATATACACGAGGTGAAGCGTAAACTGTTACTGATGACTGAAACTCTTTTTCAAACTCTTTCTGGGGATGAAGAAAATGATCTTGAGTAGGAGACGAAGATCCAGCAGTCACGGAAATGATGAAATGGGGTCTAATTTTGAACTGAAAATGGTACATTTGACTTAAAAGAATTTGATAGTTAAATTGTTTTGATCTGGCAAACTCTTTCTGGATATGAAGAAAATGATCTTGAGTAGGAGACGAAGATGCAGCAATCACGGAAATAGGGTCTTATTTTGAACCAGGAAAATGGTCGTATATCGACCATTTTTAGTTCAAATCATATTAGTGTTCACCACGGCAATGAAACAACAGATCGCAGAGTACTATGTCCTACAGTCTACTCCCAAGAATGTACATCAGTTGCCTACAGAAAACCATGATAATTTGATGTCATTATCCTACGTGAAATGACCTGATGTGGCCTTGATTAAGGACCATGTGTTATGAGCCATGGGTTTCTCAGGGGCCGCCTGCCTAGAGATTCAGATCTAAATTGAATTATCAGAGGTTTGTCGATGTTGGTTGGCTGCCCAAAATGCCACCTAGAATATAATATCTGTGTGATATCATAGCTACGATGCTATTACTTTGAATAAGGTAAGGGCGAGGACTGTATTTAGTAAAATAACTTTTTTAAACCGAATCTTAATCAAATAGGCAATGATCCTAGAACAATTTCAATGCAAATTACAATGAATCTTAGAATAGTAATAGCTATCTACAAACTGACTACCCCAGCGCCAAGAACGTTTTGGCGATTAACCCCATTATGTTTTTCTCACTATTGGATCTATTATTATTTTTTAACTCGGACTAATAGTTCTTTTCTTTATTGACATAGTTCTCTATTCGACTGTTCAATCTGTTGTTGCCAGTTAGCCTCTTTGTTCCAGGATCAAAAGGTGGTTGAACCTTTAGTTCTTTTCGCATAGTTATTGTTCGCGGTTCCCCGTGTAGTAGGGCATAATGCCATGAACTGTGAAGAATAAAAATAAGAAATAAATGTACATTTGAGTTTAAGTCCAATTGCAGTCCGCGAATTTAAGGAAATTTAATTAATTTGCTCCCCTAAATTTCTACCATCATCGAAAAATGTGATTAAGCTAAAAGCAAAAAATATGATAAGACAAAAATTATAATTGTAAACATCAACGAATTCTCCAGAAAACCAAAAGTCGACATGATATTTATTATCAACGTTTCGAAACACAAAAAGTATTAACCCTAACTTTATAAAAACTGAGATTAGATAAGTCTGTGAGCACAGACTGTGTTCTAGAGTCCTCCTCCACTAGAGTCCTCCTCCACACACGGCACAAAGACGTTACGAATTACTACGTTATTAGTATTGCAACCAGCCATGCATCCATATATACTGCTCTTTTAGCCCTGTAAACCACATGGAAAAAGAAGAGATGTGTTGATCGTTCGCGCAGAATATATATAGTCGTGATCATGGTGTGGCTAAAAACTTAAATATATTTTACGTATGTTTTACCTATATAAATTCACAAAATAAATAAAATAAATTTACTGAAAGAGCTCTGATGAATAAAATTAATATTTATACGATGGTTTAAATAAATATGAATTCAATCGATGGGCGATTAATATAAATATAAACTGCAACGTTTATGTAGGAGTAGTTATAAAGCATATACGTCACACATCAACCTATGGTTACTTATCATTAACGGTTGTTGGTCAACGCGTTATATATAATATATTATAATTAAATACAAAACTATGTTTAAGTATGTTACTTACGTTTAAATGATTAAGTGAGAGAGTGGTGTTGATCATGTGACTAAGAATTAATCGCAAGAGTGTAATAATTTACCAATAGCTATTAGTTATGTAATATATAACGTTCAAAGTCATCAACGGTCAATCAAAAACATGCAATTAACGTGTCGCTCATATTCATTTTTATCACGATCAAGTTTACCTTGGAATATTTGCGTGAGGTAGCCAATTTTTAAGTTTTGATAGGGCTGCAGAATTATCAATTATCAAAACTTGACAAAGAGGGAAGTCCCAGTGATCCTCATCAGAATTTTATGTCAAACAAGGCAAAGCAGGATAGCAGAGTTTATCCTATAGGCTCTCACCAAGTAATCAAGTATTAGAACCTACTTTGGCTTTTCATTTAAAGGGCGTTCAAAAGTCGGCGGAGAGCATAGTAGAAAAAACCTTAAATACAATATAATCAGCTCTACTATTTAATGAGCTCAAGTATACTGACGATCTTATAATATATGGAAATCACACGACGATAAGCTGTAGTAATAAAACCACTAGAAAATGCACCTGATAATACACATACCAGCTAATGACGTTTCCTGGGAGCTCGAATGCGGCAAATTCGGGGTTCAATTCGACAGATTGATGACACGTTCGGATGAGTATACTAGAATATAAACAGCAGATCAAGTGCAGACTCGAGGGTAGAGTCAAGAAAAGACCGTTCCATTTCCGGAGATATTGATTCCCAATCTCCTGGGTGCATTGCCAGGGAATTTGGCAATTTCGGGTAATCGTGGTAAAGGGTCGTATATAGGGGGTACAAAATTTAAACAACATTCTGATTACGAATACCAGTTCAAATATATGTTAGGAATTCCATGCTGTCGCCTTTCAGCTCCGAACGTGGCAGAGAGCTTGATGGAGGGCGTATAATCATAATTATCGTGTTTAGCAGCAGCAGTATACATTTGACTTTCAAGCCGAATAAAATTTCCTTACGAGACATATTTGCAAGGAAAGAAATTTAGGGTTTTTCGAAAAAATCCCCATATTTTCGAACCCCTGAAAATTTCGACCCCATGGTATTTTGTCTCGGAAGTTACTTCTATGCTAATCCAACTGAGCTACTCCGACGGAGAAGTGACCCAAATGAGGTCCGGCCTGTCACAGTGTCACTAAGAGCCGTGATTCTTGGGGCTGAAAAGTCCCCCTTTTTTTAATCTTGCTGTGCCGTCCAGTCTCCTACCAATTTAACATGCGATTTACGGCGTTGTAGATTGTTTAAGAAGCCAGATCTAGAGCTCTGGGCTGAGGTTCTGGTCCTGCTTGGTATATGGGGCCTTGTATTGCATTTTATAGGAGCCAAACAACAGTACAGAAGTATTGTAATGGGGCCAAAACACAGTACAGATGTATTGTATAGGGGCCTCCCTTAGTTAAGTTCCTTCACTAAAGGCCGTGGATGAGTCTAGTACCTCTACTCACTGCAGAGCAGGATTTCCAGTGTATATTAAGTCCCTCGGTGAGTGAGTTATTTTGCAGTATAATATTCTTATGAATACAAATTGAGCATAGAGATTAGAGGCTTGGAGGTTCAAAAAAATTACTTGAAATAATTTCAAACAGTGATTATATTGAAATTCAAGGCTATACAGAGGACAGAGGCTTAGAGAGATTGACATATCTATATGCGTCGAGCTTCGTAGCTGAAAGGAAATAACATTGGAATGCTGAATGCTCATTCTGCTATTAATATTGTATGTCATTATATTTATATTATTTTGTGTTACATAGGAAGGTTTGTAGCCCCATAATTTCGAGTGTGTCCTCTTCAAACCTCGGCCTTCCTCACACCGTGGCCTTGACTTCTTTTCAGTCACGTTTATGTTATATAATTATACAGCATATTATGTGTGTCGAGTGAAATGTATGAATTGTTTGGCGCACCATGGCGTCGGACGTGGTGACGCTGCTGAGGAATCTTTAGAAAATGGTTACTTTCGTTTCAAAAGGCAACATTCGGAGAGGTACGGGACGTGATTCACAGGCTTTAAATTACGTGTATATTACCACATTGGTCTTTCTTTAACCGACCCTTAAGGATAAAAACAACTTTGATGTTTTTGTCCAAGGGGCCGGTTAAAAAAATTGGCCGGTTAAACTGGAGCCGTTCGAATTAAACGCCAGTAGATTTAGGTCAATGGGAACATTTATGACCTGTCTTTAATAGTGATAAATTCTCTTGAACGGCATTATTTAACACGATGATGACCTAGATCATCAAATTATTATTTGGGTCTTTTGATGCAATCTATTAAGTATAAATGGGTTTTTGATGCCATTTAGAGCATGAAATACTTGATCTGGTAACGAAAAGAAATTTTTTGTCCTAAACGGTTAAAACGGTTCAAAAGTGATTCGATTTCTGTCCATAGGGCCGGTTAAAAAGGCAGGCTAAATGAAGACCAATATATTAATCATGTCAGACATTTATTAACGATTTTGGGACATAGAAGATATTTAAAAAAAGATTAAATTCGGTTCAAAGTGAATTATTCATGCTACGTACTTACCAACTGAATCTTAATCAATTCAAATCTTTAATATAAATAAAATTCCGAAATTGAAGACTATTTTTTCTTCTTAACTGGTCCAAACCCCAAACGGTCATATCAGATCATATAGGCGCGGTATATTTACAAAGAAACTTCCGAAAAATGAAGAAAAACATCGAAACGGTTACAACATGCAACTGCACAAAATTACTGTGTCATTTGGGAGGAATGTTGCGCGAAATATTAACATAAATTAGGCATAATAAATTAGGCTAAAATTAGGAATTTCCCATCACAATTAATAGGTTACAAATAACCTCAGGAGTTTTTCCCACGGTGGGAAGGGGCGGATCACACCACATCAACCACGGAAATCGGAATATTGGGTTGGAAGTAAGGGTGAATATATCAGGGTGATATAATATATGAGAGATCCAACAGATCCCAAACAATATATAAATAGACTGTTAAAAATTGAGGTAATCATCAAGGTATCTAGTGGCACAATGATGAAGTACTAAACCGCCCACCTTATTGAGAGTGGCATGTAATCAGATTAGCCACTTCATCAACGATTCAGGGAATACTCGCTACTTCTTATGTGTTCACACAGTTACCAGCTCCAATTCCGTGAGATGAGTAGATATGTGTGGAACAGGCCATGAAGAATCCGGGTCATGTTTCAAGTCATGTGATATCTGTGTTAATCGTTCGTGTTATCTCATGATTATACTATTTTCTTATTTTATTGCCATAGGTATTTCATTTTATGGCGCCCATGAGCTCACTCAAAACCACTCGAATGATCATTTTAGCATTTCTGCTATGTTCCATTTTATGGTTAACGTACAGAAGCACCGTCAAATCGGACATTTAATCAGACATCAGTCAAGCGGAGAATACTGTTAAAAAACTTTAATTGTTTCTCACTCAATCGCATTACCCCAATCCATACTCTATTACTCTAATCTAGTGAAGACCCTCGAGTTATGAATCACGATAGTGTTACATCTTTAAAAAGTTTTTAGAAAGTCACACAAAATCAACAAAAAACACAATTTTTAGTTCCAGGAATTTCTTCTCGTTTAACAGAGTTCTTTATATCCCAGTTTATGACTCAGATAGTGTTTTAATTTCCATTCCCAACAAAGAAATATACATTTTATGGACATAAGAGGTAGATATATCAGAATCTTTTTAACTTGAGAAAAGTAAAATCGTAGAGTTGAAAGGAATCGAGGACAAAAAGAACAATGATCTCAGATTGCGGTGATGCTTTGAATTGGACAACGATCTTAGGCCGAATTCGCATGTTATGTCTTTATGGATTGAACCGTTGATGGTGCTCGATTTTTATCTTTCAATTTCATTGTGGTGAAGTCTGAAAATGTTTCAATGGGACATGGAGTCTTTGGGATAAAAATGGAGCGATAAAATTTATTTTCTGGCCGGAAAGATCTCCTACCCCTTTAGCTTTTAGTATTGTCCATTAATTTTGATTTCAATTTTCTCTCTAATAACTCATTCTCATTGTGCGCTCCTTTTTCCTCTGAATCCAAAAATTGATTAAACAGAATTTAATGGGACAATGTTCAGCTGGTCAAAGCACTAAGTAGCTAAAGTACTGACTATTGAGTGCAGTTTACTTATTTTGAAGTTATAATATGCGTTTCATCACTCATTATATGGTAAGCCAATATAAAACAATGACACCGATATAGCATCAAGAGGCATGTACATTTGTATTAGAGTATAATAGCAGATTAGGCCAGTAACCGAAAGGTAATAACCTTTTATTGGGCTGACTCATGTGAATCTTTATCAAAGGGCAGTTACGTGTGGCGTCATTTTCTGGTTTTAAGTGCTTAAGTGGTCGAATAATGACGCGAATTTGGAAGTCCTCTCACAGTCTGAAAAAAGTTCCCCTTCTCAGCTTATATCATTCCTTATCCCCCTCCTCTTGTTAATTAAATGGTTGTCATTGGTCTATTCTCTGCGGTAATGGTTCAGTAAAGTGGGAAATGGGAATGTGGTGCTGTGAGGAGGTGAGTAGTTATTTAGATATTATTATCACATTCGTCGCACTAGCATTAATGGCCTGTACGGAGTGCCCCTCAGATTCGTTCCTCGTTTATAATTTAAATGGGAGAGAGTTTGGGGTTGCGGAAAAGAGATGGTCCATGATGATGAACCCATGACCTGGTTCACTTGCTACGTGGTGGGGTGAAGTACAGCATTAAATAAACTTCTGACACGTGCAATCGCTTAGTTGCAAGATCTTTGAATACAACACGAGCACCATGAGTGAAAAGATCTCATTGGTCCCGAAACAGAAAAACTGCAGTATACCCGTGGAATCTCAGGAAAATTTCAGCTGAAACGGCCCAGCCGTTGAAAAGCATTGAGGATGCTCTTGTGCTCCTGCATAACAATATGCACCTTCTCTCCACCATTTCCTCAGTCATTACTCATCTCCCAAGGGGTAATGAGGTGCAAAACACTTTCTTCATGAGTTCTAAGGAGAGAAGTAGGCAATTTCTAGAACCATCAACTTGCAAAACTTGTTAATATCTACTCAGTGCTCAATCTCAAGGAGTCAGGGGTTATCTACCTAACTAGGGAATTATCCTACAGTGAAGAAACCATGTGGACGGATTGGCCGTTTTCTAGAAAACCCTTCAATATTCAACCGAGCCACTTTTTATCATTTAGATATCAATTAAAACTTAAAATCAATAATTTTTGTACTCGACGTTTGTCGAAGTCAATTTATTATTAATTGCGAACAACAAAATTGAAGTTGATTGGTTGCAATATTGACGAAAATGTAAGAACTGCAAAGGTCAACATAAATTGATGATAATATGTTTACACTTTAGCTTTGTACTGTCAATTATTTTTGTCTTTATACTGTTGTATACTCCTTTTTTATACTTAAAGTGCAAAAAATGCTAATTCGACGGAAAAAAAGCAACGATGCTTTTACGTGCAAGATCTATAAAGCCCTAATAAAAAATGATGAATCTTATGAATGTGAGTACGAGACCAATTATTATATTCCACAAATATTTTACCTAAACAATGAAAGGTACCTTAAGAATGCCAGAGTTAACACGCAAAAATATAGGAAAATGAGTGATCTACGAAATATGGAGCCTTTGTGTAATCCTAACGGGGCCTGTAGTGGAGGTGGGTGACAATGAAACTCAACTGCTCCTTCATAATACCTCTGATAGTCAGTTAATTAAGCCTGTCACTTATCATAATATAAATATATACTCATAGTATATATGTTAGGGGGTATATAATATTCGATGTTCAGATCAGTCGTGTGTCATTATTACATGAAGCTCGGTGTGTTTTCATGCCTCTGTGAAATATGGTACATAATATATCATTCCTTCCAATATATAAGTCATTTTTGGTCATTGTCTGCAGGTTCAATATATATGTAAATATATAACTTGTACTTGTTATATTCAGAGTGGGGTTTATAATGGTAAAAAGCTCTCATAGGCCACCTCCACAGCTCCCCCTGCGCACGTACACATCCCATAGCAGTACCTTTAGCCTCCTAAGAATGATGCCAATTCACAGTTTTTGCTAGTATAATGTTTGTTCTCACAAAAGGACAAAAGCCCTGCCATCCATGGAGCACAGTAGCATTCTATACATTTTACATATATTGGCGACCGCCGACCATGCTCCTTTATAAAATTCCCTTTTAGAAACTGCTCCTTCGTAAAATATAGTAAGACAAGTCGTTTATTGCACCTTGCATTTATAGCCTTTTTCATTTACCTAGGCCATTCCAACTCTTTGGTACTGCATGCAGTGTCCAATGTTTTAGAACTAAAATAGTCTTTCACTCAAAACTGTGAAATAAAAATTTTTAGAACGTAGCCCCACCACTTTCAACTCCTCGAAAATGTCAAACACATTTCTTAAAGCTACCCCATCATTTCCACATCCCAAATATTTCCCTAATAGTAATTACGAGTCCACTAACCGATCCCCTATTTCAGGACGACGGACCACTACTCTCACTGGTATGATAACAAGTCCTGTAGTGGCAGGATCAACTCCGGCAACCTCAAAGGTATGACAATATTATCAATTGTATTCCTTCTGAAATATAGGAATGTTTCACATATTTCGTAGTTGATATATTTTAAATCGGCTTTTTTCATCGTTTGATTGTTATTCTCAACTCAAGTTGGCACCATACTTCATCGGTCGATACATGTACACACACACTGACATATATTCTCCATAGCTCGCTTTATTTTCTTCCCAATTTGACACTGAATACCTCTCTCATTCCTCCAGACAACATGCTCGGTAACATCGAGGTGCCCAGTCTGTACACGACAGTGACCCCCAAGTCCTTCATTCCCCCCTCCCCCCTGAGGACCAAGCAGTTCGTTATGCCACTCAAACTTCAGCAGGTACTTGGGAAAAAGCAGTTTTGGTCAAAGTCGGAACTTGGGTCTTTATGGCCATTCATGGACCAAAAATTCAATATTTTCCCAGAAATACGACGTAAACATACCTTTTTCATAAGAATAATCATTATATTTTACAGAATATTGCTCTATTCCCTTGTAAACGCCGCATGAAATTATATTTTGAATTTCAGTTGGAACCCCAGAAGAAACCACTCGGCAACTCGTCAGACCTGACGGTAACCTTCGTTCACCGTAAGATGAGTGAAACCAATGGAACGGTGAAGAACGGTTGTCACAAGAACTCAGGGTCCACCTGGCGTTGATGTACACTTTCTTCTTGACACAATTTGTTTTGTTGACACCATGTGTTTTGTTGACACCGGGTTCCTTGACACCGGGTTCCTTGACACCGGGTTCCTTGACACCGGGTTCCTTGACACCGGGTTCCTTGACACCGGGTTCCTTGACACCGGGTTCCTTGACACCAGTGTGTTGACCCTATAAGTTCTTCTTGACACCAATTATATTAGTGTTCTTGACACCAATCCCTAGCGAAAATCTTGACACCAGTTCCTTGACACCAGTTCCTTGACACCAGTTCCTTGACACCAGTTCCTTGACACCAGTTCCTTGACACCAGTTCCTTGACACTATTCTCATTCAGGGTCCACCATCTCCGCTGCCCCACCTCCCCTCCCCTCCTCCACCACTTCCTCCTCCAAACCCTCCCAGAAAACCCCCTCCTCCTCCTCCTCTTCCTCCTCAAAACAGAAACAGTCCACCTCAGAACCTTCCCAGCCTGGGTACCCTGACCCATGCGATAACGCCCCAGTCGCCTTCATCAACCGGCTGGCGGAGATGACGTCACACCAAATGGACACTGTGCGGATGGAAAAGAGTAAAAGGGGCGGCAAAGTCAGAACTAGGGTCAGTTGATGAGGCTCCGACGTGTGGTCGGTATTATGTATAATTTCTAATTGGGATTAAGTGGAATTTGTTAAATATCTATTTTAATGAAATCATGCCTCGCAAGCTTGCAGAGCTGATGATGCAAAGAATTTGGGGGTTGTTCGAAGTAATTATCAGCACAAGCTTCTCCAATGTAAAACTTTGGGTGCTGCCAACCGGAAGAGATGTTCAGAGCTTACATTGAAAAGATCTTCAAAACAAGGATTTACTGGTTCCTTCTTCTTTGCAGAATAAATTTATCTTTGACACCTTCATCGTTTCAATTCCAGCTTCTAATTAAGAGTAATTAAGCGACTTTGATGTTCGGAGTGCTTTTTGTTGCTTTAGAATGTATAATTATCAAAAGCAACAATCAACTGTTTGATGTGATTTATCATTATGAAGGGTTAATTTCATTTTTATCAAGCAGCGAATAAATCTTAAGACAAATCTTTCATTGATTTAAAACGTTTTGCACACTTTTGGCCATGAAAAACTTTTTCCATAGTTCACGAAAAGATTGTACGTGGTTACGTATGTGGTTACTGGTGTAAATATAATGAATGATTGCCTTCTTACCTACGCAATAATATATGTATCAAATATTAAATCTTTAAAATATGCTTTACTACAAGACATGATTTAAGTATCTACTTATCTACCTCTAACCCTAGGCATGCTTTATTCGCTATACTTTTAAGAGTGATTATTCTGGTAGAAAGTTACAACTTTTTATGTTATTTTTGGTATTTCTATTGTGAATAGAACATTATATAATTTGTGCTGTGTCTATGTAAATAAATACATAATATATTTCAAACATACTATAGACGGAATTTTGGATTTCCATATTAAAAACAAAAAGCATCAGATTCAAGGTGGGTCATTTGAAACTGAAAATTCCATAAAAACGTAATAAATACACATAGGCGCCTGCCTCATGTTACTGGTAGGTAAAAGCTGAGGAATATGGAAACTTAAAAACAGCAGAAAATGATATTAAGCAAATTATGATACGTTCATGGTAAAAACTTATCTTTTAATTATGATGCGTTCCACGGTTAGAAAACAAACTTCTAAACATTGAATTCCTTAAAAAAGTTATGATACGTTTCAACTTTCAAGATCTCAGACTATAATTTCACTCCATGGTGTCAATGAAAGTCAGGTCCGTGCCAGCAAACACCTCCCGGGTCTTCTGGTTGAACTTCTCAGCCATTTCAGGGGTAAACCAGTTCTTCCAGTCTCCCACTGTGCCTTTTCTCATGAAGGGAGCTTCTCCTGCCTTTCTGGCCTGGGGATTTAGAGTCAGCTTTTCATTTATAGCATAGCTTGGCAATTTAGAGCTTCGTCAGCTTCTGATTTAAAGCATAGCTTGGGAATCTGTTTCTAGACATATTATGCTCTCTCAATTTTGGCATTTGATTTATAATCGTGAGTTCACAAATATATATGGTCATTGGTTAGTCATAGTGTGGCTAGATACAAACGTATCTTCAGATTCAAATGATTTTCCTTGTCTCATTTATATAGACTTACAGACAGGCCCATCCATGTATAGTTAGCTTTGGGATCACTCTTCATAGCGTTGAAGGAGCTCAGTGCTAGAACCTCAAGAGCTTTCTCGTCTGACAGTGGCGGAAGTTTGCAGAAATCATTGATCTTCTTCACCGCTGAAGTTGGATTGAAGTTTTTAAATTTCTATCAGGACATAATTATGCTAGCGGGTTTTCAATTAGAGCGTTTGGCTCTTTGAATCTCCCTTCCATTGTCTGTGAGAATAAAATAACCGAATAGGTTGAGTTCTGAGAATGCCTTCTTTATTTCCACGAGACCGTGCTATTTGAACGTACGTGATTTGATCCCTACCGTTTATTCCGTCCAGGTGCATATCCTCGTACTTCATGAATATCAGATCCAGATTCCGTGCGTTGTCATAGTGAGCCTTCACGTGCTTCCACCAATCCCCGCTCTCCACCTGCCAAAAGAGGGCATTTCCTCAATCATTTTAAGTTATTTTGAACCCGGAGATCGAATGTCCAGGATTCGGAATTAGAGCCGAGCTTATCGAGCAGCTTTCGGGTGATGTGAATAAGAGGGAGCTCAGTTGTTCCACTCAGACTATTGTGGCACCTTATTAATGATAGGCGGTAGTGAATCTAAATTGAACATAGGCAAAATGTTTACCTTTCCATCTAAGAACAGCTGAACGAATTCTTCAAAGTCTCCATAGTATTCGAACTTGCTGATCCCTTTGCAGTGATTGTACAGACTCACACAGACATCTTTCGGATTCCTGGTACGATGGATAGGTGGTAGGTTATTTAAAACCATTCAGCCTCCAAAAATCAGTTTCATTAAAAGAAATTTGAAAAAACGTCACCTATCAACGTGTCGGGTCCATAAATTTTATCAACTCGACGGTGCTCTTTGATATCTAGGCTTTTATTCAAATCTGTGCCCTTTAAAACATCATTCTCACCTGACTACGTAGATGTATCTGCAGGGTACTGCTGGGTCCTGTACCATCATGTTGTACGGGGAGTGTGTCTTGAAGTACCGGGGACTGACCATGCTGTCTAGGTCCACTCCCGGTACCAGGATACTCTGCTCTATCCACGGCAGGTGCTCCGTTAGCTTCTGAAATGTTTGAATATGATTAGAAATGAATAGGGAATTCTGCCCATGGCGTTTCTTTCAAGGGATTTTACACTATCATTATCAATCGGGTTTCGGATACGAGTGCCAGATGTTCCTTCATAGAAATTTCTCTCATAGAATAAGAAATATCTCTAAGTTTTAATATTCTCTTCCATATCTTACCTTGTCTGGGTCCTGGAGGTGCCCAGTTCCGTGGACTTTGTGTAGACTTTGTACCAGTTTCTGAGTCCACGTAGTGCCGTTCTTAGGGAAGGTCGTTATGACAACGTCACTGTCTCGTAGTTTGAAGGACGCTATCGCAGAGAGGTGGGCTTCCTGCGAAGAAAAAAGGTGGAGTTGAATTGTGGAGAACGTAGCACTTATATTTCTTAGTCATTTTAAGAAGGCTCCTAGAAGGGCATTTTAATTCCCAATCCGTGTTTTGATAAGAAATTAAACGATAGATTTTCAAATCTCGCTTATTCAAATATTCAATGTACTAATGTACAATTTACTGCATTGTAGGGGAAACGTGGGTCAAATGATCCTATCGGGTCAAATGAGAAATTGCCTTTTATCACTTCCTGTACATTGTAAACGATTGAAATCAGTGTAATACGTATTGAAGATAACAACATCATGTCCTGACTTAATTCCAATGGCTGTGATAGCTTAAACTCTCAGAAACCACATACATGCAACTGAAAACAAGAATTCCTAGGATATTCATGCAATTTTGGAGGCTACTAGAATTGTCCCTATTGAACGACTTCTCAAAATTTTCAGCCTAAGCATAAGTTTATACATCCATTTTCACTCTTACAACATTGTTTATGATGAACATGCATCTAATTAGGTGCTAATTGGATTTTTGTCCAGCCCCACTGTTCTGCCCAAATGATCAATATTGAATTTTGACCAAATGATCGCAGATCATTTGACCCTGAAATCATTTGACCCAATTTTAGTCGATTTTAAAGGCTTTCATCCTTTCACTAAATTTGTGGCTATTAAAAATGCATTTATAGGTTTTATCATGTTATAGATGTACCTACTTATGATCATAGGCGATCAGAAATACTTTCAATAATGCCTTTAAAATAACATAATAGGTAAAATTAATCAAAAACCAAAAAATTACATCGGTTGGATCCTTCCTGTCTTTCCTAATTCTTTGTATACATAAGATATGTACTTTTGAATAGATCTATTGCATTAAATAACTAACATTAGGTTTTTAAACAGTAGATTTTGCTTGCATTTGTTCAATTTTAGGGATTATTTTGTTGACTATAGATTAAATGCATCTATAGACAACATTTTATACTCTTGTGGTCATTTTATTCATGTTTTAATCCATTTCATTAACATAGAACACAAATTACAGCCGGAAAAAATTATTTTCGACTGAAAATTGCAAAATTTAGGGTCAAATGAGTCTACTTAGAGTCAAATGATGCGATCATATGACCCTAAAAAAGGCACAGATCATTTGACCCCTAGCATTTTTTGAAAGGGCCTTTTTCATGGGGTCAAATGATCATATCATTATTGGCCATTCTGAACTTTAAAATGTTACTGGAGGTATCCGAAAATGAGGTAAAATCTATTTAGATGGAGTTTCAATGGAAAACGGAGCCATATATTGATTTACGACGAATTCATTACAAATTACATAAACTAGGATCATTTGCCCCATGTCTCCCCTACATTGTACATTACATAGTACATTGTACATTGAAAAACGCCTCCCTTTTTCCTCAAAACATTTCCTCACCGTAACAAAAGGAGGGAATATCTCGCCCCTTATGTAGGAGTGTCTGAATGGTAGCTCTAACTCCCCATATACCTTCCTCTTCTCACCTTCCTGGGCCATGATATGCACTGCCAATGGTGTTAGTTGATGTGGTAATAGACGATTAGAAGACAAAAACAAATTCTTCTTGTCCAGAAAAGAAATATTGACCAAAAAATACACCTAATGTTTTCAAATTTTAGAATATTCCTTTGCAATTTCTAACAAGAAGTCAAAAAATGAAATTGAACACACTGAACCGTTTAGATACCTACGAACTACCCATATGTGCGTTGTGTTATCAATAAAACATTTGCAGCGTCATTTGATATCAATTTTAAGCCATGACGTTCTGATGTGATATGAAATTGAAATGAACACCTGGGCAACGATAAATTATCATTGAAAAGCGTTCGAGTCAGTGAGTAAGGTGATTCTGTGGAACCCGACCACGTGAGAAATTTACTATTAGGCAGAATTTTTGGTTGAATTTTCATTTTGGAGAGATTTCTGTTGCCTAAAATCTTAATCTTGAAAATTGAAATGCATCGGGATGCAAATCGGGATGCAAATTACATTCGTTGAAGATTGAGTTTTACAATTATTCTTGCAAAATCTCATTGAAAATTGTCACCACCAGTGAGCATGAGCAATGTAATTCCGAGGAATTTTACACAGAACTTTTCGTCAAAGTTTTTCCCTCAAATCTTGAAATTTAATTTTAATGTAGATACCTTCCTATCACTCGGGAAACAATAATCAACCACACTGAAATAAAAAAAAAGGGTTGTGTTTTTTGTGAGTATGGATGGCCATGGAATGGTAAATTCAAAGGAACCGGGTTGATGCATGACAAAGAAATGAATTCAAAGATCAAATTGCGATCTAAGTAGGTATACGAGTAAATTAAATGAGGTCCATATCCACTACAAGTACAATAGTACAAATACAATCTCAAATTCAATTCACACTGCGTAATTTTGTTATGTGTAGGTATTTACCTATACAGTATGCTCACTGGTCTGGGTCACGGAGCAATGAAAAGAAAAGTACGGTATGCTGAACTGTATCATGGGCTTGAGACTAGAAATTGGATTTTTTTCACTAATTCAGAATTCTTTGGCATTGCATTTCAAATTTTAATAATCGAATTTAAAAAAAGTGATATTGATTATGATGAAATCAGACTCAAGTCTGAATCTGATCTCATTCTCATCCTGATCAGTAACATAAGTTCTTCAAATTTCAAGTTCAAATCACGGCTTCACTCTTTTACGTCTGACATCGGAGTCTGTGAAATTACTGCGAAATAGGATAAATTTCATGAGAACCTATCCAACGCGAAAATTAAGATTTTATTCAGGATGGTATTGGTATCAAGACAAAAAGCGCGGCGTTTTTGGCTCTTCAATCCGAAAAGTTAAAACGCTGCGCATTTTGCCACATGCTATGTGTCTCTGTTTGTTCGCGCGCGCGCGCCTATTCTACGAAAAGGCACGTGTGTTCTCTGAACACACGTGCTGCGCGCGCGCAAAATAGGTCCTACTGTTGACTTTGAGTGCGACTGCGCGGCTCGATATATTTCGATATATGCGCAGCGCGTGCACAATTGCAATCTATAATATAATACCCGCAAGAAATTTTAAATTGAAAGAAGCATAAGCACTGTGTTTTTGGTCACTGTGTTTTTTGGTCTTTTCGTTTGACTCCCGAAACTTTTTTTTATTTCTGTACTGTAGCGAAATTTATTTTTTTAGGAACAAATGAAACACGGGGTTAAAGAAACTCGGATCATGATACTGGTACAATTAAGATATAAAATTAGGCAGCAGAACATGCACAACATTCTTAATGTTTAGGGGTCGATTGTTGTAAAGGGCAGTTCGCAACTTTTGACTCTGCGTGCGCGGCTTAAGTTTGCGCGGCGTATAGACATAAAACATGTCTCTGCGCCGCGCAAACTTAAGCCGCGCAAAATACAATTCGAACTGCCCCTGTCGAAATAACAAGATCAAAGATACTCAGCTCTCAGATATTGCAATTTTCTCTTAGAGTTTTGATTTTGAATTGAAAAGTTTTGATTTCAAAGTGTTGTGCATATCATGCCATACAACTTCGTGTGCTGACATTTACACTTTATAACATTCATGTACACGGAAATTCCAAAGATGGGATCGTAAAAAACTAAATTGCAACAAAATGGAGAAGAGCATAAATGTATACCGCAGTGTACATCATGTATTTCGATTTCGTTTTAGTTTAAATTAACCATGTACCAAATTTGTGCTCGTGTAGACTGAGAAATGGGGAAGAAAGGGAAAGGCACTTTTCTAAATTTTACTGCATGAGCATCCTGAGCCTTAAGATGGCGTTAATTCATTTAAACCCTGTGCGAGCACAAATGGGACTGAACGGAAAATTTAATGATGGACATAAAATCCAAAAGGCGGTGGGCAGATGGGAATACAGAAAACTGGGAGAGTTGCATAGTTCCTCACGAGCAGTTTGGTTCAGAGTTCGATCATCCGAGAACTACGTAATAAAGAGGCCGTCCATGAATAATGTCCACTTATCAGAGAGTTCAGTGATAGAAGGGATTCTTTGGGGAACTAAGAATTATGGTGCACTAAAATTCATTCATGAATCTAGGAAATGGTAGCAGGGGAATCCAAACATTCTCCATGGTGACACAAAAATGGGGACCACGTGATGCCCTTATAAGGAATAATAATGTGACGGAAGAATGGACATAATTCATGGAGGGCGGCTTGTTAAAATAATGGAACACACCACGTATTAATAATTCATAGTCATCACTTCGCAGACGTTACATTCTTCCATGCAATTATACAGTTAATGGTTAGATTAATGGTAATCTTAAACCGATGCCTGTTGGAGATTCAACTATTCGTAATATATGACTTTCAAATAGCAATGTTGATCATAAAATAAAATCATAAAAATCTGAATATTACTCAAACGCGACATAATTCTCTATATTATATTCATATATCAATAGATTTCGATAAAAATGAATGTACATAATCTATTTTATATAGATTCAGAACGCCTTTTCTTTGGTTTTCATTGGAAATTGAAATCAAAAATGATTGGTTATTACTAAAAGGAGGAAATTATTAAAACTTAATTGATATACAATGAATTCATTTACACTAATTCAAACTTTCATATTCAGGTATGATTGACTACAGGTTTTCTTGAATACCTATTCCATACATTCTACAGTTTTAAAGCAGTTTCATAAACATGGGGTCTCAATCTTTTGGAGCGCGGCGTATTACGCCGCGCTTGGGTATTTTTTGCGGCGCGTGACAGCGCGTAAATTGTGTAATTCATAATCCTATATGCAAAACATAGTGAATCACATATTTGCGCGCTATCACGCGGTGCAAAAGTACCCTTGAAGCGCTGTCATACGCCGTGCCTCAAAAGGTCGAGACACCATTGCTTGTCTTGGTATTGGTCAATACAATTTTTCATCCACCAGAAACAAATCCACTGGTGAACAACTTTGCTTTCAACCGTGTAATTTTATCTCGGAAAATTGTCATAAACCACGAGGTTATATTATAATTAGCAAGACATATCATATATAATATGTGAAATCGGAATCATAATTAACACTTGAAACTGTCAATATATATGTACGATATGTATATAAATGAAAATCATATTTAAAAACATTAATCAGAAAACCTTTTCCTACCTATATTGCTTGAGTACGTATACATTGCTTCATGTGAATTCATTATATATGTATGTCCAAGTTGAATCTACAATACTTCATGTTTATCTTACAAAACTTCACTTGATATCACTCATATCCACTGAGATTTGAGATATCGATCACTTGATCTCAAGTGATCGAGAGCACGTCTTCTTTCTTCTCATCCTCTCTCTCAAGTGTGGCAGACACTCATACACATCCCACTTAACCAATCACATAGATTTTAACACAGATATCTCGATATACACACATCATCATATATCAGGGGGTGTCGAATATAATACACAAGGCAGAATATCATATGTCGAATCATTAATAACTCGACACATTGGTGTTTCGCACGTGTGTATCACAGCGATGTGCTCGTTTCCACACCGTTGTCATGGTTACTGTCGATGTGATGGTCGTTGCTAGAAGACAGGGTGATGCCGATATCCCCCGTGGAGAGAGGGTTGGTGTAGGATGTTACGATGGGGTTCGTGTAGGAAGAAACAGGCATCTCCCCTGAAAATGGTATAAAATTGGTCGACATAAATAGTTGAAATTAGATGGATTTCAATACGAAAAGGATCAAAAAGGACATCAAACAAAAAGTGAGGTTCGGCCGAACAAGACAAGCACAAGGATATGACGCTTTTCTTAACCGACCTTCCCTCAACTAAAGAACACTAACCTGCAGTTCCCATGACGAATCCGTTCCTCAGCAGAGGGGAGGTTGGGGAGTCTCCGTGATCAGGCTCGTCAGATTCCTCATCTACGTCTATTCGCTGCGAGGGGCATGAGAAAATAACGAACGATACTTGAAGTGAAGAATAGATACCACATAGTTTTTGAAAATTTTCCGATGTTACTTCGCTCAGCGATAGTAAATTTATAGTAACTCGAGGAAGTTAATTCAGTCCGGGTTTCAATCTTGTCGCCTGTAGATCTATGTCAAGCGTTTAAAACACATTGACATTGCTTTATGAAACTTTTAATAATAAAACTAAATTTTTTAATAAAACTAAAGCCCCCTAAGCTTTACGTACCTGGTTAGGGGGCGGGGGCGCAGCCCGCGCCGGCACTGCTGCTGCCCCATTCTCCTGGTTGAGATAGCTCGATCTGTTCGCTTTGAGGACCTTCAGCTGTTTGGGGGTGGGGGTTGGGTGCCGGAAGAGGGGTTGGGACTCCTTGGGCGCTACGTCGAAGAAAATCTTGCTTTCCCTGTAGTTGTCGGGTGGCGAGCAGCTTTCCTCCGCTTCTGACTCGCTCTCAGAGGTTAGGGCGGTGTTGCCGAACGTGTCTGGGGGAATGGAAAGAGTTAGAAACCAGTACCTTTTCTGGGGAAGCGAAAATATCGATAAATGGTTCAACCATTTTTGAATATATAAAAAGCTCTATTGTGCTTTTTCAAGCGAACGAATACAGAACAAAGATCGATCAAATGCTCTAGAGAGTTTGCGGTTTTCAATGCAATCTAACCCACCTATTTCGTCGCCTTCTGGCAGGGCTTGTGGCAGGAGGTAATTAACCAGGACAGAGTATCCTTCAGGCGTCGAATCCTCCTGAAGATCCACCAGTGGTTTGGTCTGGTTATCAGACAACCACATAGCCCGGAGGTTCAACTCTCTATAACTCCCTGGTAGGTAGTCGAGCCTGAAAAAAATGTAGGTTTGTTTCGTCAGAACGTAATTTGTTTGAAAAGAAGGATAATAGCCGAGCCTAAAAATTGGGTTATGCCATCATGATGCTGTAATTCTGAGAAAGAATTCACATTTTGTGATATAATAAGTACACTGATTTATGTCATTGGTCTAAAAGTTCCCTGACATAAGTCAAGATTTGATCTATACACAATGTGTAAGTGTGTACAAGGTTTCCAATGTAGAAATGATAGAAATTCCGAGACAAGAACTTCAGTGAATATCGAGATTTTCACAATGACAAATAAAGATTGAAAAAACAATAATTGTCCTGGATTTGGGCCAGATGTTTTGATTTGAAATCAAAGAAAATGACGTCGAAATCAATTTGACAGGAACTCGACGCGCACCAATTGCGCGCAAAATGAAGGAGCTTTGACCACGATCAAGTAAATTTGTGCTAGTACAAAAAGCGCGTTTTGCTGTTTTGTCCCACTTTGCGACGGTTGAAAAATGAAATACAAGTTTGCATTCTTCCGATGCCGAATGCATATTTCTGAATTTCTAAATTTACCTGTTGCAAGCTACATCGAGAACTGCAAGGTTCGCCAATTTGCAGAAATTCGGAGGAAGAACTGTGATGAGATTTTCTCGGACCGTCATAATCGTCAAATTGGAACATTCCGCAATCTGAAAGTAATAACATATTTTAGAAGATGAAAATATCTAATTTTAGGAATACATTTTATGCACATACACATCAGTGAAACTATTATAACGTTTGCTGAATAATGGCATTATAATTAAACCTTTCCGGTTCCCATAGACATAACTTCATGACACTATCACATACAACGGCAGGCAGTGAAAATTACCGGAATTCAGTAAAATGTTATCTTGCCTATCTGTACCTATCCCACTGGCAAAGTTACATTTTACCGTCATGTATTTATTGGCATGATATTCCTATAAAAAGTGCAAATTCAAAAGTAACCACTTTTTGGGACAGCATGCTTTTCCTGCACAATAAGATGATAGACCAAAATATGCGACAATAATCTCAAATGTCTGACAAATCGAATCAGAGTTCGGAAATATGATATGACAATTCCAACGATCGTGTATACCTCATAGAAAAGTTAATGAAATGTACTTGACACTGGTATTTTATATTGACCGCCAGAAATTAGCACCCTAATATGAGCACCATTTCTGCAAAATTCCATCAATGATTCTGCTTGTTTTATGTGTCGCAAGCAACCGATAGGTAATCCACTGGATTTGGAGCCGTGCCCAACGCCTTATTAACCCAACCCTGACCTTAGCCTTCGCACCGTGGTGTAATAATACGTGTCTAATGGGATCGTTCAGACAATTGACACATCATGACTATCTAGTGTTGACATAAAACTCCTATTTAATCAATAATGTAATTCATATCAATCATGTGAAATTATAAAAATTCATTGCACGTGTTCTAAAAAATAAAAACAAAGTGAATTTGTTAATTATCTCTGACAACAAATTCATATAATAAAGTCATCGGTGTATAGCCGGGATGATTTAATGTAAACATATAAGAATTGTAGCTTAGCACTTCTGCGCTGTAGTATGTAGATGGAAACTTAGTGAAATACGGAGTCAAACTGAATACAGTACAGTTTTAACAAGTATAAACAACTTTAAATGTTGATCAAACATGCTGTAAAAGATTCGATAAAATTCTCGTCAATAATCGATCATGATTGTAGTAAAATTAGATATCCAATGATAGTTGAAGGAAAATATTTGAAATTACTATTGCAAACGGTCCCAGTACATCCATTCCAAGTATTTGGTGTGAATCTTGCTACAAAATATCTAATTTGCAACGAGAAAGTTCAACGGAACATCAACCCATTAGAACAACCAAAATTAATTGTTTGCAATCATCCTGTTCTAATTACGTAAACGATAAACATTTAGTCCTGCGAGCCTGTCAAGACAAGATTTCAACGTGTTTTAAAACCTTTCAAAATAAATTTTCATACGTTGATGCAAAGTATTGATGAGATAATACCGAATTGATGATGTTTAATGATATTTTGTTAAAATTTGACCTTTAGAGCTTTAGATGCATCGACTCCATCCTCAAATTTGCCTCAAATTAGTGTTGTTATAAAACTAAGATGCTGATGTAAACTCAAAATATGCTATTAATAGAATAATTATTCATGATAAACTAAGTATTTATGATTAAAGTACATGTGTAATATCATGTATGATCTTATTCACATAATATTATTATGATCATGTTGCACAATGCACATATCCTTACTATATGCAGCATCTATTTTAGCGAGAATGATTATCATGGTTCTAGTACCTGTACAGAACTTGGATTTTTCGGGGTTTTCTTGATTAAAACGCTTATCAAGGATTTTCAATTTCGAGGGGTATACGAGGGTCGAGGGGTGTTGAAAATTTGACGATGTATGCATAGCATATTATGATTTCTTCAAGTATGCAGTTACATCTCGTCATTAACTACAAATCATTAAATTTGCTCTTTAAACGATCAAATAACACGGTATAATATTATGGCAAGAGTATTTAAATATAACCGTTTATGATTAATCAGTCTCCTGGGAGCCTCTAACAAAGGCTATGTCCAAGACCGGATGTTTGTTAGATAATAAATATAATAATTGATATGTAACATGATGATTGACGGTTATATAAGTACTGTTTTATGCCTGATATACCAGTACAATGTACATATTCATTCACACATATCTGATTTAGATGAAAATAGAACAGGAAATGAGAATGTTTAAAAGGAATGTAGATAGTGGCAGGATGAGTATGTTTAATGAGAATATGTGAATATACATCACATTACTAACACTAACAGTAGCTATACGTGGGATTTAGTTTATTACACGTACCGTAGACGGCAGGCCGTTGAGTCGATTTTTGTCTGCAGTCAAGAAAACGAGGTTAGACAGGGATCCTACGGTGTCTGGTAACTCCTGGAATACGTAGGTTATGCTATAAAGGTGGCAGTTAAAACTGCGATCGAATGGAAATTTCAGAATCATTCTCAAATATCGCGACACCTCTGTTATATACTGCTCAAATGAGACCAGGACGTGATGGTGATGAGGGGGCTGAACAGAGAACAATGGTAAATCAGAATAAAGATGGTGAAATAATAATGAGACATATCATGGCGGAATGTGGAGACGTATAGTGCGACAAATGATGATCCTATATGGAGTCCATTAAGGTGGATAGAAACCGGTTTTACAGCAATTTAATTATGGGTTCTTTTTATCTTTACGTTTCCAGAATCCGAGCCACTTCATTTAAAATCCTTGATTCAAATTATTCATTCGAATATGCATTTTATGAACAATGGACCAGTGCATCAGAAAAGACGATCATGTACGAGGTGAAACGAATTGAGATAAGGAAAAGATCGAGTAATACGATCTAGACTTAGCCACCGTCTTCAGGTTAATCGGTCCCATTTCCCGTTTAATCAAGCTGATTAAATCTTCTAATTAACCACCGAAAACCGCATCAAAGCAGTTCAACCAGTTAAACGACTTCTTTAAAAGCCAGAGACTGAGTCACACAGAAACTTTACATTTGATTCTGTTTCATACAATCATCAGTATTTTGTTGATATTCTGCAACACGTTCAGATCCTCGCGATGAAGGAAGAGCTGCCTGTTGAGAATGGCTCCCAGGCATCGCCGGGTACACCAGAAGATGGAACATCCCAAGGTTTCCCGGAACAAGCAACAAAGCCCCACGACAAGACCCCTAAAGTAGCAGATGGATTAGCAGAAGAGCCCCCAAAAGGCACCCTGAACGTGGAAGAAGCTGTGGATTTAGCCGTTACCAACATCAACCTCAAGCTTATTCTCCTGTTTATTTACGTTGGTTTGAGCATGTGGAGTCTTGCGATAGACACCCTGGCTACCATCTTCACTGGAGAGGTTCCCTACAAGGAATGGGAGTGTCTGCCAACCAGCTTAAAGTGTGCTGCAGCAACCACAGTGGATGTTGCTAAAGCAACTCCAGAGGTTGCTTCAGAAACGGTGTATGATCAGGAACGGATGTGTAGCAACAATCTGAAAGAAGGCCTGGATTTTGTCTGGACTTCCCAACACACCACATTCGCTCAGGAGTGGGGTTTCTACTGCGAGGCGGAGTCCAATGTCAGCTGGATTTCCAGTATTTTCTTCCTTGGATCGCTGCTGGGTCTGCTGGTATCCACTGCTATATTCGACAGGTTTGTTGCTTAATATACTTTGATTTTAATTGTTGTCTCGGACAGTTTCTTCGCTTGTACGTTCAGTAGTTAGTTGGTGTAATGGTAGGAAGTCTGACTCGTGATCGGAAGATCCCGAGTTCGATTCCCTGCCATTCCACTACTGGGTCAGCTGGATTTATTTTCACCGCTATATATTTGACAGGTTTGGTAGGAAGACAGGGGCCCTGGTCGGTGCGGTGATGTCCTTTGTTGCTACGACCCTCAGTGCTCTGGCACCCAACTACACCGTCCTCTTCTTACTTCGCATCGTAATGGGGTTTGGGACTATTGTTACTTACACTGGCGCGTATTGCTGGATGCTGGAACTTACTCCCAAATCAAAGCGTAACATGGTAAGCGGACTGAACCGGTTGAACTTCTCAGCATCCTATTTCGTTCTGATCGGTATTTCGTACTGGATTTACCCCTGGAGATACATGTATGCAGCAGGTGCTGTTTTTAACGCCATGGCCATTCTCCCACTCGTCACACTACCGGAATCCCCGAGATTCCACCTGGTTAGAGGGAAGGAGAAGGAAGCGAAGGCCACACTGCACTCCATATCCCGCCTCGCTGGAAGCAACCTGGATCTGACTAAGGTTACTCTGGTGTACGAAGTGAGGAAGCAGAACTTCCTGCGACAACTGAAGGACTTTAAGAAGTACCCGACCATGTTGAAAGAGACTCTGATAGCCATGTTTAGTTGGCTCCTACTCTCGGCAGTCAGTTATGGATACAGCTTCGGATGGGGCAAGATGGGCCATGATCTCTACACCAGCTGTACCTTTGATGCGTTGGGGCAATCCATCGTGTTTGTAGCAGCTGTCCCAATCTGCAGCTTCTTAGGACGTAAGAATGCTATCGTTTACTTCATCCTAGGCTCGATAGCAAGTAACTTGATAGCAATGATAGACTACCAGATAGGTGGTACTTGGACTGTTGGGCAGATTGCCAGCATACTGGGTTCCATGCACAACAACGGAGCATTCCTCATGATGTACCTGTTCATCATCGAGCGAGCCCCGACCACTCACAGTGGCATGATCCTCAGTCTAGGGTCGAGTTCTGCCCGGATTGGCAGCTTCATCGCCCCTCAAATCAACCTTCTCTACGGGATCACTAACAGAAGGGTTCCCTTGGGACTGTATGCAGGGATGGCAACCCTTTCACTGCTCGGGATTCTGGGTATGTCTGATACGACAGGGAAGAAGATACCTGAGACTCCAGAGGATATGGAGAAACAGAGAAAGGGAGGGAAGGGTGAAGATGCGGTGAACGGGATTGTCATTGAGAATCCAGATGTAACAGAGGACAAGGGTCATCAGGAGACAGAAATACCAGCGCATAGGGATCATCAGGAGACTGAGACTCCCTTGGATCATCAGAAGAATGGAGGGGATGTGACAGAGACTGAGTGTAACGGGATTGTCATTGAGAATTCAGGAATTGATGAGGGAAATGAAGTTGAAATAGAGGATTTTAAAACTGTAACTGTTTGATCAAATGATATAATCTTTATTTCATTCGAGACGAATGTTTTAAAATCTATACATATATTTGATATGTAATGTACTCTCAAATACCTACCTCCAAATCATTTTCACTGAGATGAAGCTCTGTCATTGCCGTGCAGCTGAAATGATGGGTTAATTAGTTGCTCAGTAATTGGTCAAATGAAACGATTTAATTGGATGATCGTTTATAACATTTTGTTGACTTACATATGACAGATTATGATAAGTTGATTCATGGCTACAAGTTGACACTTTGTGAAAGGATATAATCGACAACTTTGTGGATAATAAAACTTGATAGTGTACTTATTATACGACTTGTTTCCTGCTATTCATGGAATCAAAGTACCTATATATTATTAGCTATTTTTAGAAATCGTGGATGATTTAGATCGCAATCTTGATTGAAGATTTTAAAGACTATTTAGATTTAAATGATTATTTGATTTATTTTGATTTGCGTAATAAATTCAAACGCAATAAATTTAAACAAGCCTCAGAGCCCCAGTATTAATATCATTCCATTCCAAACTATCTAGAAAATAATATTAGTCTGTACCGAGTGAGCTGTCTGGGAATCTCTAGAATTATTCCAGTACACATGTACTAATTTCAGTACATGTGTACTAATTCTACTACATGTGTACTAATTCAAACTCATCGGACACAAAGTTACACGTATTACGTTAGACGATACATGCTCAACAGATGGCAGTCGTGCATAAATCAGTTGAATGTAAGATAAACCGGATAAAGTTATCGGAAAAATATAACATTGTACACGGCAGTGCAGTATATAGGACAACATCGGATAGGACGAATTGAGTCTTTTGCAGAAGTTGATCTGAAGCAATCATCCATAAACCAAAATCGTAATTGCAACTGATGCAATTCATACACCTCATGAATTTCAATAACTTTTGCTTTTAGTTTGCTTCTTGACTTTGGTAATTTGACCGCCGGATGTTTTATTCATATGCAATTTGTGGTTTAATATTAGTCGTGCATTGATTAACATACCTTGAACTGCAGTTCCTAGAAATTAAGCAATTAGCACTGTAGCGTTTGATTTTGTCGCAAAAGAGAAAATCTATACGTACCATGACATGCAACTGTTATGTAATTTGTTGTGCGCAGTTTACCTCACGAAACAGATGTGGAACAATAATTCTGGGATCGAAATTTAGAGGATTTTTTAAATTTCAGCCAATTTACGTAATATTATGTTAACGTAATATTATGATAATGGCGTCATGTTTGAAATGGGGATTTTTTCGTCCCCAAATTTCGTTCCACATAAATATGTTTCATAACGTATTATATATGTTTTATGCACTTCTACATTCATGATATATTTAAGCATATACAGGGCTTCTACTGACTGTGACGTAACAAGTACACAGACTGTTTCGTCATTATCACTTCCCACGGGACACTGCACAAGTGCACAGTACAATAAACCATGATAATGTACATTATACGCCGCGCACGAGAAATAGGCGGTAAAGATGACGACTTTATCATAGCGCAATGTATTAAGTTGATAACGCGTGACCGCCTATTTCTCGTGCGCGGGATACAATGTACGAGGAAGTGTCTTGTAAATTATTGTCAAGATACGTTAAGATAGAAGATACGCCATTCTGATGTATAAAGCTCATGACTTCCCACGGGAGACTGCACAAGCGCACAGCACAATACCTTGGTCCTCCTTGTACAATGTACATCACATTATTGTCAAATTTCAAGGTGCGCCAGTGTCATGTCTTAGAGACTATAATTAGTTTTTTAAAAAGGTATCATCGAATATATTCCTCATTTCTTTTCATTTAAATGTCTCATTTGAACCTTTTTCATTTTCTCTTTAAAGTTTAAATATAAGCCTCATTTCATTAAAGAAACTCAACAGTTCTCCATTTAGTGCCATTTCATTGAAAAGTTCATTTAGTTGCACATTAAGTCATTTCTTCGAATGGACAGCTAAAAATAACCTCATGTGCACGAGAGATAATGTCTCGCTATAAATAGTACTGTAAGTAGTTACACTAAATAGTTACGATGTTAACAGATAGATAGTTACACAGTTAATAACGCCGAAGGAATCAGCTTCTGTTATTATCTACCTATACACAATACACCTAGGCCTAGATACACTCTAGGCCTAGAAACACTCTATAGGCCTAGAAACAGGTACACACTGGAAGCGCTGAAATGTCACAAAGGGGATCATACACTTTACACACTTTCTCTGTCGGTGTATAGAAAACTGAGATGATGTGGCGATCGTCAGAAAGACACTCAAAATACGTCATCAACTCACTACGTTCAACTATGAGAATTACGTGATCAACTTAGCACGTAAAACTCTGATAATGACGTCATCACAGCAACCTTTTATCCGTTCTAAGACCATCGGTTTGTGTGTGAGTTCTATGCGTTCTTTACATCGCATATATGTACATATTATACGAGTGTAACGCAGCATAATGAGGGTAATTATCATGCCATTTTTACAACATACTTTCGCTATTGTAAGCGAGGTTAGTATGTAATGAGCCGGTATGTTTCGAGTGTTTAAATGGGAGTCTATTGTCAAATTAGATGCAAATGAAAAGCTAATTTCTGATGAACTCAACAATAGTTGAAACCGTCTAATCAGTTCGGAATCCATGCATCTTTTAGAGAAGAAAGCATCAAATATCTCAAATTAAAGCGATCCAAGGTTTTACCCTAGCCCCCATTCATCAAAGGCCACGCGAAAATTTAAGGTGCTTACAATCAAATTTTCGTATCACCCTTCCTCGAAGCATAAAAAGAGACATCAACTTAAATATTTTCTTCCAAAATTATTAAGGACTTACCAAAGTTAAGGCATATTGTTGGACGACGAAGAAGGTGCGAAGTTTAAAACACTTTACTGACTGGAGGAAGCAATAGCTCTACGAGTTAGCAAACGGTTACACCAGTTTGACAATAGTTCAAAGTTTAATAAAGAGTTTGATTGACGATGATTAATCAAGATGATTATTCTAAATTGATAAGCGATATTCATGGCTCTATATTCATGAATACAAGTGCTGAATATCCACCACTTTCAGCCCCCCCCCTCATTAATATATCAATCTTTACTTTGATCCAGGAGAGTGAGAGAGCGCTAATGATTCACGTTGATTGTATTGAGGTTCTATTATATTATGTGTATTTACTTTAGCACCCTACTGCACAGTTCACAGCCTTCTAACCAAAGTATACAATGCGTGTATAGTCTAATAGTCTATACAATAGATGCATAGAAGCATTGAAGCATTGAATACCTGCTCATTTCACACCAAAGTACTAATTATACATAGTGAATACTGTACAGAGCCAGCCTACACAATAGAATTATTTCGGTGTCACCAGGAGGAGACTTTATGTCGAAAGCTACGCCCCCGAAAGGATTGTGAGGACCTCTTATATCCTGGTTAACACCGATAAACCCATCTCTGAAAAATTAAGCTCCGATACTCCATAAGCCCATTTCATTCTCACCCGGGGTTGCTCCTCAAGGGAATGGATAAGGGACGCGGAATTCATTGAGAGCCTCGGTCACGGCTCGCCGAGGCCTCGGTCACAAAACTAGTTGCCTCGGTTGATCATTGATACAAGAACGAGGGACTCAGGAATGTATGAGGACGAGGGAATTAGAATGGAGGCACCGACTTTGAGCTCCTATCAACACGGTATTTGGTATTCGGTGCTGTTTCTTTGTTTATAAACATGATGAGGAATGAGGATGGTATTATATTCCAATATACACGGCGTATACCAACGACCAGGACTAACTATTACATTAAAATATTAATGTGGTGTAAATTAGCGATTATAAGATTATCCATGTTTATGAATGTTATATAACATCAATGACCACCAATTGATGGAAGCTTATGGCTTTATGGTGGTTCCTATAAATCTTTGAGTAAAGTCAACATCAAATTTGCACAAGTTTTCCGTTCTTCTGACAGATTATATCAGTTATCACGATAATCAATAATCATTAATCACAACAATAGGCAAAAACGTATATTTATGAAATACAAATATTCATGTAATAAATTATCATCGTCTAAATAAAATACATTTTACCTTCCCACTGATGCTGGTAGCTCTGCCAATCTGTTGTGCGTTACTTTTAGGATCTCCAACCGTTTCAGCTGCCCTGAAATCAAACTAAGTTAGAGAATGTACTCCTGAAATATATACCCTGGCCAGTCTTTTTTATTACCGCGGGGGGTTACCGCCCTGGCCAGGGCGGGAAATAACCCCTTAATGTACTACTCCTGAAACTGTCCTGAAATCGAGGAAAGTCAGAGAAACTGCCTTGTTTAACCTGTTGTGAAATCAAAGAAAGTCGTAAAACTGTTACAGGAAAGTTACAGTTGCTGCCAAGGATTTACAGATAGGGTTAATAGCTGTCAGCTGTATTTAAGCGCGATTACAATCTTCCAGAAATAAACAGAAAGTCTAGGATTTGACAGGATATGAATTCCTTGGACGTTTTTCATTCCACGAGCTATCGCTGGCGTCAAATTTTACAATTAGATGAGATTCCGGCACATAAAATTGTACAATTTGATGAGGTTCCGATTCCTAGAATCCAGAGCGTCTTGTCTCTACAGTGTACAAATCCTTACTTCCTTTAAGTCAATATTTTATATATTAGCTTACTGAAGTCCTGAATATTTTAATTCACAGAACAAACTGAAGCCCTCTTAAAGACAGATGATAAGTTAACATGAGCTGAATATGTCAAATATTATATCATTTAATATTCAAGAGGAGGAGGAGGAGGCACACTGTGTATTTAATGCACATTCAGCCACTCCTTGTACAGAGAATGGGAGTTCTGACAGCGTGAACATGTGGAAATATAAGTTCCTTTTTCGTGAATCCGTATTTGGGAAATTGGCGAGTCACAGCGCTGATTTATTATTAGTAAGGACACTGATCGCTGGAAAACGCCTTTGCATCGGGCTAGTAGTAGTATGCCAGTATGGACAGTGTATTTAAATGACGTAGTTTGAAATGTATTATGCACATTGATATGTATACACAACACAGTGTACATTGAACGAATGAACAATGTTCATTGAATAATGTAAAATGTACAAAGTCACAAAAGTTATAAACTCACCCAAGTCGCTGGGTAGTTGCTGAAGGTAGTTCTGTGCGAGAGTTAGGTGGGTCATGGACTCACACCCACATATCTCATCTGGGATGTGTTCCACCTGGTTGTCAGACAGGTCCAGAATCTCCAGCCTCCGTAACTCTCCGATCTCCTGGTGAAATATAGTGTCATGTTATGGCATGTCCAAATAATACTGTCATGTCGTGTTATGTAATGACATGTTATGTGACGTCAGTGATTCTAAATAGGGTGCCAGTGGTTAAATTTTTCGAAACAGCCGAACACATATTCTTCTCACCCAGCTTAGAAATCCAGATTAAAATCATCACCCAATCCCTTGACATATGTACGGAGTTGACTCGTACTGTGGTAGTACTATAAATATTCTGATTTAACGCACAATGATTTAAATGTACGTCTATTAAAACATTGAGAAGTTAGAGTGACGTCATGATTATTAATTAGAATGAGAAATTGATGAGATAAAACCGCGTTTATTTCTGAAGAGCATTATTTAAGTGAATATGATGTTTACTGTTCCTAATTAACGCGATCATCATGCGAAATGAAATGAAATAAATGCCAGAGTAGGCAGTAGCGCTAGAATATAAAGTGATTAAATATATACTTCATCGCAAGTGTTGAAAAGTGAAATCACATTTAACACCATTTTAATCTATGATAATGACGTCACTCTCAATCGTCTATTGTATTCTATAACTCTATAACGAGCTATACAGACATGGAGTGAATGCATAATAAACATATGCCATAATATAGAAATGGCGTACTGAAGTATGTATATACCACAGCCTTATTGTAGTCCACGGTTTAAATTGTATAGTCTATTCTACTTGAGAGCACTACAGGTAAAACTGTACAAAAACGCTTTAGCGTTCTAAAAACTATAACCTATAGAGCTATAGGAAGGTCATAGGAAGCGTAGCAAATTTGCGGAGACCTTTAAATCTAACTGTGTTTTACGCTAAGCTAGTACCTGTTATCAGAAAACACTAAAGATTCTAGTTAAGTAATAAATAGAATGGTATGTATGCCTTCAGGTATATAAGGCCTATATATCTATATATGTCGCCTTCCTGCTTCCAGTTCATGTTTAAAATAAATTTACTAATTTATGACTGTTACAGTAGCATTCAGTATATAATACCTATAATGAGTACGCTAGATACCTACCACCTGCTACCAAGGAACCGTGGAAATATATAAAAATAGGCAGTTCATCGTCATCAACACACTACTTTGAGCTATGACAATGACGTCATCCTAACACCAGCTGGTACTTCAACTTCCGCAAGGAGGTACAACACTTGCTCTCTTTCAGTACACTGGAAGCACACTGAGGGTTCAACAGAGCGTAACTGTGACCCGGTGTTACAGTTAATTTACTACTTACTAGTCTAGTGTGGTATGTAAATAGAATAGCCCTAGGTTGCTAGTAAGTATGTAATACCGACACCATATGGCAAAGTAGATTGACATTAAATACATTTTATTAACTTCTAACCTTTGGTATATAAAATTTCAGTATTTCGTTCCATATGGCAACTAAATGTCCCAAAGAGTAGACTGTATTTAAAACCATCAGTCTCGCTGGTTCACCAATCAATGTTTGTTTCCCATTTTTGGCCATATTCCATGAACTCAATAAACCATGGATGACATGGGATACTGTGTCGCACGTGTGCTTCTCCCACTGCTACATTGTATGTTTTGAATATATTGCACATCCCTGTCGAGTGGTAATGAATTTAGGACGTGACACACAGATCCATTTAGGACACAGATCCACTTCACAGTGACATGTGTCAGGCAGCTCGGCATATATTACCTCCCTCCCTTATAAAGTGTCTTAGAGTGTGTACGCTCGAGAATAAATAGGCGGTCGCAATTATGTCGATTTGAGCATTGTGCGCGCATTCAAGTCGTGGAAAATATAGCCGCCTATTCTTCGCGCGGGGTATATTGTGCACGTATAATGTATATGAAATGTATAGTGCAGTGTGTCGCAATATATTACATATACGCGATGTTATGCACGCCGATGACAATCCATTAAGTCGTGAAAGAAGCTTTGCAATTTCTTTATTGATAAATTTTAAAAATAGATCAGGGTCTTAACTCTTACGGCCACGTATTATCATGAATCTGTTGAAAGTTTCATTGTTGGTGGTTCAATTACCTAGTAATCAAGACTTCATCGAGTTAAACATGACTGATTTTTCTCACAAAACTTTTGCAGAACCGGCCTCATGGTTATACCTACCTCATGCTACCTCTGGCTTCTTATAAACCCGGAAACACGGTAAAAACCCAACTAACTCCAATGACTTAAACATGGGTTGTAGTATGAACATCTAGTTACAAGACATATATAAATTATAAGTGACATCATTTTCATGGTCTAACGTAGACATATGTTGTCGTGAACAGCCTGGCCTGATTCACATCCAACTTCGACGTTGCAATAAGGTCTCATTACGGTATATGTTGGGAAAAAGGTATTGAACCCAGGATGTTTTTGTCATGCGTCATCTGCTGAGATTAGACATAAAATTGTTGAATTTCATGTCACAACTTTATTAAACCTATAACACAAAAAATAAGATTATGATTAACTGCTGGTTGCATTTAACAATTGCAACACATGAATTGCATCATAGAGCCTTTCTTCATCTGTCTCTAGAACAGAAGATTATTATTATTATTATTACTTTGTACGTCAAACTGACAAACTTATATTGTTATCACACTTTATAAAAGGGAAAATAATGAGTATTGACGTTAGTGTTTTAAGGTCACCATTATAGATCATGATTTGACACGTGTTATACATGCTAAAATCAGCTGAGTTGGATCAACATTTAACATTTGTAACAGATAACGATAGAAAGGGAATTGTACGTTAATAATAATCGTATGAAAAAGGATAATGATAAGTTTGCTGTGGATGATCTCTATTAGCTTTTTAGGGTCCAACTTCCTGCAGAATGTCTAATTTTGTAATAACACCCTCTGATAGTTTCCAGGGCCCAGGACCCCTGTCAATTATAAATAAAACTGTTCTAGAGCGAGAGAAGTTTGTTCATAATAATAACATTCGCAGGGCAAACAGATGGCTCGATTATTGTTCTGGTTTCAAGTTACAGCATCGGATTATGAATCAAAACATGGGCCATTGAACATATATTGTACAATGCTCATGATGATTGATGATTCTTTAGCGGCCATTCATTCGGAATGTAGGCCCTAGTCCCCAAACTATAACTTATGTCAATTTCAACCAATAGGTTATTATCCTTTTACATTGACATTAAGCGTATGACACACCCAAATTAACTTGATTTAATGTCACATTAATGACAACAATGAAGAGTGACACCCGTATATACTTTCAAAATGTAATCAAATTAACCCACCTAGGTCTATATATTTTATTTAGGGGAGGGGGTAAGGCAAACTTTGGCAAACTATGGCAGACTTTGGCAAACACTTTTTTTGGCAAACTCCAAAAAAAGTGGAAGCATTTGCCAAAGTTTGCCAAAGTTTGCCAAAAATAAAAAACCTTTTTAGCCACTTTGGCAACACTTTAGGTACCCATAATATGCTTTTCAAAGATGCTGAATCGATTCCCAAGGTCTGTTTCACATTTTGACGTTATCCAGAAGCTGTAACAGCGACTACATCCACATTGAATAGAGTAGAGGGCTACAGTAACAAATACTATATTTCATTACCTCTTATTTTAAGTTTTATGCATTCAAGTACTAAGTAGTCCGATCAAACTGTTGTATGAAGCCCTAAAACCGAAGCATCCACACTACATAAGTCTGATACTGCAGCATAAAATCAATAGTAAGGCCCCACCGTGACCATTGGGCAGTTTCCATGGATTCATGCAACATAACCCGACATGTTGAGAATGCTAATTTCCTTGTGAAGGTTAAGTGGAGCCGAGTGGAGGCTGTGTGTAGCAATGTGGAGCCTATTGGAGGCTCTGAGGAGCCTAGTGAAGGCTGAGTGGATCCCAGTGGGGGCTTTGTAGAGCCTAGTAGAAGCTGTGTTGAGCCTAGTGAAGGCTGCGCGGAGCCTAGTGAAGGCTGAGCGGAGCCTAGTAGAAGCTGTGTGGAGCCTAGTGGTCCACAAGGCTCAACTCAGCATCCACTCATCCTCCACTAGGCTCCACTCAGCCTTCACTAGTAGTTGAGGCTGCTTGGAGCCCAGTGGAGGTTGAGAGGAGGCTGTGTAGAGCCTAATGGAGGCTGTCGGGAGCCTAGTGGAGGCTTTGCAGAGCCCTTAGGCTCCACTAGGCTCCATAATCGTAGAGTGGTCGGAGGCTGAATGGAGCCTCCATTCAGCCTCCGACCACTCTACGATTATGGAGCCTAGTGGAGGCTTTGCAGAGCCATTAGGCTCCACTAGGCTCCATTCAGCCTCCGACCACTCTACGATAGGCTCCACCCAGCCTTCACTAGTAGTGGAGGCTGTGTGGAGGTTGAGTTGAGGTTGAGTGGAGCCTAGAAGAGGCTGATTGGAGCCTGATTGGAGGGTGTGTGGAGCCTAGTGGAGGCTGGTTGGGGCCTAGTGGAGGCTGTGTGGAGCCTAGTGGAGGCTGACTGGAGTCTATTGGAGGTTGTGTAGAGCCTAATGGAGGCTGTGTGAGTGTGTGAAGCCTATTGGAAGCTTTGTAGAGACTAGTGGTCCACTAGGCTACACTCAGATTATGCTCCACTCAGCCTCCACGAGGCTCCATTCAGCCTCTACTGGGCTCCACACAGCCCATTGCGCAGTTGTCGTTTTCAGCATCTGAAGTGCTCACTCTAACTCAAATCATTGACAGGCCACCCTGTTAGACCGTGGGAAAAAGATCGATTCTTATGTGCGCACTTGTCGGTAGGCCGTAGAGACTAGTGGTCCACCATTCCACTCAGCCTTCACGAGGCTCCATTCAGCCTACTAGGCTCCAACACTTTTCACCAGGCTCCACCTGCCTTCACTTTATAGTAGTGGAGGCTGTGTGGAGCCCAGTGGAGGCTGAGTGGAGCCTAGTAGAGGCTGAGTGGAGCATAGTGGAGGCTGTCTGGAGACTGGCGGAAACTAGTGGAGGCTGTGTGGAGCCTAGTGGAGATTGTGTGGAGGCTGTGTGGAGCCTAGAGGCGGCTGTGTGGAGCCTATTGGAGTCTCTGTGAAGCCTATTGGAGGCTGTCTGGAGCCTAGTGGAGGCTGTCTGGAGTCTAGTGGTGGCTGTGTGGAGCCTAGTGGAGGCTGTGTGGAGCCTAGAAGCGGCTCTGTGGCTCCTATTGGAGGCTGTGTGGAGCCTAGTGGAGGCTGTCTGGAGCCTAGTGGAGGCTGTCTGGAGTCTAGTGGAGGCTGTGTGGAGCCTAGTTGAGGCTGTGTGGAGGCTAGAGGCGGCTGGGTGGAGCCTATTGAGGCTGTTTGGGAGCCTAGTGAGGCTGTCTGGAGGCTAGTTGAGGCTGTCTGGAGTCTAGTAGAGGCTGTGTGGAGCATAGTGGAGGCAGAGTGGCGCCTAGTGGAGGCCGAGTGGGAGCCTGGTGAAGACTGGGAGTGGAAGCTGAGTGGAGCCTAGTGGAGGCCGAGTTGGAGCCTAGTGGGAGGCTGGTTGGAGCCTGGTGGAGGCTGGGTGGAGCCTAGTGGTGGCTGTGGAGCCGAGTGAAGGCTGAGAGTGGTGCCTAGTGGCGGCTGAGTGGTGCCTAGTGGAGGATAGTTGGAGCTATCTGAAAGTTTGAATCTATAAATTGTTTTTCAAATTACTAAATAAGTGCACATTTTATCAGATCAGCTCCAGAGCCTCCGTATAGCATCCACTAGCCTCCATTAGGCTCCATATTAAAGCTTTTAGCCTCTACGAAAAAATGTTATGTTTCAGTGGAGGCTAATGGAGGATTATTTTTCAGTGGAGGCTAAATCAAAATTTTAGCCTCAATAGAGGTTGAGTGGAGGCTAATGGAAGTTAGTGGGCGCTTTTAGCCACCACAGCGGGAGGCTTTTTTTCGAAAATTAGAACTATGAGCCTCAATGGAGGCTCATGGGCAAATTTTTGAAATTACTCCTACACTCAGCCTCCGACCCATGGATACTAATGCAGGCTAATTTTTGGTCATGTTCCTGTGGTACCATTTGCCGAAGACACGTTATCTGATGAACTGGTTAAAGATATAAGTAGATACATGTTTCCATGCCTGGGAATTATAAACATCTTTTCTCGAACGAAAAGGCTCGGAATTTATAACCCTGGTCCTTCAGTCTAAGGACACCTTTTGCAAACAGTATGGTGCTTAAAGAGGGAAGGTCCAGGCGTAAAGCCTCGAAGGAGAAGGTCTGAATGAAAATTAAGCATTGGATATCGATTTAGCTCCTTTGAAAGTTTGAAACCATTATACACGTTCTATTTGCACTGTGGACAAGAAATCAGAAATTACAAAATTTTGGGTTATTTTTGGCAAACTTTGGCAAATTTTGGTAACTTTGGCAAACTATGGCAAACTTTGGCAAACACTTTTTTTGGCAAACTCCAAAAAAAGTGGAAGCGTTTGCCAAAGTTTGCCAAAGTTTGCCAAAGTTTGCCTTACCCCCCCCCCCCTATTTAAGTACGTGGACCGAGCGAGTTCTCAAGTTACTGAAGTACTGGGTTAGAATTTTAGGTATTACCCGGTATGAAATGAAATGCTGTACATTATCAAATCATGTGAACTGTGGGTGATGCCCGCAGTCAGCAGTAAGGTACAAAATGTGAAACTGGCGTCAATTTTAGATCAAACTTACACTGGTGTCAGTGATGGATCAGGCTTGTGTCAGTTATATTTATCAAGGTTAAGTGCTTAAAAACATCCACTGATTTGACTCATTTTGTTTATCTAGATTTTTAGTGAGAAGCCAATCTACGATGGGTTACAAAGTTGTCTTGAAGCAACTTTTCTTGGTGCAGTTATCATTAAAATAGCTCCTAAATGTACGTCTAAGCATGTGAGGGATGTTATACGTTATTTATCTATCTGCTGACTCTCGGAGGGTATCCTCTTGAGAGAGTTGCAGTCCAGCCACAACTCCTCCAGGTTAGCCAGGTGGATTATGTTCTGGGGCAGGGACTCCAGGTGGTTTCCACCCAGGTCCAGGAACGCCAAACGAGACAGCGACCCTATCGACCTGGAGTTAGATATGGTTAGTTGAATGTGCTGTAAAAATTTAGAATTGAATTGAATTGGTTGAAAAACTGAAGTAGATTTTATAGATTAAAAGATCCTATATGATATGTAGTGAATGATAATGTTTGTGAAATTTTCACTCATTCCCCCCATTGCAATTTCCTTTCTGGAAACTGCATCACAAAATATCCTACAAAAAAGCCTGCAGGCAACGGTTAAATAGCCTATAACATTTACCCTATAACAACGACCAACTAACACTAGGTCCAGATGTCGAGAGTTTGTTAAAATGTTGGTAAAAGATGATAGCTGGAAGTTGGTATCAAACTCCTTTAACAGATTTGATTGAAGGATGTATTCAACAGATTCACATGTGAAAAATAGACTTGATATCAGCACTGCCTGTATGAAGGTAATCCACATGGGCATAGCCAAATAACAATCGGTTATATCACAACTTTATTCATCCTGCAAAATAGGAAATCATTGAAGATTGCAGATTGATGTCTCAAAGAAAGATTTCTTTATGATTCAAATATTGAATAAAACATATATGAACATATATGAACTGCAATTAAGTTATCAATTACTTCTAAATATACAAACATTGTGTATGATATAGTATAGTGTGTGGGTTAGATTGCTTTATTGAAAGTTGTTTGTTTCACTGCATCAATGATCAATCACATCAAACACATTGTGTATGATGTAATTACAAGAAAATTAATTAGAAATAATTATAAATATAAATAATGGTATGGGATCATCACACTTCCATTAGATACAGGGTATAAAGCCAACTTTCATCGTAGTGCTAATGGGTGTCTAAGTGCCTAACTATAGTGTAGATCCTTGCTGTACGGCATGTTAAACAAGGAATTGAAACTGAGGGGCTTCAAACAGGCATTGCTATTGCGACAAATGTGATCATACAGCCAAGATTTCGATTCAGTTCATTGGTAGAGGTGCCAATTATCACATAAACTGTCAAAAAGCAAGCCTGAATGGAATCATTAACTGTTTTCCATGCCAAAACACAATAAGAATAGAATAGAATAGAATAGAAAACTTTTGCCATGAGGCAACACAGCTGGTCAAAAACCTTCTTACATCATATTTTATCACTAATATGTACCCTAACAAGGGTACTCAAAATAGTTGCCTGAAACTATTAGTACACTTAATCTACATTCGAAATGTCCCTTTCAGTCTCATTACACAGTATAACGTGTTCATTACACTGTGGACAGTACCATTGTGAATGAAGTGTCTTCCCTCTGGTTCCTCAGACCTCCTCTTCTTTAATTATTGAACGAGAATCCGGAGTTGTGCTCTCAGTTCAAATGATCTATCTTGGGTTAAAAACACTGTGCTGTACTTCTCACTGTTTCTGAGTTTATGAGCCTTGGACAGGATCTGAGACACAACTGATGAGTTAGACAAAGTCACTTTCACAGGCTGTGGTCCTTTGTCTGAAGTCTTCCTATTTGACAAACTTCCAACCAGGGCTTTTCCCCTATCACATCCATGATGTCCATAATCTTCTCACTTAGCTCCTTGCAGTCATCCCCTCCAAGCCCAAATACCATGATATTACGACTTTGGTCTCCTTCTTCCACAACTTTCTTGACAGCAGATGCAATGTTTGCAGCTGTCACATTTGCCTGACCTGTTTGCCCTGAAATTACTGCTGAACTATATGACTTAAATTCCTCCTTCACTGTTTCCTGAACTGATGTCTTCACTGCAGATTTCACAGTGCCTAGCTGCTCCTCTTTCAATTCCAGCAACTGCTGCTGAAGCTGCACCACATTCTCCTGTGAATCAATGAGCCTTCGCTGCAACGCAACCATCTCCTCTCTGATTTGATTGATACAAACAGATGTCTGTGATTCCGGATTCTTATGCATATCAGTACACTCCTCCACCACTCCATTTTGTCGGATAACACTGTGCAATTCAGCTACATGGTCAAATGCTAGGCAAAGCATTGATGCAAGTTCATACTTCTCAAATGCTTGACATTTTTTAACAGTTAATTCTTTTGCACTTGAACAATGCCATAGCTTCAGTTTACTATTCATCCACTCATCCCACATGGCCATAACATGTACTGCTTCATCCATAGCGGTGCAACAAAACCAAGCAACAAAACCAAGCAATATCAATATTCAACTTGTGGCTTGACTTTACAAATACTTTACAAATATTTTGCATAAAAAGTATAAGAATGCCATAATATACACTTGGAGTATGGCAAGAAGGTTAGAAAAGGTTAGGTGCATGTAACGTTCGTCGGTCGATCGAATGGAATTGGTCGATCGATCAACTTCATTTGATCGACTGATGTGTTTTTAATAGAAAATCTTTAAGCTAGTAGGAAACAACTAAATATTGCTCATTTAACCACGATTCAAGTCAACAGGGGGCATTAAAACACATCATTCGTTCAAATGGAGTTGATCGATCGACCAATTCCATTCGATCGACCGACGAACGTTATGGGCGCCTTAGAACGTCATTAATCTCAACATATAGGTCAGTCTCCCATATAAACAGGAGCCTTCATTATCTATGACAATGACGTCACTCAGAAAAATATAATAGAGAATAGGAAGTGGAAAATTGCATTTAACACAATATTTAAAACATTACCGTAACCTTAATGCTTCTATATGCCATGAAATTTAAAATTTAAACAGTGGAATGGAATGGAATAATTTTGAAATTAAATCAACTATTCAAACAATCTTCTCACCAATATAGTTTAATTTAATTTAAGAGTTACGGTATTTATCCACATGTTTCACCAGACCCGTCGACGGCTGGGGCGTCCGCCGAAAGTGAACCAATGGGTGCTGACAACGTCAGACAGGGCAATAGAAAAGCATTGCGCGTTCCTAAGCCAAAATAGGAGTGTTTACGCGCCGCGCGCTTCCCTGTTCTGAGGAAGCTTAAGCCTTAAGCGCGCACCGCGATGATAACGGAGGTATTCATGTTTAGTAATGCATTGCGCGGCATGCGTTTTACGCACACCTATGCGGGTATACGCGCCGCGCGCTTCCCTACTTGTCTGACGTTGACATACCCTCTCGAGAATGAATGAGCGCCGCGCGCGCGGTTCCTAAGCCTGCATAGGTGTGCATACGCGCGCCGCGCTACCCTACGGGACACACATACCCTGTTCTGAGGAAGCGCGCCGCGCAACGCAGACAGGGATATACGTGTTTAGCAACGCGCGCGGCGCTGATTCTCATCGAGCAGATAACTGACGCCAGCCGCTGGTGTCAACGGGTTTTACATCGTAGGACAACAATTCAACGGCTCAAAAAGAGCAAACAACGAATGACATGGCAATTGCATCATGAAAGTAGCGCGCACGTGCACGTGCACCTTGCGCGTTGCATAGCTTAAGGCACTCAACTAGTGCATATAATTAAGCTGCATAAAAAGCAATTCTCAACCTTGTTTTTCGCGACGGTTTTTCCAACTTCGGACGTTAATTACGGAAAAAACTGAAACCTAAACTCAATTTTTGAATCAGCGTTCAGTACCGAACGCGAAATCCATTTTTCTACCACCCTGCAAAAAATTGCGGCGTTCCAACTCCATTTGGTTCAGTTATTTGCATAAAACGGAGGCCACTGAGCAATTCCCCCTCTTTCCTTTATATTAAAATTGATCATGTTCTCATGATGGGCATATCATTTTTATGGGATGACAAGCAGACAAGGCGTGACAGCATGTAAGAGCTACTGTAACTGCTTGTGCTATATGTTGGCTGTGGTCACAGGTCAAAAGCCAAACATCAATAATGGTATGAAAATGACATGTAGAAAGGCTTAAGAAAATAATTTCCATGGCTTCTTTATTGTACTACATAGTTGAAATCCTTGAGAGACATGTATCTTATCTTATCTAAATATTTCTAGTAAAAAACAGCCCAAAAAGAGTAAAAGGATAATGCTTGTTTGTTTCTATCCATATGTATATTTTGAAGTAATTGTTTAATCAATCTTAATGGGCCATTTGCATTTTGACAGACATTAATTATTAATTTTTATGAAATTCAACTAAGGTAAGTTCAATTCTATTCAATTATAAGATTTTGGGCAGATTTATCAGCACAATAATTGTTCTTTCATGTCCATTTGAACTACTTTTTGACATATTGTTTTTGACCTTTGAGCACATTTACTTATGACTGACAGTTGACCCTTTGCATCTCTTGTTGTCCATCAATCATACTCAGTTGTACCAAGCCAGAATATTATTCAAACCCAGACCATGCTGTCTAAGTGAAATTTAAAAGCATGTCATTTGTTGTCCATACTATTTTAAACCTACAAAACTTTTTTCCAACTCTGCTTGAACTCCAACAGGTATCACTTTCCAACTCTGCTTGAACTCCAACAGGTATCACTCTGTAGGTGAGCAGCAAGCGTAGATACTAAAAGCAGGAACTAGCGAAACCACCCCGAAAAAAGCCGAAACAAGCGGAACGACCCGAAACCACCCCGAACCAACCCAAAAACCTTCCGAAACAAGCCGAAACAAGGCGAAACGAGCCCGAAACAACCCGAAACAACCCAAAACAAGCGAAACAAGCGAAAACAACCGAAACAGTTTAATCAACCGAAACAACCGAACGAGCAGTTTTGTATTTTCCACTTGTTTCGGCTTGTTTCACTTGTTTCAACTTGTTGGAAAGATTCTTTGGTTGGTTCGCCTTGTTTCGCTTGGATACGACAGAAAAAACACGAAACAACCCGAATCAAGCCCGAATCAAGCCAATTTTTTACTAAAACCTGGAACAACCCGAAACAAGCGAATCACCCGAAACAAGCGAATCACCCCGAAACAAGCGAATCAACCCAAAACAAGCGACTCAACCCGAAAAAAAAGCGAAACAACCCGAAACAAGCGAATCAACTCGAAACAAGCAGTTTGCATTTTCCACTTGTTTCGGCTTGTTTCAGGTTGATTCGCTTGTTTCAGCTTGTTTCGCTTGTTTCGGGTTGATTAAACTGTTCGGGGTTGATTCGCTTATTTGGCTTGTTTGGTTGATTAAGCTTTATTTCAGCTTGTTTCGCTTGTTTCGCTAATTGTTTCGGTAAATCAACCGAATCAAAGCGATTCAACCCGAATCAATATCGGAACGAGCCGAATCAATCTGAAGCAGGCCATGATCAATCCGGAATAAGTGTCAGAGTCAAGGTGAATCAACCCGTATAATTATGGGACATAACTAATAGGATATTTATTGATATTCAGTTTGTCAAGAAATATGTTCTTTTAGTCATCTAGCTATCTAGGCACTCTTAGAGATGTGTATACACAAATCTTATGAACTTATAATTGTATCTCCTTTTTCAACTCATTCGGCTCATTTTACCTGTCAACTGTGAAACACTACGTACACTGCACATATTTGTATATTATGCATATCCTGATCTCACAGATCTCTATTTTTCTATTTTCCCTTTCCAACTAACTATTTAGAGTTGACTGCGGATCCTTATTAGCACTTCCGGTACTGTAGTATGTAGATAAAATACTCTGGCTACGTTATCTCTTTTCACCATTCATCACCACCCTATTCTTGATAACTGATCAACTGTGTCTGACTGATAATTACATAATAACGTAATCACTCGAGAGGGGTCGAATGTTTTCAGGTTCCTATCACTGGTTAACTCATTAAGGCACGGTACTTAACAGTCTTGTTTTGCTAACAGTCATCAAATTATGACAATTATGATCTTTCTCAAGCTGACAACAAAATGATACTAATGATGTCCTTATTAGGTGGTAAAAATGATCATTTTAAATGCAACGTCATTAATCATTATAATTAATCATGTTATTCCCTTAATTTGCAACAAAATGAAATGCAACTCACAATTCGTAATGGAGAAAATTATTTGCGGGTCAGTTATCATTCATGTTTGACTATATAACTCATGAATTGGTGTTTAAAGATATGACATTTACTAAAACTTATGTTCGTATTATCAGTATCATCGTCATCCGTGTTTTAGTCTCAAAATGACACGACTCCAATTCGGACAACACCGAATCAATTCGGAAATTGTCCCACTCGATATCAATTCATTCAAGTTTACCGGGCGAATTTACTGGGCTACGTGGCATAGAGATGCCAATTTAGAGATGCTTCTCGAGTTCTTGCATTTTCACATAAAGACATAGAGGTGAATAAGATGAACGTACGGTCGAATTACATGAAAAGGCTCCCCCCCAGACTCCGGACTGCATATAAGTGATATTAGGTATGCAGGCTTTTTGGTTGCAGGGTGCTACCTATATGCGAGAAAAAGTATCGCATGCATGCCTTTTCCTTGTGGATATATGCATGCTTTTTGACAGCATTGACCTTCAGCTTCATTCCACACTTGCAATCTCGTACAACAGATGCAGGTTTTTTTGTTGTATAAGAGGCATGCCAATTCCACCCGTGTGCAGGAGGAAATAAGGCACGCATGCTTTTTCCGTCTGTGTGTGCAGGCCTAAATTATCGTATGCATGTTTTTGGGTATCACCCACATACCATATCACTGCAATCTGGTACAACAGATGCATGCTTTTTGTTTTGAAGGGGTTTACAAATAGTTTTTAAACTTACTTCATTCCTATGCTGGACGTTATAATACGTGCATGCTTTTTCTTTCTTGAACATATGATTTAACATATTTTGTGTGTAATTACATTTACACTACACACTCACACCCAGCTGATCTAGGTACCCCTGTTCTCAAATTTATTCCAATCTTCAGTACGAGAAAATATTTTAGGTATCTCAGGAGGAGCATTTATGTGGAGTTAAAATTTGGTGTTTATAAATTTGGCAAGGTGGGATTTGGGGATCTTCCTTAAGTTAACATAATATTATGACAATGACGTTATATTGAACTGTCAGGCTATGTGAAAAAATTGGCATTTTCCCGAAAAATACCCATATTACAACCTCGCTAAATACACCTCCTTATATGGTTGGTACCTACTTAAGTACTTATCGAACCTTGAATTTGTCTTCAAACCTTAGATATAGGCTTTTGTGCTTCCCCTACGGATATTTTGACCGAAAAAAAATTGAAACGACTAAATTTGTTGATGCCCGAAATCTTTGAACCTCTTGAAAATGTAGCGTGGATTCGATCAACTCAGGTCTGTGTGTGTGTTGCAATTTTATATACCTTTATTTATAAGACAAATTTATAAGGTACGAAATTCGGGGATTTTTCGAAAAAAAAACCCATAATTTTGTTCCCCACAAAATTCCAAAATGACGTCATCATAATACTTAAACATGCGTAATAACCCCAAAAATATCCCCAAATTTCGTACCCCCAAAATATCGGTCCCCGGAATTATTGTTCCATGTAAACTTATCTCGTAAGTAAGGTAATTTTTTTACTTATTGACAATATTAAAACATAAATTTGTTTTTGGCCCAAGTTTTTTTATGGCTATTTGCTTATTTGTATCGAACACTGATAAGTCCCTAGGAACCTATAATATTTTGTCGTACAGGGTGCGCCAAAAGTCTTGTCCCCTTTTACTTTTTGATTATTCGGAAAATACAGCAGATAATTCGATTCTGTAAAAAGTTTCTTAAAATATAATCAAAGAATGGCGGGTTCTGAGTATTTCAGGTTGCTGTGACGTCCATAGCAACCACACGAGTTCCCATAGCAACCGTCCTAAACTTGAATGTGTGTACTGAAATTTGGAATAATTTCAGGGATAGATCGGCTGGGTGTATGGTGCTGAATGTATTGTTTTGAAAGTATGTGCACGACAGAATGTATAAAATTATTTATCCAACTGTAGTTGATCAAATTATGTGCCGTCCCGGCGTCCCCTGTTAATCGGAAGCATGCGTGCGGAAGCCTGAGCCTGCAGAAATGGTAGGATGTAAAATTTTTCGACATAAGAGCATTTTAAGTACCTACGTCATGATAATATCAACATTCAATACGTGTTTGTATGTATCATGATATTATGTGCTTTTTTTTTATACTTCTACGGTTTCAATTTGATAAGTTTGTTAAGCTTGATGATAATCTTAACACCAACAAAAACAAAGGCCTGTGTGTGACGGTGTGATATTACGTCTTGCATATATCAGGGTTGAAATCAGCATCTACTCCAAAAGAAAATTCATGCATATTTTATGAAAGTATGAAGGGTCAGCTGAGTGTGAGTGTGGTGTAAATGTAATTACACACAAAATACGTTAAATCATATGTTCGCAAAGAAAAAGCATGCACGTATTATAACGTCCAGCATTGGAACGGAGTAAGTTAAACTATTTGTTAACTCCTTCAAAACAAAAACATGCATCTGTTGTGCCAGATTGCAGTGATATTTTGATATGAAATGTGGATGATACCAAAAACATGCCTACGATAATTTAGGCCTGCGCATACAGAAGGAAAAAGCATGCACGTATTATAACGTCCAGCATAGGAATGGAGTTAGTTTAACTATTTGTTAACTCCTTCAAAACAAATAGCATGCATCTGTTGTGCTAGATTGCAGTGATATCTTGATAATATTATGTGGATGATACCAAAAAACATGCATACGATAATTTAGGCCTGCGCATACAGAAGGAAAAAGCATGCATGTGTTATTTCCTCCTGCACAGGGCTAGAATTGGGATGCCTCTTCTACAAAAAAAGCATACATATGATAATGTAGGCCAGCATTCCCACTATAAAAAAGAATGCATTTGATAGGTACTTCCTCTTGCATAGGGGTGGAGTAGTCAAGGCCTCGTTATATCTACTCCATAAGGAAAAACATGCGTCTGTTGAGTTTCCTTTACATGTCAAAGGTAAGAATGTAGTCATATGTAAAAAGACTGCTGCCGCTATACGAAAACTGCTCAACTTTTTGCGAGCTTTTTAGTTCCACGTGCATGCTTTATTCAATATGCCTGTTGGAAAGCATGCAGCGTTAAAGAAAGTCCTGCGATAATGAGATTATGCCAAAATCCACTTGCTATGGCGTGCAGTCATTTAACTTGCAAAGGCGAGCTATTTGGTGACTCATGCAGTCCGGACTCTGTCGGGGAGCCTATGAAAGCGATGGAGATAAGTGCACGGGCCGTATGAGCAATGAACTTACTGTACTGCAACGAAATGAAGGATTCTCACGCAACCAATGACACATTCGCGACATTTCCCTTACTGCCGCTGAACCTGCCCGGGCATGTTATGCGTCGCGCGCGAACAATAGGCGCAAGAATTTATACTGTCACTGACAGTGTCAGGTGCATATTGTTTGTGTGCGACTTATTATTTGTGTGCGATGCTACCCTCGGCAAAATCTTCCATCATTTCAAACAAATGTCAGATGTTTCGTTGTGAATTACATTATGATTGTTTTAATGGATCAGAATTTGCACATTCGGGCCCAACTAAAGTGATGCAATCATAACGTTGTTTTAAGAACGTTATGGGTCAAAAAAGTGTTACCATGCATGGTTTCAAAAGTTCAAAGCACCTTTGATCCTTTACTCTTTTATGGAGCTTGTGTGACTGCCTTAGCTCTAACGTTTATGGGTCTTCATTGGTCGAAAGTAACAGCTTAAGTAGTTTGCCGTAGGCTGTAGCCCCAGTTTGGAGGATTTTCTATACAAGAATAAACAAATTCTTATGTTTTTACTACCTATTTCCCTATTTCTCTTGTAGATTAAAACCACCATATTATATGCAATTACCCGGCCACTGAGGATCTTTCTTTCTTTTGCACTTTCAACTCATTTTACAATCTGATGCCTCTGCCCTATGATTTATGAAGATACATACCAGTAACGAGCTTGAACTAGGCCGTCGGGCTCGTACTTCGTAGCTCAAGCTGCCACAAGTCATTAATACATGTCATGTTCCTGATTTACGATTTTAAGTCGAACTCAGTGTTCAATCCATGTTAATAGTGATATAATAGTGCTGTTATTTCTCCAAACCCCGCTCTTGCATTGGATAGTCATTTTTTGCCACAAGAACTTTCTGTTCGTTTTAAAATTCTTTGAAGATTTATACTCAAACTTTCAACATTTCCTTTCTAGAAGAGCAAATTTCTCAAAAAAGCTCCCGAGAATGAATAGGTATTGGATAATGGATATATCGCAGTCAAGTAATTGCCCAGAATAGAAAATCTGCCCCAAAATTCGCTCTCCAGGTATTATAAATTGATACACGTATGGATTGGGGATGCTATATTTGAGCGGGGCCGTGGAGTGTGGACACTAGACATATCCATGAGAAATTTAAATTCTTACTTGCACACAAGAAGTGAAATAGCCCATGTCAGTGTCAACTCTGCAACATGCTGGAGGATGGAAGTCAAGCTACTAATACAGTACTACAGTTATACAAACTTTTACCATGGGCTTTCCTTGAATTCACAGTTTATCGTGTTGATTCGGGTTGTTTGGGGTTGATTTGCTTTTTTCTGTGTTGATTCCGCTTGTTTCGGGTTGATTTGCCTTGTTTCAGGTTGTTGTGGGTTGATTCAACTTGTTTCGCCGGAACAAGGCGAAATTTCGGGTTGATTCGCTTGTTTCGGGTTGATTCGCTTGTTTCGGCTTGTTTCGCCTTGTTTCGGCGAAACAAGTTGAATGAACCCACAACAGCGAAACAAGGCAAATCAACCTGAAACAAGCGAATCAACTTGAAACAAGCGAATCAACCAAACAAGCCGAAACAAGCCGAATCGACATGAACTACAAGCAGTTTTGCATTTTCCGTTTGTTTCGGGTTGATTCGCCTTGTTTTGGGTTGGTTGTGTTTAAGCCTTGTTTAAACGATATGGCAGCAAAAAACACGAAACAACCCGAAACAACCCGAATCAAGCCAAAATTTTACTAAAAACTGGAACAACCCGAAACAACCCGAAACAAGCTGAAACAAGCCGAAACAAACCGAAACAAGTGGAAAATGCAAAACTGCTTGTTTCGGGTTGTTTCGGGTTGATTCGCTTGTTTCGCTTGTTTCGCTTGTTTCGGGCTGTTTCGGGTTGTTTCGGCTCGTTTCGCCTTGTTTCGGCTTGTTTCGGAAGGTTTTTGGGTTGGTTCGGGGTGGTTTCGGGTCGTTCCGCTTGTTTCGGCTTGTTTCGGGGTGGTTTCGCTAGTTCCTGCTTTTAGTATCTACGGAGCAGCAAGGTCTAAATGAGTCACAAAAAGGAGTGGTGTACAGACATTCCAAAACCTACCTATAAGAATGTTTTCTTAAATAACATTTTCATTTTAGCCTACAAATAGAGCAGGTGTGCCATAGGTTTTTAGGTATTTATTAAGACTGGTATATATTTTGAACTGTGTCTTAAATATAGGTATTTAGTGTATGGCACACTTTATCTTGAGAAATAATTAATTAATTTTCAGGGTGCTTAAATCATAGTAGCTTTTCAGGGTGCTTGAATTATAGTAGCTTTTTATGAGGTAGGCCCCCAAACTAGTTGCCCATGGTACCATGTGCTATAATTTATATGATATGACATGAAAAATAAAATTTCTTTCACTAAAGTATAACACTGTAGTTGAGTGAAACAAAATTCAAAATACCAATACTCAATATATGCTCAAGATCCTTGTGTTATTAAATCTTGTTAGATGTTAAACCAATTTGAATCTATTTACGTTACTACTTTTGATCTTTCATATCTCAAGGTCTCAGCAGTATGTCAAACTCACCATTTACTATACCTGATGGCTTCCCTGAACTCTTACAAGACTTCACTGTATCAGTTCTCCGAGAACGTCCAGCTGATGTGGTTGAGTATGCTGTGGTCTACTTCACTGACCTTGCAAACCAAAGAAACCCAAATCGACAACAAGTCTCCTCAAGTAATGGTGTTGTTGATCATATCCCCAAGGAAGAATCATCAACTACAGTAATTGAAAACCTTGAGGAGAAAGTTCCAGAAAAAAGATCTGGAGTGAAATTCCAAGATGAAGCAGAAGACATTGCAGATGAGGATGAGCCTCCTGAGGGAGCTCCTGCTCCCCTCATTGATGTTTCAAAGATTTCTAATGATGATGTTTACTCAGATGAAGGTAAGAAGAAAGTAATTTCTCCCTAGATAGTTAATCCTTATATGTACATCTTAACTTATCATTGACTCCACATCATTCAATTCATTCATTTGTCATTCTAGGTTTGTTAAATTGTTATAATCATCCACAATCACCTCCTTCACTCCATTCACATTTCATACCCAGAGGCTGGTGAACCAGAAGTCAATGCTATGAGTGAACTACCACCTATGAGTGTTATAGGTATGTTAAAATTTTAGCAATAGTTAGGAATTCTTCTTAGAATTCTATATGATTATTGTGGGAACTCAATAGTAACAGAGTCTGGGCAGTTCTACAGCTGAATCCATCCATGGAGAGAATGAGAGAATGAATTGGTGGGTAATGGTTAGTATGCCACAGTTATTAAAACCCTCATGAAGGGTTGCTTAGAGTTCATGGGTCAAATTATTACATACTGAAGTAATTTATTTATGTGGCCTTTTTGGGTTATGGTTTAAAATTTAAATGTGTTTGGTCTGTGATTGAAAGATCTAGATTCAAAACTTGTGCCATTTCTAATGTCAAACCTAACCAGCAACACAATTCACTCATTATAGTGTATAGAAAACTGCATAGCAGGGAAAAATGAGTATTTGCTCACTACAGCAAAGTTTAGACAGTATGACAAATGAATGAAGTATGGAAATAAGTATGGAAATAAGTATGATATACAAGTCCCATTTTGTAGCTTTGTGTCCACTGTGTCATGTTGTTAAAAGCATTTCATGTTGAAGTCTCTGCATCATGTATGCTCTCAACTATCACCTGTCAGAGTGGACATGTCTCTAGACATGGGAATTCCTGCTTTTAATGTCTGCATACAGCACAACCCATAATTATTACTGCAGTACTACTTTGATAGAAATATTAAATTCCCATTATATCAAGGTAACTATCCTCACCTATTGAACCTTGAAATTCTTCCATATTAATAGCAGATTAAAGTTTCCTATTAACGGAATCACCATAAACTTCCACTTATTCCAGGAATGGTAATTAGACTGTATCCAGTAAACAACATTCAGCTGAGGCATAAGATTGTAATCCATTAGTATCAAATAAAATTCACCTCATGGATAAAAGTTTAGACTATTCATAGCATTAGCAAGTTTACTGTTCCAAAACCGATTATTTATAGCTATCTATTGTTAAAGGCAATAAAATACTTTCTGAAATGTCATTAGTAATAGAATCCACAACTTTAGTTACTTATTAAGTTACATTTGTAAGGTTGATAGATCATATAACAATAGAAAACGGCCATGTCGTGCTCATTTGTTTTCTGAGAACTTTTGTAGACTTGAACACTTAAGTGACAGTCTTTCTTGTTATATTAAATATTTAAGCACTGCTGCACACATTGAACTCGTGAAGAACCTGCTAGTTATGCATGATTTAATGAATCACACATATTAATGTAAAGTGTCATAATATGTCGTGTTTATGTCTCCGTGACAAGTGCCCCATTTACCACTCTCCCATATAATCATTAATCAGGCTGCTGACCAGAGCTCGCATACAACTACTACCGCTTACTCTCATTTATTATATAGCCTATCAATAGTCCTTCAGCAATATGATATGCTCAGTTAGACATGTCCTTCATTCCAATATATGACGGTGTGGGTTATATTCCCAGCTCACTCATATATATTCCCATCTCACTTCTGAGACCAGATTTATATAATAATGATATACATAATTGTATATAAAATGCAATATAATATACTAATTCATTTGCCTATAAAATTGCTCTTGAGGGAATGATGAATAAGAGCAAAGAACTTTGTCTGAGGGTCATGTTTTGTTATATTAAAATCGTGATAAACATATTTTGTGAATTGTGATCAAGCAAAATGTTATACTGAGTCTGAGACTGGATAGATATGATGGGGCCCATTTCTCTGAGAGGGGGGTCCTGATGATGTTGTGCAGCAGACGGCAGCGTTGTTGTTATACGATGCTAGTACCACTACAATTTCCTGTAAACAAAGCAGACAAGCATCTCTAAAGCTCTTAATCAGGCGAAAGTGGTGTATAACATATAACTCTGTATGGTACCGCAAAGATCGGCTGCCGAAATGTCATCAATGTGGTGCTGTTAGACATAACAATGACATCACTCTCATCTACCTACTGTGGAGATAGTCGGACCTTATATATTTCATATATAATATACCGACCACCAACTCGAACTACTAAACTACCCCACTTGAGAGGACTCTGCTGAGCTCCGGATGATTTGATTGATTATACTACACTTGATATATATATATATATACCACGCGGAATGCTCTCTGTGTCTCCTTCTCAATCTTTTTCGTTAGGTCGATATAATCCCTTGCTGTTTGCTCTTAACCATTCTCTCACAGTCAATCTCTTCCTTCTTTTCAATCTCGATCTCTTTCTCACTCTCTTTCTCCATCTCTTTCTCACTGCCTTTCTCACTGCCTTTCTCACTGCCTTTCTCACTGCCTTTCTCACTCGCTTTCTCACTCTCTTTCTCACTCTCTTTCTTACTCTCTCTCTGCCTCCTTATACACTATATCACTTTGTTGTTTGCTTGATCTCTCTGACTTTCTTTCCACTTCCTGGCTCTTCTCGGGCCTCGTTTTATATCGCTGCCTCTATCTGTATTTTCTTCTTCTGTCCTCCTCCCTAGCTGCTCTCTTTATCCAGTTCCCTCCCGTTAAACAATTCTCCCATTCTCTTTACTCTCTTTTCTGACTCTCTTCCTGATTCCCAAGTTGTTCGTTGCTTGCTAGATCTCTCCTACGTTATATCGCCCCGATTGCACACATTGTACACGATTTGCTGCGTAAATGCCTGGTTATTAGAGCTTGTTAACTGCTTGTTGTGCATAATACATACTAATTGGTCGGGCATGACTAATAGACGGCCGATAGAATGAAGTCAATTGTCATTATCATTGTGTATAGGGATCGCTCACATACTACGTTATATCATTAAATAGAGTCCGAATGGGAGAAGGTTTTCAAATGATCACGGTTATGGCAGGAGGGGGGCGGCAATGTCTAACCTTTAGTGGATACAAGAAATTTCCAATCGGGGGTTTAATTTTGGGGGGTTTAAGGGGGTTGCCCCCCCTGCTTATTTTATTGTAGCAAATACAGCTAATGTAAGCATGATTGATATTGAAGGGGAGGGGGTGTTTAAATTCAGTCAAAAACTGATCACGTAATATGTGGATTGTGAGTGGTCTCCATTATGACAAATTGACGCCGTCATGCCGTCTATCATTCATGCTCGGTATTAGGTATTATATCGGATACAAGGTAGCGCGGTGGCTGTGATATACATGGACTTCCTACGTGTTCCCAATGACCTTGGCACACCTGACAATGGAAGTAAGTGAAATTCATGTTAATTTTAATAACTATACATAACTAACATATTTAGAAATAATGGAGTGACATGATCCATAACTTTTACTTTAAAGGTAGCACGGTGGCTGCGATATACATGGATTTCCTACGTGTTCCCAAAGTAAATTGACATATTTTGTGAAAGTGTGTCGAGGTTTTAAGTAGCTTAAATTAATACCTACCAGTCTTTTATTTTGCATCCATTCTATTTTTGATTGTAAAGTGCATCGAGGGTTTTATGTTGTCATATATAAACCTAAGCTTACATCTGTTTCAGTCTGATAAGCAGCTATGTGTAAATTTAAAGAGTGGACGCATTCATCTCATGTAGTCATAATATATATCTCTCTATCACATCTCTATCAGTTTATCAGCAGCTGTGCTTGTAAATAATATTTTACCCAAATCATGTCCAGACCGGTTGGTAATTAGACATGTGTACTTATAATATATAGTTTACCCAAATCATGTCCAGACCGGTTGGTAATTAGGCAAGTGTACTTATAATAGGGTATTACCGGGGGTGTGTACTAATATAATTGAGTGACGGGGGTTTGCTGGTACTAACCATGTAATATCGGGGGTCATTGTCAAAGAAGAGGGGTTATGTTACCCAGCCCTGCACGTATATAAAGGACTGCTCATTGTAATTCAGATGAAGGATGGGAGCTTTACTCTAAGATAAACGTTACCATGGCATGATGATCGTGGAGCACATTATTCTAAGCGGGCCCTTGCATCTTAGGGCGCGGTTGTTAGATTAGTACAGTGTAAGTTGGTTGGGCGTTCTTTCTCTTTCCCCTCGTAAACGTTTTATATCACATCGCTGTCACGACGTTGGTTTTCTGGATTCGCTGCAGATGATGACAAGCAGCAAGATTCGGTTGCTTGCAAAAAGCAAAGGTTTGTGACTTACCATAAGAAGCAGGATGTTGCAAGAGATCGAGCTATAGTCGACAGTTTCTATTGGGAGCTGTCACAATTAACATAACTTCAACGAGTTAAGTCCGATTCAAGCCCCTGAACTGTCAGTAAATCAGTAACCGTCGGCATTGAAAGAACCCCTCTCTCTACCTCAGCTTTGCTGACGTCACCAAAGGCTAGCGCTCGTTCATCGTACTTGGTACTGTGATTCCGTTTTCTAAGAGTAAGTCATTAAAGATGGTTCTGGTTTTTAAGTTAGTCGTCTAGTCAGCTGACGTCAGCAAAGCTCTCACCCCCTTTTCCCCTTGTCACCATCATATGACGTCATATGTATGTGACGGCTCCCTTACCAGAAAAATTCGTTATCCATCCTGTTCAAATTCCAATATTCAACGTTTCAAACGTATCCATTTTTATAAGTATCATTTTTTTTATTAATCCATGATTTTTATTATATTAGTCCTTTGTATCTTGCCTTAGCAAATAAGTTTATCCCAGCAAGATGGTCTGTGCCACAATTATTATTTCTCCTTCGAAATGTTACCTTCAAAAAAACTCCATTTTGCTCGCCCAACTGAGCACTTCATGATATTCAAATGTTCATGACGCATTGGCGCATCCTCAATCAACATACTCCCTCACCGACCCGTCCCCTGTGTGTTTAGTAGTACTAGAAGTAGCCCCAGTAGTAGTCAGTAGTTTATTATGCTCTGTTTAGTAGTACTAGTACTCTAGTAGTAGCTCGAGTAGTCCCGAGTAGCCTATTCTATTGCAAATCCGTCCCCTCTTCAGTAGTAGGTACTATTAGTAACCTAGCATATTCTGCACAACTTTCAGCCCATCTCCATGATCCTCTCCTAGTAACCACGTGACCTCTGCGACAGAAGACCAGTTTATCTGTACATCTGTCCTGCTTGTCATTTTATTATATTAAAAGTAATAGTATATATGTATATATAATGTGTTAGAAGCGACCCTAGAGCTCAGTGCCACATCACATTTATTATATTTGTTGTGTGCTTGAAGTGCTGTGTACGTTGGAGGTACATCTTCTATAATCTATACAGAAGCCGGGACTTTGTAGATTGTCGGCAGTTTGTTGATAGTCGGGAGTTTGTAGATTGTGAATTAAGCGCCAGAGCTGGAAAAAAAGAACGTATTTCCTTTTGAGTTTTGATATCGTTTTGACAGAATTTATGATATAAATATCATGAATTGTTCAGATTGTGTTGATCATATCATTATGCTCAATCGTCATATAGATTGTATATGAGGAATTGTGTCGGTTGTGGTTGTAGATAAGTTTTTGGATTGTGTCTGTAGATTTGGTTTGAACTGTGCTCGTAGCTACATAAATTCTGTGTACAATGAGTGGGCTGTAGATTGCTTCTTTCTGCTTTGCCTTCCGTTTCTACGATATAAATTTATAACATACAGTTAGTTAAGTAACATACAGCTAGTATAGTGATTATGAACAATCCGTAAAAAGAAATATTTTTAACGCCCTTGCGACTTGTTAACTGGAATGTGAAATCCAAAAGATGGCAGGAAATGCAACGAACAATCGTACGTATATAATAAGTATGCCTTGCATTGTCTGAATTTTATCTTATAAATTGAATTTTTATTTATAATTTTGTTGATAAAAATGCAACAAATTTGGTGAATTTGGTTAGAGACACTCTACGAGTTAGGTTTTAAATTGACAAGTTTTTTTTACCAAAGTTTAAAAAAAATTTAAATCCATCAAATTTAACCATATAGAGAGGGGTACAAGAGACAGGTACAAGACGATTTAGGGATCCCAAGGGTATCTAAGCTGATGTGATGCTAATAAAATAAACCAAGAACCCTTACCCCAGTTTTTATTAGTGTTTGGGCTAGGTTTTGCCAATTTTGGGGGAATGGTGAAGCCCAAAATAAACCAAGTACAACCATAGTTTAGAGTTCACCCCCCATCCCTCTCCCCAGAGTTTTTTGCTTGAACGTATTCCTTGGCACTTTGAATGTTGATATGGCCCGTCTACAGTCCAATTAGTTACTGCACGATAAAATACCTATATTAATGTCGAATTGTACCTCATTCAATCAAATTAAAACTTAGCACCGTTCAACTTAATTGAGATGGAGCTCCTGCAAACATAATCAAAACTATTTTTGACTGTTTTACTATATAGTCAGACAGTATAAATATAGATTAAGATTGTTTCCTAGATACATATTGAGATTGTATCAGTATAATATTATCAGAGTAAGATCACTGATGAGCGAGACCTTGGACTGGAGAGAGTTTGATTGTTAGCAGTCTACATATAGTACTGGCATATGATCCGATTAATTACTTACCGGGTACCTGTAGTATAAATCTTTTAAATTCGACAGCTCACTAATTAAGATTTCACACCTCAAAAGGGATAATTGCTCAAGTCACGGAGCTAGTATTATTATGCGAATTTCCTCCTATCGAATTCAGGATGGGAAACGAGAAATGGTAAAATGTAGCATTTTTCCACATTTTTGGTAGCTAAGTGTCCACTCTTCAGAGTTCACTATATTTAGATCGATTGGATTAAGAATAGCTGTTTATGAAATTAGAAAGCCTCTCATGGGCTCAGGAAGTGATGAATCTCGATAACCTATAGCTTAGGGTTAAACTGCTGTTAAGAAACATTCTTATATATTTCCTGGCTATAAATTGTGTATTCGATAGTCAATTATAGTTGGTGCTGAAACTTTCGAAATGTATACTTTCTACCGTTGTATTTATATTCATATTCTCTGAATCAGACTACTTAATCAAGAGAGGCGTATACATTGCAACATCGTGATACCAGGTGCAAAGCCTGCACGGAACCACGCAGTTTCAGTTCCTTGTAACAAGCCGTGCAGTATGAAGTTAGCCAGGCGAGGCACATAACTCCACAACCACTGTACAAACGTTGCTTATATAATATTTTTATAAGCCATCATTGATCACATAGGAAATATTTCCTTGTGATCCGGAAAGAAGCTCATTATAACTATTATTACAATTCTGTTGATTATTGATGCAAAAAACCCTCCCCATTCCTTTGAACATAAACAGCGGGAAGTATTTCTAAAGTTGACTAGTTTCTGTTGTTGCAAGTGGACTGTCTGACATGTACCACTTCCTCACCTAGCTAAATGATATTCTGCTTTGGTATTTGCATTATATGACTTCCTTGACTTATTGCGGGAAATTAAGGTAACACTAAACTACGTGTACGATAATCCTGGTAATCCTTGCAATGCAGACAAATTTCACCTTGATCATATATTAAATTTAACTGATGCCCCGTAAAACGAAGACTTTAATTTCGCGTAGAAAATATGTAACATTTATTTCGTAGTTTCTTAATTTCATGTAATAAGGTAGGTATTAAACTATTAAGTAGGTACGTAGTTTACAACAGGGCTCCCTTTCTGAACTTATACAGCATTTCTAAAAGACCTCAAGAAAACTAATCTAATTGTTCTGACACTTTTAAATCCTTAGAGTTAGGTAAGTCTTTATCCTAGTTTAGCGCTGTAGGAGAATTTTCACACCCGTTATCACTGAGTATTTAACCAGTGCCCAACGCTGTGGATTCCAACTAGTCTGATTTGACTTGTGCCGGTTGCTTAGTCGCATGATATATGCTCCACAAAGTGCCAATCACTTTTCAGCAGTTTGATAGCTAGAGATATCTTTATCGCAAAATGTCAAACACGATGGTTGCATTCAGAATGCAACCTTCTGGAGTTTAATGCATTGATTTAATAGCACAAACGCATCGTTACCTCTTAGTTTATGATACTTAATCTATTGATATCTATTTTCCGAAGAAAAAAATTCACCGGAAAATATATAATAGTAGGTATCTACAAGAAACTAAGATATAGCCCCAAACAATATCATCATAAGCTTTCGAGCACTTGAGTAAGCTTACGAGCACTTGAGTAAGCTAACGAGCACTTGAGTCTCATATTCAATGAGCTTATAATACTCTCAGAAGCTTATGATAACATTTTGTATTATTGCTGGTTATCAATCAAACTTAACCACTTATTAACCCAATTCATAGCAGTATTCTCTATCATAATTTTGCAATAATTTTATGTACATCGTTAATTCAATGTCTCAGACCATTATCAGATGACACATTTTGATAGAGGGACCTCAATAAAAATTGAAAGATTTTACTACATCATCATTTTGGTTGAAAGTATATATTCATGACATCAAATAGCAATAAATATTTATTTCATATTTTTCGTTGTCGTATTTAAACGACAGATGAAGTCCACTGCAAAGTCCAACTCTGTTCGAATAAACAGATGTTCCTAGGAACACTATGACGCTCTTACGGAACTTTTAAACAATGTTTATGTACCTACGTTTAATTCCTTCCACGTCAATTTGTATTTAAACAGCAAACAATGTATTTATCTGGAGGATGAAGTGGAAGTAAAAAGTCATATTTTCCCAAACACCGCAACTCGCGTTAATAAACTTGACGACACTACTTGTACTTGGAGTCTTCAAAATTTGATGGCATTATATATCTTGAATGGTTTTAATGGCGGTTTTCTAGATCGGACACGAAGTGCTCAAAACGTTTCTGGGAGCTTCACCATATTGCTGTTCTGTTCGCATAATTAACCAGCCGTGCTTCAACTTGAATATCTAATATCATAGTCGTTAGAATATTTATTATAGTTATACATGAAGTAAGTTTCCGAACACACGATACTCTGTAAAGTAAGCTTCCGAACACACGATACTTTGTAAAGTAAGTTTCCGAACACACGATACGTTCCGCGTATTCTCCAGTCTTCCAGTTCCCACCACCACTTTGTAAAGTAAGGGAACCCAGGATTTAGTCCAGTTAGAACCACCACCGCGTGATTTATCGGAATAAACCACCGCGTGACTATCCTGGCATACTTCGTGACGTAACCTTTGACGTAACGTTCCTCTGTAACGTTTGACGTAACGTTCCTCTCTGATATAAATATTCCCACAGCAGCAGCTGGTATATATATTTATTATATATATCCAAGTATTCATATATAACGTACAGTTCATGTGAGGCAGTCAATCATTTGAATATGTTATTAAGTTAAGTAGGCACACACTTGTAGGTAGTAGTACCAGCTGTTATTTGAACGGTTTCAAGCCGTTTATTATATATGAAAACCAAAACTCGGATATGTTTTACGAGGGCATTTTCTGGCGGATTGGTGTATTCTGTTTACTATTATAATCCCTGATAATGACGTCATTTCAACCTGTCTATATATATTTCTCAGTTGCGAGCGTTGCATATATAGGTTATGTAGTTGAGCCGGAGCCATCGCCGTATATTTTACCCAAATCAAACTGCTTGTTTGCAACTCGTGACCCTGTTCTCCTTGGAAACTGGGTCATTATTTACATATTCCCTACGGAACACATTTTGTTTTTTTTCGGTTTGTTTTTCGTTCGTTACTTTTTCATCCCTTCCTCTGTTTTTCGTTCTGTATTTTTGGTCCTTTTTCTTTTTCACTTCCCGGTTGATTTCTTAATTTCCTAGTCGAAGAGATGTAAAAATAATATTTCACTGCCAAGTTTCACGACACATTTAATAGAAAAAACCCGGCTTACTGAATAAAAATACAAGGTTTTCGTTTTTAGTGTGTGTCTGAAAGTGGATGAATTGCTCCCAGAAACGTTTCTAGAGTACACAGCAAATCAAACGCTACTGGATATCTCAACACTGTCTCACTTTCCCGATAATATGGGCTACGGTATAGCGCTGCTCTGCTGTATATGTGTATAGTATGTACGTTGTACATGTACAGGCGTGTTTTTCTATACGTACATTACACAGGTGCCACGAGTTCGAGAATTGAGAATCATTCTGAAGTTTCCGAGTCGCGTGGCGCCAGGTATGATCATGGGGGTCGTGTGGAAATTTCAAAAGGCGTTCTCAGAACTCGCGGCATCTTCGTAATTGTGTATTAGACACAAAAATGCTTGTATTTGTGCTTGGAAATAGGTGGCTCGATGTGTAACTCAGTTGATAGCTTAGCTGTATTATTTCTGCATCAAGGGGGGTTGATGATATGAACATACAAGAAAGATGGAAATACATCAGTATGAAAATACGAGTAGATGAAAATACAGAACATGCTCTCGCTGTAAATTTTGAGAGAAAATAAAGTTTATCGTCAGAGTCGTCTACTGAATGTATCACATAGGTATGCGCATAATTCGAATAATTTACCAGCCTGTCTTATATAATAAGTCTCGTTCCAACCACCGAAACAAATGTGCGATTACTTATTCTTGTCGAGTATTTTATGTTCAATTTTATAAGGTGAGCGAAATGTTCTGCTTTAAATTGGACGGTTTTTAAACAACTCTTAAGCAGTAAAAAGCATGTTTTTATCAAGTTAGCAAATAAATTTCTTTATTCATAATCATAAGCACTTTCAATAACTTGTCATTATTTTGCACTGCATAATATGCATGTGGAAAGTGAGCGAATCTAATGTAGGTTATTTTGTTGAAGGATACTATGAACTTTCAAGACTTTAAGCTGTTCGTTTTAATAATATGCACAATATGATTTGGCGAGCAGAAATATCACACTGCATAAACATGCAGGATTAGGGTTAGGGCATGTCAAAACTGAGCGGCATGGGTCAATGGACAATGGTGATGTTGTCTAAGGATAATATCAAGACTTTCAACTTTCCTTGGTTTCATTTTGAACCATTAGTTTTGTAAATTTCTAAGCTCTATATGTTCAATAGTCTGTTCTCCTTAGAACTCCATCGTTCGATCTAAGTAGCCAATAGTATAGAACCACGTTGCATAGTTAACTTTGAGTTAATTTTTCAGTCTAGACTCTAACTAAGTAACCCACTTCTGATAGTGCTCAGTTTCGTCATAATTATATCCAATCTCGTAACTGTATGTCCATCTGAATCCTATTTATTGTACCCCGATATGTAAAACGATAACCATTGTAAAACGGGCAAAATCTTCTCAATTTCGAGCAGACTTTCTCCCCTATATTTCAATGCCGTAAGTGAATGTCTGTCGTTTGAATTGTCTGGGTCTTAACTGATAGCGTTTAAAAATCGTTTATTACAGTATTACGTAAATCTACGTCATTTTAATAACTTGATACTGAGATTCCCAAGTAGCTGAAATCAGAGAGCGCTTGGATAGTAATGCTATATTTGAAATTTTTATTGAAAAAAAAAACGAAATATCCTCCTCCCTGCGTATTTTGAAACAAGCGCTAAGTTTCCAACTTAGCCGAAACCCCTCCTGTTTCCCTTTGTCGCCTGCTGATGGGACACCTACATCGCAGATGGCAGGGAGACCTTACAACTGTAGGGTAACTGCTGATGATTCACAGTTTAGTCTCTTCTGCCACTTATGTCAATCCTCTTCTGCCGCTTATGTCAATCCTTGAATTAGAAAATCGATGTACAGTGTTTCGTTATGTTTGTAGTATACACATACACCTCTATAGATAAGACATTGGTTTAGAAGTTATCTAAGTTTTCTTTTAAAAAATTTATTATGCAATATAGTTTTCATGTCATTTTTGTCACAAAAGACTGCACACTCCTACCAAATTCCATATTTAGCAATCCTGCTCAATAATAGCAAACCGCAGTACTCCCTGTTACTTTGCTCTCCGATGAATGTAACTTCCTAGATTTCCAGTGTAAGTTCGCGCGTCTAATAATTAATTTAAAAAGGGTCTTCTTGCGCCGCGCAAATTATTTCCGCGTATTTGCTTGTTAAACGATTAATGTCAGCAATTAGTTACGCATAACTTTGTGAAGGAGCAAAATTCTGTTGCGCGTGTGTAGGCTACATTTCGCGTTCATAGATTTTACTTTCGTTTTAAAACTGTGATATGGTTAATATTTCGTGCTGTTCATTCATGAGTGGCTCCAATAAGACAGGTAGGATAATTTAAAATGATAACTGTAAATCAAGCTTTTCAGAAGAACTTTTTGAGTTACACGCACATTTTGAGTTCAATTTTAGATACCGGATTATCGAAGTTTGTAAATTGATGTTGTTCCTTTACCAATGATGGACGAATTATAGGTGCTGTGGACGAAGGCTTGACTCTCAAACTTAAAGATGATCCTAAGGCCGATGATCCAGGTGCGTTGATTATTTTCCCCATGACCGTGGTAATGAATCGAATTGACCAATGCCAGGACAAAATATTGCTCCTTTATCAAATAATCAATCGTTTTGAAGAACAATTTACACTCAACTGGCCTTGAACGCGAACGTTGCCGATTTGATGGTAGAACGAAACCCCACCGGCCATCACATAGCTGAAATTGAAGGAAATATCTGCTCCAAGGCTGGGTTTTCGTCCGCACTACGTCAAAGAGAAAACGATTACTTTCTTCTTGGACAGTATATTGTGGAGATAGTTTATCAGCATGATTTTACACCTTTTTTATTAATAAGAATTGATATGAATGACTTATTCAAGCGATTTGGCGAATAGTATGCCAGTATGGTGCTGTGTAGTTTCATGGTAGATTGCGCTTGAAATGAAATTATGTTCGTAAAGTAGCTATCCGTAGTGCGTACTAAAATTGCATCTATATTCTTGTAGACAGAAGGCAGTTAAACAATTTAGTCTGGTGACACAAAAGGTCGCGCCGCATAAATTATTGAAGTGCATTGAAGATAGAGGAGCATCTTAAAAATTCCGTAAATTCATATTTTTGCCCAACCTTACTCATAGCAGCACAAGTGAAGTACCGAACCTGAATTCACTTTTAAATGCTATTCTTTTAATCCTGAAATGAATGTCAGAAATGTCCTATTAATTAGTGATACTCTATTTGTTGGTAACTGCAAAATCCAATCACAGGTAGGAGATCCCTTGTCTTCTAGCAAATAGAAAGCAATATTCTGCGTGTCTTCCAACCAGTAGAAAACAAGTATTCCACTTATATTCAGCCAATGGGAGACAACTTCTCTTGGACCTTTTTGCTGGCCACTAACTGACTCCATCATGTTCAATGGAGTAGATGTGATGGGAAAATGTCACTTATATTCTTTTCTTGTGACACTTTCATTAATCTGTACTTTTCTCATGTTGCGCTGGATCTGTAATTAACATTGAATTATTCTTTTATTTCCCACGAATCCCCTTCCAGCTCATCTAACAATCCTGATATAATATAAAACCAGCTTTGTGATATATAATCTCTACCCGCTGCGTGGCCTAGATACACATAACCACCACATTCATTATGAGCATAATATGTAATGTACGGTTTATCAACCAATCCGCTGCCTCAGAATTGTGCGCTATGTGTGGATGTTAGAACAGAGAAATATCCGAACAGTCCTTCTTCAATTTGTTTGCGTACTGAGCGTTCTGGTTTATATTATGTTTAGACCGTGCGGGCGGTTGGCCTTTGGAAAAACCTCAAGCTTTGCAGTCTAAGCATGAGAGACGGATCTATGACTATTTGTATGTTTTCGGTTAATTCTAGAATTCTTTGTTTTTGGGGACCCTGTATAATGCCTTCAAAACATAATGGTCACGTTATATAAATCGATTATTTTCTACCAATGACCCATTTCTTTGCTAAATGGAGCTTGTTCTTCATCCCGCACAGGCACACACGAAAGTCAAAACGTTTTTAATAGCGCACTGTGTTCCAAAGAGCCTCGGTTTCATGGACCAATATTCGTAGCGTTTCTATCGAGTAGTGAATTACTTCGGTGTAATGTCTACCAACACCGTTTGCTATTTACTGCTGGTAGCAATTGGAAAATATTGATAAATTACCTATGGTAGATAGATCATAGATATCGGACTGAAGATACCTATATTTCTCTCGTAGAGTAGTAGATTATAGTTAGAAGCTCTTATATGAAGTATGCATATCTCCAGACTCAATGAATTTGTCTTGGTAGACAATTAAATAACCATCTATTTGATTCAGACATGATATCATATGCAGAATATTATATACATTAACATCATGGACGCACGCGTTAAGAACCATATGATAGTCATATGTCAAACATTGAGCTTTTGTTCGGGCCACTTTGTTATTTATGAACCGCTATCAATACAAGCCTTCGTTTGTTGTATGTGTCTTCTTTTCACTAATTTCAGGCCTCCTGCAGTGTTAAAACTTTTCTAGTTAGAATCTCTGAAATTTATTCCTTAACATGTCATTTTAGGTGATCAGAGTTCAAATATTGACAAGCTGTCCCTATTGTCACATTACAGAATCATAAGTTACTGAACATTTCGTTACCCGGTGTTATACAACAATACAATGTACATGTAACGTAAGAAGACTTGTGTGGCTGACAATATTATTATGATTACGATATGTAACACATCAAAATGTTATTAAGTTTAAATAACAGCAGTGCACCTTGCGAAATTGACTTCATAATTGGATAACTGTGATCAATCTTTGCATATTAATGTATATGATGTGTAGTATTATACACAGGAGTGAACATTATTTATTAAAATTTTATGTGTATTTGTTGCGTCCATGATTTAATATAAAGAATCATTTGCCACATGTGCATTCCTTGTAATAAATCTCATACTTGAGTAAAAAGTAATGAGAGATGAAAATGTGTCTAGTGAAATGGGAGCAGGGTTAGAAAATTTAATGCGCTTAACAAAATGCATTTATCATATTATCAAAAAGTCGAATAATGGTTGATAGCTGTCAACTTCGTCTGAGCAATATGCGTATTGGTGGGTTTTCTTGCCTTCGTAGTTCGTACCTTTATGTACCATTGAGCTGCGTTGAAGAAATACCTGTTTCAGTGTCATCTATTCTCCATTTTAAATCCTCATAGTGACGTCACTTTTATATCATATGCGCAACCTGGGATATTATTGAATATCTAATAAATATATGCCTTCATTATGTTCTCTTCGGTATGTTGGTTAGGTTTGAGTTTCGTGGTGGTTTTACTTTATTATCTGCCAAGAAAGTTTATTTATCCATTTAATCGTGCTGTAAAATTGTCGTGGTTACTGGTTATATTCATCAAGAGGCGCTTATAACCACTTATCGGATAACTACGCAGTGATATTTGGGCGTGGCCAAAATAAAACTATGATTCATTTTGGTGCGTGGTACCAATTCGCCATAAACCACTCACTAGCTTTCGTGGATAATAGGTTCACTGCGTTTGAGTTAAAAGGTTAAAGTTGCATTCACGACTTAAAACACCACTCTTCAAAATACCAAAAGTTTCGAATATTGATAAGAGAATGCATTTTTGCGTACTGTCAAATTTATGGAGACATTTTCACTTAGAAATAAAATGTGGCATGTATTTCAAAACTCACACACTCACATCATTGACTGGTCACTTAAGAAAGACAGGACAATTGTAACTTCTGATAGAAAGTTAAGAAACCCATCAAATCGATCTCTCCGACAATCTATCTAGCCTACAGTTCGCCTCAACAACTGCACATTTACATATGGGTATTGCATCTGTTGTAATTATTACTGCGGACATTCCTGGATATCCCGTGACATGTATTTCATTTTGGAATCATCACCGATCACATATAGAACTATCACTATGTACATTCAATAATTAGCAATCATTATTTCTCTCAAACATATTCACTTGTACTAACTTTTAATAGTGTAGTGATAATGTAGTAATTGTGATTCATTTCTTGGCCGGCAATCCTCCTTTGATAATTTTACCATCTCCAATCAAGTTTTGTCTTGTAATTATCAACTTTGCCGCCGAACTTATTCATGTGAGAAGTTATAATTGCGGTGTTGGAATAATAGGAATATTTAAAAAATCCCCAAATTTCCCACCATAATATCATAAATATCCCCCGTCAGGTATTGAACTAAATATCATGTGACCGAGCTCAGCGATCGTTCCGAAGGCTTATATTAGCCTGATAACCCCACTTCATCCCGCGACCATTTAAATGTAACCCTTCCGAATTATACCCTTTTGTATATAACCCAACTGATTGACTGGTTACATCGGATTTGAGTTAATCAAATCTCTCCCTTCTTCTGCTGAGAATCTCACTAGGGAGCGTAGCACTAATATATCTATGACGTATAACGTAGCAATATATATTTATATATATTTAATCTTCCCTTCCTGCACATTATCGCGATATTCACGTCAACGTGTGATGATGACGTCACTCGCTTTACAATTAAAATGTGTCAAATCACTGGTGTGTCAGTGAGAGTGTGCGTTTCTGTAAATATATTTAATAGAATCATCGTTCCTGAATTTGCATTGCTAAGTTCATGGTTCTGTGTTTGATGCTCTCCTTTCATATTTTGCGACCGTTCGATATATTTTTCGATTAAACTGATAGCAATAAAAATCATTGGTTTTAGATAAATCCGATTTTGTAGTTGACGTTAAATTATTATAATCGACTTGAAAGTGTAGGTTAGGAAGCCTGAGCAATGACGGTTTAAACTTGTAAGTTCTGATATTTCAACGCTCAGTAGAAGGTCTCATGTAATCTGTGTGTTTACAATCCCATTGGCCTGCTGCTATATCGGCTGATACAGTCGTATTAGTTCAGAGAGCATGCTGCTGTGAGGAACGCCGGCTTTAAATTCCATATTATCAGCCAGAGGTGTACAATGTACAGTGTATATGCCGTAAACATTGTACAGTGTACATGGTGTATCGTGTATATTATATACATTGTACACTGTACAGTATACATGGTGTATACATTATACAATGTATACGCTGCGTACAATGTTTGCCTATAAAATCCAGTGCAGAGACGTTACATACTTCATACTCCATACATGCCCTAAACGGAGGCACCACAATTCGCATTATACAGTTGTTACATACAGTATGCAAATTTTACATATCTACATACACGCATATACATTAGGTTTCCTACGTTAGTCCCATTTTTACCCGGATGTTTTGTGGCTTAAAAAGAAAGAAGCGGAAAACGGATGCCATGGTTATTGCAGTTCCCGTTGATAACGATATTCTAGAAGAGGGTGAGTGAACTATGGCATCCAGGACTTATGTAGATGTCACATACCTATATCTATGTTAATATATAATGAATTTTGAAATGTGAGGATATTTTCAGAATGTAAATTTGCTGTTAAGATCGTTTGTGCTACTCCGTTATTTTCAAGTGTCCAACAGCGTAAAAGCCGTGCGGGATTTGATAACTGTCTGATTCTGAACTGATTGCAGCTGGATTTTTAATAATATGAATGTTACGAGCTGTCCTATTTGAGTTATGAGTATCTGAAGTTACCACTCCTTTTTGTCGTCCTGAAGTCGCAAGGGAAACCAAAAAAAGGGAAAAATTCCCATATTTATGCTCAATATCGTCCACGAAGGCGGTTATTTTTGTACTAGAGTATTTGAAAGAAGTTAACCGATTGGAGGTTGGAACCGTTTTCAAATTTCTGGGAAAACTAGATATTACCAGGAATGCTCTACATAAATATACCTGCTGTTTCAAAAGAATTCGAAGATGAATTCACTCCAGAAACCTAGCCTGATATATTGTCCTAATGATAATGGGAATAGTTAGTTAGCTCTGAACGATTCTTAGGAAATGGTCAAAAATGTTCATAAAATCATTGCATCATGTCTTGAAAGCTTGAATATAATACGGCTTTAATTTGATGCCAAATGTACAGTTCGTAATTAATCTCAGTTTCATCTCTAAATGCAAGGAAGTAAATTTTAATCCGGTTGTCAAATGCCACTATGCCAGTGGTTCCATTGCCATTGTAAAGGTAGTTGAAGCTTATACGATATACACTGTACAGTAGACATAACTTGGATTTACAATTTAGCTTAGTGCTATCGTGTGATATTGTTTTATTGGCATGTCATTCAATTCCTAAACAATGCAAGAATTTAGAGAATAAAAGAAGTAAATTCCAGACAAGAGCTTCCAGTCAAAAGCTCCCATTGCGTACTGTAACATAATTAGTTGTACATTCTAATGGCATTTGGCGACAATAATTAGTTATTGGTGTAGGTAGTCATCTGATTACTTTGCTTTTTATGAATCAAGTCGTGATGAAAGCTAGATTTTTAACAAGATTTTTTTTTTCGTAATGGTCAATACTTCAATAGTGGTTTACTCAGGCAGTCTTTTGGCTCAACAGTGAACAAGCTGAAAAGAATTTTCTAGAATTTCACCTGATGATTTTATGGTATTATTAATAACACGATTAATCGAGAATCAAATCATCCAAATTCTGGATACATCTATTCAATTAAATCGTACTGTTCACTAGAAACTTCAGTAAAGACAGTTGACAAATCACGCCACTTCTGTGCTGTGGTTTGTTGATAGAAAGATCTACTGTAAGGCTCGTGACAAGCTTAACAAGCACAATGTACATCATGTGTACATATCTCTCTTCTGGACTCTTCCATGTTACACATTCCATGTTTTATAACCGTTTAGTACATGATCTCTGAAAGGAAACTACTTACTCAGTACTCACCGCAGACCGGACTAAATGTGTAAATTCCGCATGTTTATTGAGTGTATGATAAAACGAAAGTCTGCTTGTAGTAGTATACGAATGTATGTTACAAATTACGAAGACACAAAAGGCTTTGTTACATTTAAGTCACGCGACATGCATCGTAAATATAAAGTGGAACTCTTCATAATTCATATTATGTTGAGAAAATTCACGTGGTTTTGAACCCTATTTGGATTTGCTTTTCTTATATTTTCTTCGTCAAAAACTTTTTTGACTCGCTTTTGTGACTGTAGAGGATATTTGAAAGACGGTTTGGTATAAATCACTAGCCCAAGGGAATGAGAGGGATGGGAAAAGGTCATGGATCAGGGTTGGATTTATGAGCGGGAAGGGTTAATGGAATGAGTGGGTAAATGGGAAGACTTGTTGTCCTCCTCAGCTCTAGAGAAACCTAACTTCGAATGAAACCATTGTAGTTAATTTCTTAACACCCAGCGCAGTCCACTTGTTGATTATAACGAAGGAGAAAAATTCGCTTAACATAAATGCCGCAACAAGACGTGCACAAGACGTTTATCAAGCCGGACATAATTACATTTACAATATAATTAAGAATTACTGCCGGATATAATGAAATTTATAGACATAATTATTATAAATTACGTAATCTCCAACGCGTGGCAAAATTTTTAACACTTTTTTCGTGCTGCACTCGGTATTCAAAGTACAAATTGTGGGTTGAGGACAAAATCTGTTATCGAAAATCTCGTAAATTCTCGTACATGATAATTGATACACTACCAAGAACCAACTTATGTATCATTGTAATAAAGAATTATAATCTTTAGATTGAGTTCACATTCGACTACAGAGTTGAGTTTCGAGTGGTTTAAATTGAGTGATTCTAACTGAATGTGATCTGTTTTTGAGTGAGGAACAATTTGAGAGCAGTACAACTTGAGTGCAGTACAATTTGAATTTTGAGTGCACAACAATTTGAGTGCTGATTTGAGTGCTGTGAGAATTGATGCTATCATTTGAATTCAAATGAATTGAATATATGACAACATGCTGTTCACTTGAATGAAGCATAAATTTCATGCTTAAGTGTTCATAACATGAAATAAAGCATCCATTTCATAATCACATCCATTTAAAACATCTTCAACATCAGAAGTTCAGAACCACTTCCTTGAAGTTCCATATCAATTATGTCTTTTAAAATGGAAGAACATTATAAATCAACTGACTTCTAATACCAAGAAATTGACAAAGTTTCCTAATTGTACTTTGATGTGATTTATTGTAAAGTTGCAGCGTAAATAAATGTAGGGGAGCCAACATTATTTAGGACCATGGTAGATAGGGCCATTTTGACTTTTCCGACCTGCCGTGTGACCTAAAATATCCATAACTTTAATTAACCCATCCTCCCTTCCTCAGACTACGAACCACCAGCGCACTTCAGCAAAGGAAGGAGAGCATCAGTGTCAGCAGAACCTCTTTCTATGGAAGATGACATCACCAACGACAGAGTGAGCAATCCCAATTTGTAATGATTTTTAGGCACCTGCATCGTTCCGCGTCGATCAAATGAATTGATCAAATGAAAAACGCGCACAATTGCTGTTTTGCGCGGTCGTCATTATTAAAGTGTGTAGTGCGCGTTTTCATTTGATCAGTCCATTCGATCGACGCGGACGATGAAACCACCTAACGATTGAAATCCCAAAATTCCACGTTTATCAACATTCAAACCCCCCGCCCCGAATCTAATCGAAGAAATTGTTCCTTATTTTAATGGGACAGAATTACGAATTGATCGAAGTGCCTCTTTTTTGCACATAGCATGTATGATTGATACCTTCTTTACTACCACGTGCTCCTATTGTATTTTACACAGTGTGCTATGAAAAATAGACAGTGCCATGGAAAATAGACGGTAGATACTCTTCAAACCCCGGATTGTACAATAGCTTCTAATAGTCAATATACACTTATATTGTGCTCAGCTCAGGCATTATACCAAATAATATTCAGGAGCCAGAAAGTCTGTCTTTGAATATATATTTGTCTGTATTGTTTGATCGTGGCAAATGTTTAGAAATACATTTCAGATTTGAAGTGAAATGTTAACGTACTACGATAATAATATGCTAGCTCGATACTAGCTACGTTGATAATTTTCATGATGAGTCAATAATTTCTATCGGCATACGCCATTTTTGGTAGGGGGAAAGTGGGAATATTTTTCAACAATTCCTTTAATTTTGCACCACATAAATATCCCTAGCAGCCGTAAAATTGCTGGTTGTCCGTGTCAAACGGCAAACAGTTGTTAAAGTTAGTTCACTGTGCAAATTGTGCTGGAATTTATTTATTACTTCATAAGTCCGAGCATTGTACTCCATTTTCTATTGAGCTTCAATTTTCAAAGTGATTCATGAGTGTGTTATATGTACATTTGACACTCAGCCAAATTATTTAACAGTCCGAATGCTTGATGACGAGCTGACGACTTCTGCAGGAGTGAATAGTAATTTGTAAATATCTTTATATCTTTAGTTCTTAATGACCGCCATTGTCTTTCAGGCTGGAAGTAAAAGTTGTTAACATTCAGGCTAGAAGTACATGTTAACGTCAATGTGATTATGTTAGTTCATCAATGTGATTATGTTAACATTTTATTTACTCCCTCGTCTTACCATTCAGGTGATACACCCTAAATCAGATGAGCAACGGAAACGGTTACAGAACGCTGTTAAAGATATCTTAATTTTCAAAAGTCTTGATCAAGAACAGAGAGAATACGTACTGGACGCCATGTTCGAGAAAACGGTGCGTTCTTGAATTATTTGATTTGTTGAATTATTGAAACACTAAACTTTAAAATTTCGGATTGGTTCTCGAAATATTTGGGGATTGAAGCACTTCATCCCCTTCAAACCATAAAAGCATAAATCGGGCGCCCTGTCAAACCATGGGAAACAGATTCTTAAATGTGCGCATGCTCTAGGAATTTTATTTCCATTTCCTTCTCATGTTACACAAAGTCAAACCCTACTGTATGTGTCTTGATATCTGTCTGCGAATTTACTTCCATTGCTACCCGAGCAATGGGCAAGGGGATACAAAGGAAAGTATTCTATGACCAACCCATTGGGAAAGTATTCTATAACCAAGCTCAATACCCAAACATCCCCAAAAGGGGAGTATCCACTATTATATCCGGCGAGTCTAGGCAGGTTAAATCTGACTTGTTTATGTTCCTATAGGTACCGTCAGGAGAAAAGGTCATCGAACTGGGAGACGATGGGGATTACTTCTATGTCGTGGACAGGTATATCATTAAAACAGAATGTTTTCCCATAGCACGTTTGACGAATCAGCGGGCAGGATTTATATGATACTAGTTACTACACACTGATTGATCGACCCATGAATCGCTGTATTTAAACTATTGCAGCATCGCCATTTATTATTTTATTTCCAGAAAAAGATTTTCCTGTTGGCAATTTATTTGCTTTCATATAACTAACTTTCATATACTTGTTATGTGGCTCTGGGCAGTTTTTGAGGAATATATTGAAACCCGTCCAATTTCAGTGGCAAACTCGACTGTTATATCAAGATAAATGGAGAAGAGAAGAAGGTAATTCTCTCTCAATTACTAATTAAATGATTAATTAACGATTAAATTTCAGAACCCCAAGTTACGCGGCTGGGCTGATCGGCGTGATCGCGACCCCCCCCCCCAAGAATTTAGAATTTGACAATTATTTCAGAAATGATGATTTGAGGAAAGCAAGTCAATCATATTTTGCAACCCCCCCCAGAATTAGAAATGGTGATTTATATGAAACCAAGTCAATTATATTTTTTGCATCCCCCCCCCAAAGAATTGGAAATGATGATTTGAATAAAACCAAGTCAATTATATTTTGCGACAAAATAATTCTCTAACATGACACTTAATACGATACCAAATCAATTATATTTTTGCGAACCCTAACTTACGCGGCTGGGCTGATCGGAGTGACCGCACCCCCCCCCATAATTTAGAATTTGATTATTACAGTATTTCAGGAATGATGATTTGAGGAAAGCAAGTCAATCATATTTTGTAACCCCCCCCCCCCAGAATTAGAAATAGTGATTTTTTTGGAGTTTGCCAAAAAAAGTGTTTGCCAAAGTTTGCCATAGTTTGCCAAAGTTTGCCAAAATTTGCCAAAGTTTGCCAAAAATAACCCAAAAATTTTGTAATTTCTGATTTCTTGTCCACAGTGCAAATAGGACGTGTGCATAATGGTTTTCAAACTTTCAAAGGAGCTAAATCGATATCCAATGCTTAATTTTCATTCAGACCTTCTCCTTCGAGGCTTTACGCCTGGACCTTCCCTCTTTAGGCACCATACTGTTTACAGAAAGGTATCCTTAGGCTGAAGGACCAGGGTTATAAATTCCGAGAGTCTTTTCGTTCGAGAAAAGAGATGTTTATAATTCCCAGGCATGGAAACATGTATCTACTATCTACTTATCTTTAACCAGTTCATCAGATAACGTGTCTTCGGCAAAATGGTACCACAGGAACATGACCAAAATTAGCCTGCATTAGTATCCATGGGTCCGGAGGCTGAGTGTAGGGTAATTTCAAAAATTTGCCCATGAGCCTCCATTGAGGCTCATGGTTGCAATAGTCTAATTTTCGAAAAAAAAGCCTCCGCTGTTGTGGCTAAAAAGCGCCCACTAGCTTCCATTAGCCTCCACTCAACCTCTATTGAGGCTAAAATTTTGATTTAGCCTCCACTGAAGAATAATCCTCCATTAGCCTCCACTGAAACATAACATTTTCGTAGAGGCTAAAGCTTTAATATGGAGCCTAATGGAGGCTAGTGGATGCTATACGGAGGCTCACTGGAGCTGAATCTGATAAAATGTGCACTTATTTAGTAATTTGAAAAACAATTTATAGATTCAAACTTTCAGATAGCTCCAACTATCCTCCACTAGGCACCACTCAGCCGCCACTAGGCACCACTCAGCCTTCACTCGGCTCCACACAGCCACCACTAGGCTCCACCCAGCCTCCACCAGGCTCCAACCAGCCTCCACTAGGCTCAACTCGGCCTCCACTAGGCTCCACTCAGCTTCCACTCAGCCTTCACCAGGCTCCACTCAGCCACCACTAGGCGCCACTCCGCCTCCACTATGCTCCACACAGCCTCCACTAGACTCCAGACAGCCTCCACTAGCCTCCAGACAGCCTCCACTAGGCTCCAAACAGCCTCCAATAGGCTCCACCCAGCCGCCTCTAGCCTCCACACAGCCTCAACTAGGCTCCACACAGCCTCCACTAGACTCCAGACAGCCTCCACTAGGCTCCACACAGCCTCCACTAGGCTCCACACAGCCTCCAATAGGAGCCAGAGAGCCGCTTCTAGGCTCCACACAGCCTCCACTAGGCTCGACACAGCCACCACTAGACTCCAGACAGCCTCCACTAGGCTCCAGACAGCCTCCAATAGGCTCCACAGAGACTCCAATAGGCTCCACGTCACAGCCTCCACACAATCTCCACTAGGCTCCACTCAGCCTCCAAGAGGCTCTACACAGCCTCCACTAGTTTCCACCAGTCTCCAGACAGCCTCCACTATGCTCCACTCAGCCTCTACTAGGCTCCACTCAGCCTCCACTGGGCTCCACACAGCCTCCACTACTATAAAGTGAAGACTGAGTGGAGCCTAGTGGAGAGTGTTTGGAGCCTAGTAGAGGCTGAATGGAGCCTCGTGGAGGCTGAGTGGAGCCTAGTGGACCACTAGTCTCTACGGCCTACCGACAAGTGCGCACATAAGAATCTTTTTCCCACGGTCTAACAGGGTGGCCTGTCAATGATTTGAGTTGAGTGAGCACTTCAGATGCTGAAAACGACAACTGCGCAATGGAGGCTGTGTGGAGCCCAGTAGAGGCTGAATGGAGCCTCGTGGAGGCTGAGTGAGCATAATCTGAGTGTAGTCTAGTGGACCACTAGTCTCTACAAAGCTCCACAATAGGCTTCACACACAGCCTCCACAGCCTCCATTAGGCTCTACACAACCTCCAATAGACTCCAGTCAGCCTCCACTAGGCTCCACACAGCCTCCACTAGGCCCCAACCAGCCTCCACTAGGCTCCACACACCCTCCAATCAGGCTCCAATCAGCCTCTTCTAGGCTCCACTCAACCTCAACTCAACCTCCACACAGCCTCCACTACTAGTGAAGGCTGGGTGGAGCCTATCGTAGAGTGGTCGGAGGCTGAATGGAGCCTAGTGGAGCCTAATGGCTCTGCAAAGCCTCCACTAGGCTCCATAATCGTAGAGTGGTCGGAGGCTGAATGGAGGCTCCATTCAGCCTCCGACCACTCTACAATTATGGAGCCTAGTGGAGCCTAGTGGAGCCTAAGGGCTCTGCAAAGCCTCCACTAGGCTCCAAACAGCCTCCATTAGGCTCTACACAGCCTCCTCTCAACCTCCACTGGGCTCCAAGCAGCCTCAACTACTTGTGAAGGCTGAGTGGAGCCTAGTGGAGGATGAGTGGAGGCCGAGTTGAGCCTTGTGGACCACTAGGCTCCACACAGCTTCTACTAGGCTCCGCTCAGCCTTCACTAGGCTCCGCGCAGCCTTCACTAGGCTCAACACAGCTTCTACTAGGCTCTACAAAGCCCCCACTGGGATCCACTCAGCCTTCACTAGGCTCCTCAGAGCCTCCAATAGGCTCCACATTGCTACACACAGCCTCCACTCGGCTCCACTTAACCTTCACTAGGAAATTAGCATTCTCAACATGTCGGGTTATGTTGCATGAATCCATGGAAACTGCCCAATGGTCACGGTGGGGCCTTACTATTGATTTTATGCTGCAGTATCAGACTTATGTAGTGTGGATGCTTCGGTTTTAGGGCTTCATACAACAGTTTGATCGGACTACTTAGTACTTGAATGCATAAAACTTAAATTATGAGGTAATGAAATATAGTATTTGTTACTGTAGCCCTCTACTCTATTCAATGTGGATGTAGTCGCTGTTACAGCTTCTGGATAACGTCAAAATGTGAAACAGACCTTGGGAATCGATTCAGCATCTTTGAAAAGCATATTATGGGTACCTAAAGTGTTGCCAAAGTGGCTAAAAAGGTTTTTTATTTTTGGCAAACTTTGGCAAACTTTGGCAAATGCTTCCACTTTTTTTGGAGTTTGCCAAAAAAAGCGGCTCTTAATAGGTCCGACAGTCCATGTTCAAACTGTACCAAGTAGCGGAGTCCACCGCCCCGTTACCATTCTTCTTATTCTTCAAGCTGCACGTGGAAGTGTACGGGTTGAAGGAGATGGCCTTGCAGCCCTCGGTATCCCTGCAGAACTGCTGGCACACCTGGTGGAGACGCATAGAATTTTATACGAATTTTCAAACGCCTGTTTAATGAACTTCCCCTAGTCGGATTTTCATAAAACTTGGTAAAACCGTGCAGGTTGATAAGTGATAACTTCAAATGAATTGCCAAATAGTTTATCAAAAGCTCTTTTTATCCCAATTTTATTGACAGATCATCAATTAAATTCGGAACGTCGTCCTATTCGTCTCTACTAACCTTGATAGTGGGCGTGGTCCGACTGCTGATCTCCGCCCCCTTGAACTCCTTCCTATCTTCTCCGCACACGTTCCAGTAGTCGTCATTATTGTCACAGTTCGAGTTAGGAACGTTAGCGCTCTTGAAACCGGACGCTAGGTAGGGTCCACTGGCGCCACCACGTCTACTCTTCAGCGTGCAGCTAGACCTGTAGGCCTGGTAGGGGAAAACAACCGGTTAACCGAACAGAAATACCGGCTTACCGGGCATCTTTAGCTAACCGAAACCTTAACCGGATATTAATAAAGAAATGGTAACGGATCGTTTACTTACATAGAAGGTGATGGCTTTACACCCGGGGGTGGTGATGCAGAGGCCCTCGCATTCCTCAAAAGAGTATAGTGTGGCGAAGGAGATGTCGGCCCCCTTGTAGTCGTAGCCCTCCCGTTGACACCGTGACCAGGCAGACACTTGGGAGACGAGGAGAAGGAGGGAGATGTGGGCGAAGGCAGACATGATCCGGCTACAGAATAGAGGAGTTGCAGGGATGATAATTGTTAAATGATATTTCCGATGTAATGAACTAGAATTATCTCAGAAACGATTTTATGAACGATTTGATTGGAAATTGTGCTGGTCTCAAAGCCACCCGTACACTTATTAAAACTCTAGCTTGTTAAAATGAACATTTTATACCCAGAAATGGAATCTCAAAATGGATTTGTGCTTATTTCATTTAATTTTATATTAATTTAATTATATGGGTTAATGCAAAAGCACATCAAGCGTTACATGGCTGCAGCCTCTGAAACCGCTGAAACAGTTAAAACCTGCAACGCAGGGCAGGATTGTGACTATTAAAGCACTGTTGGATAACAGTAACTTCTGTTCCAGGATTTGACAGTTAATAAGGACACAAAAACTGTGGCTTACCCGAACGTTAAACAACAAGTAATGAGCACTGGTCAAATTTGTAACTGTGGATTTTGATATAAGCCACGGTTAATATAGAGAGAGAAAAAAAGAGTTAGTATAATGAAAAAATTTCGCAATTATGGGAAAGGTAAAGAAAAGTTCTGCCGCGTTAAAGATTGAATGAGATTTGAAACATATAACAGTCTAGACTTGAATGGAATATATTTAGCAAGTAATAAGGGTAAGGTTAAGAAAAGTTTTGCTGTATGAAAGGATTGAATGAGACCGTCTCCGACTTTGAGACTGCCCTATTATCATCAATCAGGCACTCCCTTATGAGTTTTAACTCTTTGTTGTGAGTTTCAATGTTTTGAGAAAACAAAGTCTTGATTAATTTTTGCTACTTTCAATAATATTAACTTAAGTGGTTACTCCCTTGCCGCGTTGAAATTTAATGGTATATTACCGGACTTTATATGGAAAACCTAGCCAGGAAAACCTTTCTGTTATAGCTCTGTCCGGCACAATTGTCAACTTTAGAGTTTACACTTTCAAAGGAAATGGTGGACAGACATTCTGTCAAGTTTTGCTTGACGAACAGTGTTCATGTTGGACACTGGAAAGACGGAAAGTGGACTGAGTTGTTTAAATTTGTAGTATCGTAATAACAGATACGATACAAGCGGTGGATGTGTACGATGTACATTAATGTGTTGTGTGCTCGGTACTGTACACACTTTCACCTCAACTTTCAGAAGAAAGATTCACAACGTTACTAATTCGAACTACAGTTTTGTGTGCGCGGCGTAAAAGCGTAGAGAAATAAGATGTCTAGTCTGTACGCCGCGCAAACTTACGCCGCGCACACAAAACTGCAGTTCGAACTGCACTTTAATTAAACTGTAGGTACTCACTTAAACAAAAGGCCATTCTAATATCACCGAATAATCCACCAGAATCATATTTTTCATGGACTGTACTAACTTACTTGAATCTAAACTTCTGAATCTAACTTTTCCCATATTTTCAGGTTCTGACGTATGATAACACCGGAGCTTTCGGCGAACTTGCCCTCATGTACAACACGCCAAGGTACGGTGGAAATATTCTTGTTGGATTCATGTATAATGTTAAATTTGGTATTATTTTGAATAAATCGTGATTTTTTACCAGACAAATTTTATCATTGGAAAATTGTTTAGCACCATCCCTTTTTTCATTACCGAAGAAGCCTGATTTTTCACGAGCCAATTTTTGCATCATCTCGATTCGATTAATCAAACTTAACTATATCATTATGTCACTCTTCTGATAGTTTCAACCACCGCGTCCCCTACGATGATTAAAGTCAATTTCGTTTCCGACTTCCGAATAAGTTCTGATTAAGTTCCACTTAGGTTCCAACTTAGTTCCAACAAACTTCCACTTTATCCAGTCAGTCTTCGTTAAAACTATTCAAGTTGGTATATAATTCCATGATGGGTATTGCCGCGAAGTCTAAGATGCCAGCCACCAGGAGACCTGGTTGCGGGTGGTATAACCATAAACAAGAGTGCTAACATCCTCCCCCACGAGAAATAGGCGGTTAATATGACGTCATTATCATAGCTCAATGTAGTAAGTTGACGGTGTTGAACCGCCTATTTTTCGCGCGCGGGGTTTAACAACAAGGACTGATGTGTATAACCGGTGTATTGTGTTTACACCCGAATATATGTATTAAAATATTAGTCCGAGTTCTGAATATTATATATCGAGTAAATAATGTAAGCTTTCTGCCGAATTAATAATATACTGTGTTTATTAATGTTTAATGTACTCGATATTGGTAGTCGGTGTGTAAAGCGCAGATAATTATGTGAATAATATTATGTAGTGAATATATTGTGAGTCCAAACATATTTTATCAGTGTTTGTTGTTTTTACAAACACAGAAAGTGGGTTTAATCCACGTTAACGTGTCTTCATCTATTCATCCTGTTTGAACTGTGCGCGCCGCGCAATTAAAACCATTATAAACTTTATAATGTGTTGTAAATCAATTGTCTTATTTTGGTGATGGTGTTAGTGTTGGCACCGTGACCGTGGTGTCTCGATCTTTTATTTTCGTGCGCGGCGTAATACGCCGCTCGTGGACGCTTTTTCTACTTACAATATCCATGTAGAAAAAGCATCCATTCGCGGCGTATAACGCCGCGCACGAAAAGGTCGAAACACCTGGGTGAGACTCTCTGAACTGGCAAACACCGGTCCGTCCCCCGTTTAGGAGTAGATGCTGTTCATGGCCGTGGAATCCCCTTAAACCCCTCGGAGAGTTAATTATACATTTATTATACTATTTAATACATTGTCCGCGCCAGGTTTCTTTGTGCAACCTATTTATACAGCAAAAGCCGCTGGTTCCACTACTGACTGCTACTGATTGTAATAAATTAAGGAGTCAAACCACCTGTTTTATCACTTCGTGATCACGGGTTAAATAAACGGTATTATTTAGAGTGATGTCATTATCATTGTTTAAAATGGTAAATTGATAACATTGACACGTTAAATAGGCTATTAGGTTCGAATAACCTGATAATGTTTCCGGAAAGTGGTAATAACGCATCCTGTGGCAATTATTTGACAATTATCATATTATTTTGTGTTGTGTAATGAATGTATGTCTCGGTGTATGTAGTTTTCGTCTATTACAATTTTGGTCATTGACGTCCTTTTAAAAGCCTTTTCCGCCCCCTCCCTTGCCTTCCCTTTTACCTTCCCTTTTCCCCGTCTATGGAAATGGCTAAACCCCCCGGTTATTCGGTTTTTCTGTCATATTTCTGAAAAATGTCCTTGAGCATAATTGCTCTTAAATTTGTAACTTTATCCAGGGATTTAGGTGGCTTCAACACATGTGTCATATATTCAATGTCAGAAAATTATGAAGTACTGAAGAATAATGATGTAACGTAAATACTTTATGTTACATTTCGAATAGTATAATGCCTGCAGAAGTACTAAAGATTAACGATTAGGTAATACAATGGGTGACTCAAGTATAGTGCGTTGTAAACTATGATATCTAGAAAATTCCATGGTTAATTTGTCTGACATCCTGTCGATCAGAGCAGTTCCCGCAGTATCTCAATCCATCTCGCTCATGTCAAACGGGCTAATCTCAATTCTCAGGAAACAGGAACGCTATTATCGGTAGCATATCCATTCTTCACTTCTGTAACTTCATCTAATAGATGTACAATCTTTCAGGGCAGCCACGATAATGTCAACGGAAGAGTGCGTGTTATGGGCCCTTGACAGGACGACCTTCAGACAACTCGTGCTCCTGACGACCATGAAGAAGCGGGAAATGTACGAGTCCTTCCTCAACGCCATACCGCTCCTCCAAGAATTAGAGGTAGTGTATGATATTTATTATAGAGACGAAGGTTTGGTAGTTTTTACCCACAGTGTCTGGCATGGCTCGACCAATAAGCTGTGGAGTATTGTGCGAATACTGGGCGTTGAATGGTCAAGCCTCAACGTACTGTGGGTAAATTAATATATAAAACTCCTCGAGGTACTATATCTAAACGAGAGATTCGTGTGAGAGAGCTGTGTTATGTCATCGTGCTCAACTCTGCACGGAACGTAGGATATAGACGGTTCATATTACTGCTTTGTGCTATGATAATGACGACATCACAACCGCCTATCAATACCAAGCGCGCGCGTGCTGTACATCTTTAGCTGTATATAATTATGTTGAATATATTATGTTTAGAGCTTAATTTCAGAGTTCAGACAAATATTATTTTCCTCTAATAAGCCTCTTGAGATTCATCTGATCATCATGTGGAAAGGAATGAAGGTGGAGGCTTTTCTTTGAAGTTCAGATCCACACATGATGATTATCAAGGGACAGCGCAGTGCCGGTTCCATGTTATTGGAAATATGTGGCATTCGACATATCCCAGGAAGTATTCATTCCGGCATAAATTGAAAATCCCCCAAATTTGGTGCATCACGTTACGAGGAATTAGGAATTAGGAATCTCGTTATTGAACTTAAGCTATGAAATTATGTGGGGGGAAGCGCACATGGGGCGGGATGAGAAGGATTTGGGTGTTGAATTCCTCTTGAATTCTCCTAGAATTCCTCTGAATAGCAAATGAAATTCGCAATAATCAGGTTGATTTCCGCCGCCCATTCTCTGAGTGAAGAATGTAATAATGTAAGAAATATGTAGGAGGCACAGCAGGGGGCCTTTCTCTCTGCAGTGTGAATGACATTTCTGACATTATCAGGAGTGTCAAATTGTCCGAATAAATTTAAAAGGAAATGTAAAATGACAGATAGAGTTCCGTCAGTGTATTATATTGATGGGTTTGTGTAATTGTTAGATGTTTAGTGATGTAACTGCGACATATCTGAGTTGTCTGGGTAAATTCTTTTTTGACAATTTGCGTCTTCAAGTTTATACATGTATCGTGACTACGATAAATAAACTTTCTGTTGTTTATTTATTTCGAATGCCGTCATTCGCCAGCAACTGTCAGGAACTCTCCACTTTCTCCCGTCACTCTTGACATATAAATGGGAATGTGGCCGCCACACTTCACTACACCCAGCACCCCATTTAAGGGTAAATTTAATGGGGTGCTGCTCCTTTGCTTGCTGAGCTCCTTTGTCAAGGGAGGAACATTGTCAGCACCCCGAGCACTGAAACTGGGCGGTTTAACGTCATCAACGTGCCACTTTGAGATATGATGGTGACGTCATTCCATAGTGTATTTCCCTTTGTAAGTATTGTTGAGGAGCATATGTGCCTCGCCTATTGTAAGGAGCATCTGCCTTACTTTTTGGTATTTCGTAATTCTTATTTACCTCAGCACAGTCAGATCAATATATAAAAGAGCAGAGATTTTCATATCTTTTTCATGCAAAAGATTACGATCAAAAAGCTCTTTGGATTTACTGTTGATAAAATTCATGTTTAAGTCGACGAGTAATATATTTCTGCATTATATCGTCCTTCCCAATCGTTTCAAGGCCCTCTTTTTCATCTGATGAAACGGAATACTCCAGAATTTTCAGTCTGTTCTTTCAGCCTTCTCAATGATAAATTACATCATATGATTGATCTCACACCATTTTCCATCCATTTCCGAAGCGATAAGTTAACAACTTAACGAGGTAAACAGTGTCACTTAATGTGGCTTCATCCTGCGAACAAGAAAAGTCTCACAAGTGCCGATAATGATGCGTTAAATCACTCATTGTTTCATTGACCGGGTTATTATGGGTCTTCTTCTAGTACAAACAACACCTAGCACTAGATGTTGTTGTATAATGTTCGTTTGAGTGGTCATTTTCTCAATCTTTACACTTTTTAAAGAGCAGCCATTTCACTTCATTTTAAACACTTGTTCCACTTCATTCAGAATGATTTGAATTTCTGAAACCTTATTTCAATTGATTCTAGCCACGTTTCAATTCATTCTAGACACCTACTTTACTCACGCGCATCGGTTTTTCACACAGCAGCTGTTGTACGGTATTCCAGTTTTTCATGTTGCCATCTTCACACGCCCATTCTTCGAATGAATCTGATAATCACTCAAGCGAATAATCACACACATACACGGGTGCTATGAAATGTTCCCCGAAATTAGGATGATGATAAATGGGAACTGGGAAGTGTTAGTAACGTGTTACGTTACAACTGTATGTTACATCGTATGTGATTGGGAAGTGGGAACAAATCAACACTGAACACAGCATTTGGTCTGCTGGTACAATTGTAGGTATAGTGTATAGCGGTATGGGTATTAGGTACTACTATCAGTGCTGTCCTGGAATATACCTCTGTCAAATCAGGCAAATGTCCAGAAATTTCCAATTTCATGTGTCAACTGTGCAGGACACAGAAAGTGCCAATGTCGACTGTACAACAATAGCTACTTCAAGTCTAAAATTCGTAGTAAATGTCACTGTGAAATGTGCAGAAAATTCCTTTGTGAAATGCGCAGTAAAGACCAATGTGAAATATGTGCAGTAAATGCCAATGTGAAACGTATTGTAACCGCCACTGGGAAACATTATAAATGCCACTTTTTAATGGGCTGTAAATGGCACTGTGAAATGTCAGCAAGGCCCTGTGATTTGTCATATGTGAACTGTCACACCCGTTACCAGTGATCCGATATTATGTATAGTGAGGTTCACATCACTCATTATAACGGGTGATGACTAATTATCTGGAATTATTTCAATGTATTCTTGTGGGCAAATCGAGATCTTGTTAGAGCTCAAATATGATTATTCTGGACCTAAAAAGTCTGCTGATTCAGAATAACATCATGAGAAAATTTGAAAACCCTGTTTTCCCATGCTACTGGCCGATTAGTTTGAGAAGGTGCAGAAAATCTTGCACAAAATCTTAGTGACAATAATTATCCCAAAAGTGTAGAAAAGCCTTACTATGGGATGATTCTGAGCAGGAGGGTCTCAAGAGTGACTGCAGTAAGTAGCATCACTAACTTATCCAGTGGTGACCCTATGGAACCTAAAACGTGTTTAAAATAGTCAATTCTAGAATAATTTCACTTACATAAAACTGTCATTTTGGGTGATTGTTAATCCAAAATTCGGCATACCAATGAATGGAAGTGGTCCAAAGACATGGATTATGTTTAATGAGGTCCCTGCCATCAAATCTGAGTGTTCAGACCACCTAGGTCCTGTTCTAAGACTTTCTTAAGGCCTGGTGTAGGAAAAAAACACACACCTTTTTACAGAAATTTGGCAGGATTTTAGCTCTCAAATCCAAGAATTTTCTTGATATTCAACAAAAAATGCATGTAGAGGTCTTCATTAGTGTCTCAGCTAACGAAGTTCATGAATAAACCTAGATGGCAACTGATGGGAAAGCTTCTGTATGCAATTTTCCAATCATGTGTCTGGAAGTCAATCTTTGAATTTGTGCAAGATTTTTTTGTACCCTCTCAAACTAATCGGCCAGCAGCATGGGAAAACAGGATTTTAAAAATTTTTCATGATGTTATTCTGAATCAACAGACTTTTTAGGTCCAGATTAAGCACATCTGAGCTCTAACATGATCTCGATTTGCCCACAAGAATACATTGAAATAATTCCAGATAAATAGTCATCACCCGTTACATGCCCTATGTACATTGTACAGTATACATTACAAACACACAAAAGCATAATTACACTCATATTACACTCGATATATAATGAATATATCGACAAATCTCATCAAAATATCACTAACGGATATATTAGATTACCCTCGATCAAAAACGTATTACTATTCCAGGCGGTAATTCGATTTTCCGTATTGTATTACACCGCAGCAGCTGTGTCACTCCTACTTTGTAACAAGAAGTTCTTTGAAAGATGAGACGCACTTAGGGATGATGATGAGAATGTTACTTCCGCGGTTCATTGAACGACTCCCCGGGAAAATTGCATGTTTGTCAATCTCATAAGTCATATTGGCGACCAACTAGATCATAGGTGTCTAACTAAGATTGGCATTTGGCGTCTATCATTAGTCCGTCGAGGCTTACAGAGTTTTAAGGTCACGAAGTTTCGCATGGATTATCAATGCCGAACTCTTGGGTACAGGACGAAGCTGACCGTTGACAGTTCTACAAGTGACAAGTGTCTATACATTATCAGTCAATATTTTGTCACATTCGCGCATGATGCCAATAATCAAGCATAGAGTATAGTGGTGTCCTCTCTTGACAGTACCTATAGAAAGGTGACCTGTGGTTGTGAGCTGCAGACATTTGATAAAGTGTGCTAGATAAGCACATGTAACACACACGTATCATGCAATCACACTCTGGCGCAGTGTGCAGGGGAAAGTAATCAATTTATTAAACACCCCTCGCCAGCAACTCGCTACATCGTATCAACTTGATTGGACAGGCTTATCTGTGTTACTGTGGAGATATGTCATAAAGCGGTGCGACAGAGGCTATGAGATATATATGGGCCGTGGCTGACTGTTAATTCAAATGGTTGCCTCGGGCTGGTTAAGCAGCTCTATAAGTCGAAAGTGGTGGCTACATTATCATGAATTTTGAATTAATTTAATTAAAGAAATCCTTCGACAAAACTTTTGTTATTGAAGATTTGAAGCTTTGCGCGTCTCCTCAACTACCTTATTCACGAAGCCATTTTAGGTGCTGTTTCAGCCCCCAATGAGCCAAACGCACAGGCCGAAAACCATTTTACTATTTAACTACTCAACTCCTAGCTATTCGTGCCCTTACATCATCCTTTGGCCACCAAGACAACTCCTATTTCAAAGTCCAGACCTCCCTGAAAGGAGAAGCATTCTTTGTCTCTGCTTTTCAATGTGTCCATCATATACAGACTCACTTCACACACAGTTGCATGACAGCTAACACAGTAACACACTGCAGCTTTCTGAATTCCGAGCAAGTCAAAGACAGCTGTTCAGAGGTCGTGGACCATGTTGCATAACACATATCGGTCAAATTGATCAACAGAGGGCCTAAGTTGTACAGCTTGTTATGACTTCACACATAATCAAATATTATCAGTGTGGCCAGGTAACAATTATAACACAATCGCAATGTGGTTACTTATTATTATTATTATTATTGTTATAAGCAATAATATAATACGCCTGGACGCTTTAATAGGGTATAACAATCGAACTATTTGACATGACGCGCACGGATGGAGTGTAATAAAGCATCAAGTATAAAATCAACATGAAAATACCAGCTGCAAGACAAATAAAAACAGTTAGGATGACGCCATTATCATAGCACAAAGTGGTGAGTTGATGACGATGACCGTTCTATTTCCCCGGACACGGTGGTTGGCATATCATGGTGGGTGGTCTTACACACGCAGGAGGCTTGCTGAACTACAGGAGCCCCCCGAGCTTCTACACGGCATATGTCAAATATATATATGCTATTTTCTGTACGGGGATTGTTGGAGTGTAGAAGTACTGAAATGTTATGAGCTGTGTGTGATATGGACCGTATGGTGGTTTTTCTGCAGATTTAGAGTCAACACAGGTTTCTGTGTCTGAGTCCTAAGTTCACGTTTTACGCGGATTTAATAATTAATCACGCTTCTGCGTACTTTAAGTGTCTGTGAGACACTTTGAGTGCCCAGTCGGTTTGTGTGGGCGAGCAGTGAGTTGACAGCCCCTCTCCGCGTACAAATTATTCCCATACTTGGTTAAATCTAATAACCCCCCTTGTTTCAGGCTTACGAACGAATGAACTTGGCAGATGCCCTGGTTACGAAACACTTCTCTGCCGGCGAAGCCATCATCAAACAGGTACTTTTAACGGCGTAGAGTAATATGCTAATATGCAAAATATCAGTGGCACATAAGGCCTACTGGTCATATTGATCTTATTGCACTGAGCCGAAGCCGAATGTTTATTAGTGTACTTATTGCACGGATACTATCATTTTATGTGCACTGTTCACTTATTTCATTCTATAGGACAGTGCCTTCTAACCTAACATGATTTGCTTGTCCTTGCCTTTTAATTTCACTCGCTCTTGTATAACTTTCTAAATATATTTGAAACGTACCCTGAGAAATATATATATCATCAAGAAAGTGCTAATTTACTCGTATAAGAATATATTGTACTCGCTATACGCACGTGTCTCATAAGTGGTCTCCGCCCTTATGTATGCAACACATGAGAAATATGCAACCGAGAGTGACGTCATTATCACTGTTTAGAATGGTAGTTCGAACTGTCTACTTCTTCTGTGGACCATGGAGCTCTTAGTGCTCACATAAAATAGCCAACATTTTAGTTATGTTAGTGCTTTTAGGAGAGCTGACTCATCTCATCTCCCTCAGCCCCATCTATCTTCAAACCTCTTTCCTTGTTCCCTTTCCCATCCTCCTTCCCCTTGTTCCCTTTGCTATTCCCCCTCCATTTGCTATCCCCCCTTCCCTTATTTCCTTCTCTCATTCCCCCTCATCCTCGCCTTCTTCCCCATCCCTTTTAGACTCATCTGACTTCCCTGCATCCCGTCCAACTTCAAACCCCTTTCCTTTCTTCATTCCACCTTCCCATACCCAATTCCCACCCCCTTTTAGACTTCTCTGGACTTTCAGCTCCCTCCACCCCCTACAAGTTGCTGGGAGTTCAGAGGGGGGGGGGGAAGGGAATGGCGAATGAGAGGAGGAAGGGCCAAGGGGCCAACTTTCCTTAAATCCCCATCCACTTCGAATCCCTACCTTCCTTCACTATAGAAACTAGTGATGAAAAGCCTCACCATGATGAAAAGCCTCACCATGATGGCATTTCAACGCTTGAGTGAACACAGCTCAATCACACAACAACTGCGCTTCATTTTGTTTTATACATCAACGTGTAAAATCAAGAATTACCTCCGATAATAAATGCCATCGTCCATTGTTATTGAAATTTTGTGAACTCGGAGAGACCCCGCGAAGTCTGTGATTTCTTCCCGGTGATCGGACGATCGGTGCTACGATAATATAATAGAAGTCATGCACTGATCTTAATATGGTAATCATTATATTATGAATCATTGATTCATAGGAATCTCTCGCATAAATATGATAATTAATACACATATTTATGTGTTTAAAGATGACCTCATTGTCACAGATCTGAACGGTGGATTGATGACGTTGAAATGCTTGGTTTTGTGCTCGGGAAGCTTGGCAGAATTTAATCACAGCACAATACGTTGAATTGTACCTCTCACAGGATCGTTATAGCGACTGTGTAAATTGTATGTTCCATTATACCCCTCCCAAGCTTGCTTGAATAGCGACCGTGTAAGCGTGTAGGTTGTGGTATAACTGCGGTCATCACAAAATTACAGTGTAAAACAGCTCAAATTTAAATTTAGTTTTATGAAGGGCATTCAAGAATCTGTACAAAGATGATGGATTCAGACAAGGGTCGTCAAACGCGAGTGGAAGGAAAAACATAAATACTGTTTTCGTCGAACTTAAGTCGGTAGTCGCTATCCAAGTCGGTAGTCGCTATGTAAGTTGCAGCATGTGGTCGACATCTAACCGCTATTGTTCCAAAGCGGTATTATTCGCTTAAAGCGGCTTGTAGGTTGAAGTTTGAAGGAAGTTATGAGAACGCATCCTGAAATTAGTAAATTACCACGTGACTGCCATTTTATTTTTTGCGTACGTGATACTGATTTAACAGTATACGTACTTCGTACATTGTAGTGTGCAAATTTCAGAATGATTCTCATTCCTCGAACTCGCGATACCTGTAAGTAGGTAACTTCTTTAGATTAGGTAACTTCTTGGGAGTCGGGGACAATTAGGAACCAATTTGCCTTAACGGAAAAAGCATATTTATGATTGAATATCCACGAAGAAAAGCTGTGATTTTCCTACACTTACCGTAACATATCACAGGATGGTTGAGTCAGGGGGGGGGCCAACCCCCATAAACCCCCGGTGGATATCGAAAAATGGCAAATGGGGGTTTAATTTTTGGGGTTTATGGGGTTTATGGGGGAACTTAATCAGTTAAATTTTGCTGTATTATGACTTTTTTTGGCTTTTGGAATGGTACCATTTTTGTTGAGATTTTCGACCCTTTCGAAATGGTACCATTTTTGTTAACATTCAACCCTTTTCTGAAATGGTACCATTTTTGTTGCGTATTTTCGAACCTTTTCTGAAATGGTACCATTTTTGGCCCTCTTCAAAAGTACCATTTTTCGTTGATGATTTTCGACCCTTTTTGAAATGGTACCATTTTTTGTTGATTTTCGAACCTTTTCTGAAATGGTGCCATTTTGGCCCTTTTCCGAAATGGTACCATTTTTCGTTGATGATTTTCGACCCTTCTGAAATGGTACCATTTTAATTAAGGATTTTTCGCCTTTCTGGAAATGGACAATGGTACCAATTTTGTTGACGATTTTCGACCTCTTTTGAAATGGTACCATTTTTTCGTTGATGATTTTCGACCCTTTTCTGAAATGGTACCATTTTTTGTTGACGATTTGTGACCCTTTTTGAAATAGTACCAATTTTGTTGATGATTTTGACCCTTTTCTGAAATAGTTTTAGGCACTGTTGAACAATTTTCAACCCTTTTCTGAAATGGTACCATTTTTTAGAGATTTTTGGCTTAACTTTTCTTCCTTTCTTTGCTTCTTAGTTTAACACCATCTTTAAATTGAGCAAGGATCGCTAGAATTAAACATTTTCACCAAAATTGAGGCATTTTGTTTGAAATTTTGACATTTGGAAATGGTACCTGGAAAATTAAACCCCATAAACCCCCAAGTGGATATCGAAAAAGGCAAATGGGGTTAAATTTTTTTAAATGTCGTTTTTTTAAACATCCCCCAGCGTTACTATATAGCGGGCCAAATTAATCCCAACGGCAATTTTGACCAGTCCATAAACCCTTTTCACTAATTATGTATTTAGAGACAGGCAATCAGAGGACCCCAGCCCTTGAAAAAAAAACAGGTTTCCCCCTTTTATTGAGGGGAATAAAGGCCCCAACCATTTAAAGGGAAGGGAAGCGGCCCGCCCAATAAGAAGAATAAGAGGAACCCCCTTTGGGATTTTTAGTAAATCAAAAACCCCACCCTTTAAAAAGGAAAGGCATCCCCGCCCATTGATAAGAATGACTGATGGCCCTATCCATTGAAGGTACTAAACTCTAAAATTTTTTTCCTTTTATTTTTCCCAATGAGGGCCCATCACATTCCTCAAATGGGGGAGCCGCCTGTAGTTCCCCAATTTGGGGGTTAGCGGGAGATACATCTTTCCCAGAGGATGGACCTGCTTTATTAATGAGTAAATGGCCCCTTTTGATCCCCTTCATTTCTAATTTACAAAATGGGAGAATGGGGGCCCGTTGGGGTAAAAAAGGCCCTTTCCGTGATGTATTGAAAAAAAACAAAACACCCCCGCCCATTAGAAGAATACTGAGGGATTACAGAAAATTTCCCCAGTAAAAAAGGAAAATCGACAGGGGGTTGAGGGACTGGTCGAGAGGCCGTTGGGACTTAATTTGGTGCTCTCATATTTGTAAAAATTTTAAAACTTTGGGAACCCAACATTTTCCGGGATGTTTCAAGATGGTGTTTTTGTTTTTAAAATTGTTTTTAAAATTTTTGGGGGAAAAAAAGTTCGAGTATTTGAATAAAAAAAAATTTTCATTTTTTAATTTTGTTTTGGGGGTTTTAGCCTGAATTTTTTTTTTGTTTTTAATTTTTTTTATTTTAAAAAAATTTTAAAAATTTTTTAAAACAAAATTAAAAAATTAAAAAAATTTTTTTTAAATTTTTTAAAATTTTTTTTTGTTTTTCTTTTTTTTTCAGTTTTTTGTTTTTTAAAAAAAAAAAGTTAAATCATTATTTTAATTTTAATTAAAAAAAATTTTCATGAAATTTCAAGACCATTAAGAAAGGGGATGGGCGGAGGGGGTTTTCAAATTTATGTTGTCATACCACGATCCTTTCTGGTCGGACTTTTTTCTTGACCTTGTTTGGGGGAAAAATTTTTTCTTTGGGTTTGAATTTTTGAATAAAAAAGGATTTTCAGATCATTTTAATTTTCCATCACGATTCCGTGATATATAAGTTTGGAAAATGTTTAAACGAAAAATTTAAAAAAGTTATATATACAGGAATCGAGAGGGAACTTTAAATTTAAATAAACTGAAACACCTTATTTTATTAAATTTTAAACGACAGACCAACTGAAGGGGCGAACCCGCTATTGACAAAGGCCGGCCAGACCGGGACCAATTTGGATGCTACAAAATTTGGGGAGGGCCTCTACGCTCCCCCGTCCCCGTGTACTGAAAAGTAAGCTCAGTTCTTGACATTGCTAATTGCTGTGTATATTGTATAAATGTATATTGTATTTCAAGCATAATAATAGCAGACAGTAGATTATCGTATAATATATTCAGTGCATTGCATTTTTCCTAACAATAAATTAATTCTAATTCAATTATTTATAGATTTAGCTAAGATAAGAGCTTAGTGATATGAATATAAAGGTATGTCAGTTGTATGTTCTAACCAATAAACTTCTCAGAATGTATGACTATGATGAATGATATATTCATTGAAATATCACAAGAACACGACGTTTTAATTGTTACAATTGAAGATGTTCGTAACAACTCTACTCGTCATATTTCTGATTAAAATGGTCTAAGGAAACGGCTGCAAAACAAAGGTTTTATGAGATACTATGCCATTCCAAAGATGACTGTATTTGTTCTACAAAGAAGATATCCAAATCATATTGCTGAACTTGATTCCTAATAGCATTGACTGAGGGGAACCCTCAGTCATAAGATTCAAATCATAATGATAAAAACCACAATAAACTATGATGTGTTTTAGCACTTTTAATTGCCATCTATTTCATGTACCTTAAAGGACCAATACACTATACTGAAGTTGCCGATTTTATTTTACTACCAGCTTCATTTCATAAAATTATGCAGATTAGTGAAAACCCGAGCTCTCTATCTGCTTTCTACACTGAGTTACAGCGATATTAAGTGTACGTAATTTGATCATGCTGCTACGTCATAAATCACTGATTCGCAGGAAGAGGAATGTATCACGCACTGCGTAATATCATAGTTACATTAGAACGTAGTCGGAAATCATTGTTTGCTTGTCGTGTATTGTTCCACCCTGTTTACTAATATTTTTGAGGGACAATAATTACATAATTTGGAATTGATATTAATTACTAGGGATCAACTAACTAATAAGCTAACAGTATATTTGCATTACTGATTAATATGATATATCAAATCAGGGAAGTGAGCAACTGAGCACATTAGCTTTATGAATAGCACCGTACAGATAGGAAATTAACTCCTACTGCTCTAGTGTTTTACTGGCTCCACTTCAAAAATCCGTTCAGAACTCAGTTTCCTAGAGTATGAACTAGAGTATGAACACTGTAGGTACTGGTCTGGAGTCCATAGAATCCACTTAGATTCATTCATCAGAATGGTCAATGGACATGTCAAGTTCATCGTCATTGGACTATTGAACTTATGATTTCGAATGTCCCTCATTGGATTTGATCATTAACTGTTAGTTTCAATCCTATCAGATGGTTTTATGATTGCGTACTTGGACCCATCAGAAATTTTAGATTATAGGACTTATGATGTTCATCGGACCACAATTACCATAATCACATCATTAGCTGAATTTTCTTAGCCAAGTTAGATTTGCCCAGAACATACATTTGTTTAAGAAGTTAAAAAGTTAGAAACATATTGATATTGCAATGAATATTGTCAATAAATCAATTAAGCATTGTCAACCCATTACTATACTTAATCGGACCAAATTTTTGGGAATTTGGGGTGTCAGATGGTCACAATTGGACAATACCATCTATGATCAACGGATGTTTCGACCGACGACTCCTGGAAGTGACTTAAAGATCAATATTTAATGATACCTTCAATATAAAAGACAAGATTTGCTAATTTTACCGCTTTTAATATGTATGATCCAGAAGCATTTGCTTCATCATTTTTCAAAGATTTTACCAAATTAGATAATTAGCACAATAATAGAAACCAGTTGATATCATCCATAGTCACCAATTTGAGTAAACAATGCACCCCTGAACCAAACAAAACAACACAAAACACATCATTATACAGTGTTTATACAGCTCAGAGGCGTAGCAGCACTAATTGTAATCGATATCAGTGATTTATGACGTATCATAGCGGAATACAGAGTTACACTTTACACGCTTGTATCTCAGAAATTAGATCACGTAGCGAGATCGGAATTTCACTAAAGTGTGTGTAATAAATTGCTGCGTAATATTGGATGATTAATCATTTAATTTTTTAAACTCGATTCTATAGTGTATTGGTCCTTTAACAGTGCTGGATACTCTCAAAATTACAAAATGAAATGATATAAAATAAATTATATGAAATAAATTATTTTGAATGAATGCATCAACACTGTTCACAACACTCAATTGGTAGTATAGTAAAGTATAGAAATTATGGTATAGGACCATCACAGTTCAGTTCATTAGTAAACATGAATTATCTTCGACCTTCCACCTCTTACTGGATCTAATAACGTGTTGAACTCTAAAGCAAACTTCTAGAGATGCAAACTTCTCTTCTATACAATTTTTTGGTGCAAATACTGTGTACTAAGTTATCATATATCGTATGGCTACTTTTAGACATATACTTAATCTTATATATAATTTCGTAAGAGCACGTGAATAATGTCTGTTTGTGCGGGCGCACAGTTTAAATTTGAGCTTGCCAAGAAAATATCAACTTATCAAGAGAAACGAACGGGGGGAAATGTGCTTATTGGTGCCGTTGTCATGGTTACTGGAAACTGCACGTGCAGGTTATGATCAGTTGTATGCGAGTGGTTTCTGATACGTTGCTAACTGCGGCGTCGTGGTTTTTGTTAATTTTACGTCTTCTACATTTAAAATAGAAGATCTGAAGATAGAGAATGGGTATGGCTGGCATCGGGGAGGACATAGGCGATAGAATTCCCTTCATAAATCAGTGGCAAAAGTAAAAGTAAAGTAAAGTAAAGTAAGTATAATGGTATTAAACCATCTCTAATCGCATACCCAATTGATCAATATCAAATATTAACAATTATTTAGCACCATTTCACTCCGGTGCCCATTCCATAGCAACATTAATAAAAAGCACTTTTACAGTAAATAAATAAGAAGAAGAAGTTATTCAATGTGATAAAATTAAATTCAACTTCCACAATGACAAAATATCAAAATTGATAAAAACACTGAAAAGCCAGTAAAAATAGTTAGTCAAATAAACATGGTCAAATAATACCAAAAGGTAGAATAAATAGAAAAATATACAACTTTATTTATCAAGTATAAATATTGATACCTTTCTTCTTGGCTACAAAAGGATTATTTCTTAAGAATTCATTGAACTTTAATTTGTTACTTAAATAGTTAACGCCTTCAATTTTATCAAGCACAACTGATGATATATATCAGAAATTACTAGGAGAGTGCATTTCAGTACTGTTCTTATAATGATGGTTGGTCAATTTATTAAATCGATGCTGAGTTGATTATTAAAATGGTTTCAACTAAATAATGTTAATCGAGCAAGTGTTGAAAGAAATTAAGATCAAGGCAAAATCAATTTGACCAAATAATTGGGCATAGCATATATTATTTGCAATTTGGGAATCTTGGCGTAAATCAATGCGTAATTCAAAGTTCAGTATACATGCACGGTTCTCATTTTGCAATTCAATTAACTTCGTCATACAATTGCAATTAGACAAAACTGGCCTTCATGGGTCAGTGACAAACGAATCATTGTAAATTTTGCTCCTTCATAAACTTTTTAATATTTCAAAATTTGCAAGTGACGAAATTTAAGCTGGCGTGAATGAAGTCTGAGTGGGCTTTGCATTAAATGTATTCATTCTTCGATGCGGTAAAAATAGAAAAATTGTCTTCATAATTTCAATTGCAATGTTGGAATACTGCGAGGGAGGCGGGGCGTAGCCCCGCCGAGTGAGCTACGTTTTAGCAGGTCCAACGGGCCTGCTAGTATAATATAATATAATGATTTAACTCTAAAGTACCTCGATCTCGATTCATTTTATAAAAATTACCTGATAGAAAGGAGAAAAAAGATGACATTTTGAATTATATTATATTATATATATTATATTATATTATTATTAACCTAAGGCGCCCGTAATGTTCGTCGGTTGATCGAATGGAATCGGTCAATCGATGAACTCCATTTGAATGAATAATGTGTTTTACTGGTCCCTAATGACTTGAATCATGTTTAAATGAGCAATATTTATTAATTTCGCTACTAGCTCAAAGATTTTCTATTTAAAACACATCAGTCAATCAAATGAAGTTGATCGATTGACCAATTCCATTCGATCGACCAATGAATGTTACGGGCGCCTAAGACTTTAACATTAAGCAAGAGAAAAAATAAATTCTAGTTTCAGTGCTGTAAAACATTGTAATTAAATTGAATTGAAGTTGATGAAAAGAATGTATGGCAAGGAATTGTATCCATTATCCAATTGTGTTGTCAAAAAACTTTATCTTACCTTATCAGAAGCTTATTTTATCCTAATTTTACAGACTCTTTAATTTTTGCAATTTTTTCTTAAGCACCTCTATTATATGGTTTTCAGTGAATATGTTTGTTTTAGAAGAATCAAATATACTGTAAGGTGCATGTATAGTTCAATGGTCGATGGAATGGGATTGGTTAATCAATCAACTTCATTTGATTGACTGATGTGTTTTACACAGAAAATCTTTGAGCTTGTAGGGGAATAATTATACCATTGCTTATTAAAACACGATTTTAGTCATTTGGGATCATTAAAACACATCAGTCGTTCAAATGTAGTTGATTGATTAATTCTCTTGATTGACCAATAAACTATATATTTTGTTTTAAGAGGGTCCTACAGTTTATTTTTCATAATTGATTTCCAATTTAGCATAAGAAGATTAGATAAATCTCAATAGATATTACAATTTTATCAAGTGAATGTTATGCCTATGTGTAGAAGTTCGATAGTACTTGTACTATTCATAGGTGCAGATAATAGATTTTTGCAGTTCCCAGGAAATTTCTTGCAGTTTGGTTTCATTGAAGCTCACTCGGCGGCGCTTCGCGCCACCTTGTTCGCAAAAACTAGCAGCAGGTTAATAGGTTGGGCATAATCGACAGGGCAGGAGTCTTGGGGCGCAGCCCCCAGAAGCCAGAGGTTCCAAAAATTTAGAAATTTAGATATTTCTGCAAGAGAAAACTTTCATTGTTCAGTTAACATCTAAAAATCATATTGGTGCTGAACTAAAGGCGGGGGTCTGGGGGCGCAGCCCCCAGGAGCCAGAGGTTCCGAACATGAATCAATTGATTGGAACCATAATTTCTACAACAAAACCAAAGACCCCAGAAATACCTACAAAAGCAGATTTTCTTGTGAAGATGAAGAAACAAACTGCAGTTTGGACTATAACTTTATTGAAAGGCTTGTCTTGAATGCTATGGCAGTCAAACAAACTGCAAATTTCTCGATTAGATGTAATATCCATGAAATTTGCTCAGCAATCTGGGAAACTTTGCAGTTTGCTCAGGGAATTTGCAGTTCCCGTCAGGACCTCCAGTCACCATATCTGCAGTGGTGGTACTATTCTGATTTAATAATAATAATAATAATATATGCACCTTAATTCCTATACTGTAAATTCATTGTAAATTCCCATAGGTAAGGGGTTTTTTTTCAATTTTTGTTCAATCTTTTAAAATGCATCCATATGAGGCATTGGAATTTGTATATGCTTATATAATGAGATTGAGGTAGTCATGTCTAAGCAGAGTCGATTCTTTGCTCAGCTGGGTGATAGCACTGATGATAGTTCATCATCTGATAATGAGGCAGAAGTCCAAGTCACCAAACAGCCTGCTGCAAGGTGTGTACTTCAGGCAAACTGAATTCTTTATAAAGAAATTTCATTTTTATATTTTTTTGTTTTTTCTGCTAGTATGTGTTCTTACAGGTGAAATATGGACAACTAACCTAAAGATCTGGTTTTTATATCACTATACTTGACTCTTTGTGTTTCACTCGACTACAGTGTAATACTCGACTACAGTGTAATACTTGCATATCACTATACTTGGCATAATAGAAATTGGCAGATTGTACCTATTTTCTACAGCCTATAAAATTGTTTCTTTGGTGTGTGATGCCAAATGGACCAATCAGATGGTTGTATCTGATATTGCCAACATCAGATACAACAGTTTGATTGGTCTAATTGGTATCACACACAAAAGACTCACATGATAAGCTGTGCTGTTTAACATGACAATTGATTGATATCTCCAATTCAGGCAGTTCTCATCCCTCTTGGAGGATTCAGATGAGGAAAAAGGGTAGTGAAGTTCCAAAGACAAGAGGTTTTCAGAAATTAATGAAACCATAAAAGCGATAAGGAATCATAAGAAAATAAAAGACATTGCCAAGGTTCAGGAAGGTAAGAAATACACCTCAAACCTATAGATATGAAATTGAAAATAAAATTTTTGTTTCCTTCTGAAAATTTTGTGTTTCATTCTCTATACTACTAAATCATTTGAGAATTCCGATGACTTTAAAATGACTTCCAATGACGCTTTCTGTGTTTCGCCAACATCACTGAACGTATTTTCAGGTTTTACAAGCCTGTGTCAGATCTACTCCAAGTCTCAGAATGTTATTGCTAAGAATGGGTGTCCACGAGCCTTCATCAGATGTATTGCTGATCTAGAGACTTATATCAAAGAGGTAAGTTACATACTCCCAATTCTCTACATTCGTCATTTTTCTGCAATATTATTGTCATCAAATTGCAAAGTAATTTCGAAACAGCGTCAGTACTCAGTGCTTGAAGTGCCCACTAGGTCTCCGTTTAGTTGTTTGTTAGAAATACAGATAGATTTAATTCAACTTTACTCTCAGTTTTGGGAAGACAAAGATGGCAGAGGAAAACTCAATAAGATTAATTCGAAGGTGAGCCGTGAGTAAATGATATTAGATCTGATAATTATTGGTAATACTTATAGTGTGCTCGGAAAAGATTGACAGTGCAATGTTCTGAAGAAAAGAGGCAATCCATTCATCCATCTTTTTCAAATATAATTGTATCTTAGTATTTATTTGCTTATTCAATGAACCGCATCGTTTCAGGCTCTGGCTGCTCTCAGGCAAAACGTCAGAAAATATAACAAGGATTTTGTCACTGAAATCGAGGCATATCAGAAGGTTTGTTTTAAGTTCAATGTATCATTGTTACATCAAATGACTATATGAAGTAAGAGTCGCCAATTTAACGTTTTTTTTGTAACAACTGTTAACTGTACCACCAATACAAAATGTACAATACAAACTCACAATGTATACCAGGATCCAGACAGTTACGAAGTGATAGAAGAAGACGAAGAGGAGGAAGGTTTGACTTTAAAAATTTTTTCTAGGAAAATAGGTTTGGATATTGAGCCTAGCCTGAACTAACACTGTTATGTGGTGACCAGCATACTTCATAGCCACCTTCGGCTGATCTGACTTAATAGTTAATCTGCAGGCAAGCCTTGACTTGCATTGCAGACACAAGTGTTAGTGGACCACACCTGCGTGTTTCAGAACTGGTGTTCTGATCTCTGCCCATTCGAGTGGACCTGATATCAGGCCATCTCCGGAGTTCGCGCCTAGTTAGCCCAGTGTAAGGTCGCTCAGCACGACCTGCCGACCTTGACGTTTTTCTGCGCCTGTCACTAAGTTTTATTAGTACACAACACACGGAATGATCAAGACCATCAATGTGATTCATTTTATATATCTAGCTCATGGGACAGAGGATTTGGCTAACTCCTTCTGACAGACCCGTCACTGTAGGACATTTTATGGTCTTCTGATTCGTGTCATCTGAAGGAAGGATGGGGCCATTTGGAGGAAGGTTAGGGTCTTCTGGTTCGTGTAGTCTTGAGAAAGGGCAGAGTCATCTTCAGGAATCTGGAAGAAGGGTGAGTCTTCTGGTTCGTGTCATCTGGAGGAAGGGTGAGTCTTCTGGTTCGTGTCGTCTGGAGGAAGGGTGGAGTCTTCTGATTCGTTTCATCTGGAAGAAGGGTGGAGTCTTCTGGTTCGTTTCATCTGGAAGAAGGTGGAGTCTTCTGGTTCTTGTCAACTGGAGAAAGGGTGGAGTCTCCTGGTTCGTGTCGTCTGGAGGAAGGGTGGGGCCTTCTGGTCCATGTCATCTTGCAGAGTCATTTTCAGGAATTTGGAAGAGGGGTGGTCTTTTGGTTCGTGTAGTCTGAATAAAGGGTGAGGTTTTTTGGTTCATGAGGCTATCAATGTGGTTCATTTACAACAGCATGTTAGCATGTATATCTAACTCATGGGACAGAGGATTTAGCTAAATCCTTCTGACAGACTTTTTGATAAAGAAAATCAGCATGAACAGAGCATTGAACTCAAATACCTACAAAGTAGCCCAGTTAGCTAGCTGCAGCCCATAATGCGAAGGATGCCACTACAAGCTACTCCGACGTGAGTGATATTATAAAGGCAGTTGATCGAAAAAGTGACATACATACGACGACGACCAATTTCAGCACACCACCTATTTCAGATTTAACAGTACGCGTAAAAGGTAGTATACACACGCCCCACAAAACACGATCTCTGCTAACCTATTCTCAATGCCTTTTGCAAAACAAAAACGTGATTGGAACAGGAAATAATATATGGGCGACAATAAGTATTCCTGCAGAGTTATAAACGTGATCATGACCGAATGTTCATTATGGCTATGCGATGATGACACACCTGCTACACTTACTGAATCCAAGTTTGCGTATTTCGGGCACAGACATTAATGGCAATTAATGGTCACCAAACAACCTGCTGCAAGGTGTGTACTTCAGGCAAACTGAATTCTTTATAAAGAAATTTCATTTTTATATTTTTTTGTTTTTTCTGCTAGTATGTGTTCTTACAGGTGAAATATGGACAACTAACCCAAAGATCTGGTTTTTATATCACTATACTTGACTCTTTGTGTTTCACTCGACTACAGTGTAATACTCGACTACAGTGTAATACTTGCATATCACTATACTTGGCATAATAGAAATTGGCAGATTGTACCTATTTTCTACAGCCTATAAAATTGTTTCTTTGGTGTGTGATGCCAAATGGACCAATCAGATGGTTGTATCTGATATTGCCAACATCAGATACAACAGTTTGATTGGTCTAATTGGTATCACACACAAATGAGATCACATGATAAGCTGTGCTGTTTAACATGACAATTGATTGATATCTCCAATTCAGGCAGTTCTCATCCCTCTTGGAGGATTCAGATGAGGAAAAGAGGGTAGTGAGAAGTTCCAAAGACAAGAGGTTTTCAGAAATTAATGAAACCATAAAAGCGATAAGGAATCATAAGAAAATAAAAGACATTGCCAAGGTTCAGGAAGGTAAGAAATACACCTCAAACCTATAGATATGAAATTGAAAATAAAATTTTTGTTTCCTTCTGAAAATTTTGTGTTTCATTCTCTATACTACTAAATCATTTGAGAATTCCGATGACTTTAAAATGACTTCCAATGACGCTTTCTGTGTTTCGCCAACATCACTGAACGTATTTTCAGGTTTTACAAGCCTGTGTCAGATCTACTCCAAGTCTCAGAATGTTATTGCTAAGAATGGGTGTCCACGAGCCTTCATCAGATGTATTGCTGATCTAGAGACTTATATCAAAGAGGTAAGTTACATACTCAATTCTCTACATTCGTCATTTTCTGCAATATTATTGTCATCAAATTGCAAAAGTAATTTCGAAACAGCGTCAGTACTCAGTGCTTGAAGTGCCCACTAGGTCTCCGTTTAGTTGTTTGTTAGAAATACAGATAGATTTAATTCAACTTTACTCTCAGTTTTGGGAAGACAAAGATGGCAGAGGAAAACTCAATAAGATTAATTCGAAGGTGAGCCGTGAGTAAATGATATTAGATCTGATAATTATTGGTAATACTTATAGTGTGCTCGGAAAAAGATTGACAGTGCAATGTTCTGAAGAAAAGAGGCAATCCATTCATCCATCTTTTTCAAATATAATTGTATCTTAGTATTTATTTGCTTATTCAATGAACGCATCGTTTCAGGCTCTGGCTGCTCTCAGGCAAAACGTCAGAAAATATAACAAGGATTTTGTCACTGAAATCGAGGCATATCAGAAGGTTTGTTTTAAGTTCAATGTATCATTGTTACATCAAATGACTATATGAAGTAAGAGTCGCCAATTTAACGTTTTTGTAACAACTGTTAACTGTACCACCAATACAAAATGTACAATACAAACTCACAATGTATACCAGGATCCAGACAGTTACGAGGAAGTGATAGAAGAAGACGAAGAGGAGGAAGGTTTGACTTTAAAAATTTTTTTTCTAGGAAAATAGGTTTGGATATTGAGCCTAGCCTGAACTAACACTGTTATGTGGTGACCAGCATACTTCATAGCCACCTTCGGCTGATCTCCGACTTAATAGTTAATCTGCAGGCAAGCCTTGACTTGCATTGCAGACACAAGTGTTAGTGGACCACACCTGCGTGTTTCAGAACTGGTGTTCTGATCTCTGCCCATTCGAGTGGACCTGATATCAGGCCATCTCCGGAGTTCGCGCCTAGTTAGCCCAGTGTAAGGTCGCTCAGCACGACCTGCCGACCTTGACGTTTTCTGCGCCTGTCACTAAGTTTTATTAGTACACAACACACGGAATGATCAAGACCATCAATGTGATTCATTTTATATATCTAGCTCATGGGACAGAGGATTTGGCTAACTCCTTCTGACAGACCCGTCACTGTAGGGACATTTTATGGTCTTCTGATTCGTGTCATCTGAAGGAAGGATGGGGCCATTTGGAGGAAGGTTAGGGTCTTCTGGTTCGTGTAGTCTTGAGAAAGGGCAGAGTCATCTTCAGGAATCTGGAAGAAGGGTGGAGTCTTCTGGTTCGTGTCATCTGGAGGAAGGGTGGAGTCTTCTGGTTCGTGTCGTCTGGAGGAAGGGTGGAGTCTTCTGATTCGTTTCATCTGGAAGAAGGGTGGAGTCTTCTGGTTCGTTTCATCTGGAAGAAGGGTGGAGTCTTCTGGTTCTTGTCAACTGGAGAAAGGGTGGAGTCTCCTGGTTCGTGTCGTCTGGAGGAAGGGTGGGGCCTTCTGGTCCATGTCATCTTGCAGAGTCATTTTCAGGAATTTGGAAGAGGGGTGGTCTTTTGGTTCGTGTAGTCTGAATAAAGGGTGAGGTTTTTTGGTTCGCCAGGCTATCAATGTGGTTCATTTTACAACAGCATGTTAGCATGTATATCTAACTCATGGGACAGAGGATTTAGCTAAATCCTTCTGACAGACTTTTTGATAAAGAAAATCAGCATGAACAGAGGGGAGGGGGTAAGGCAAACTTTGGCAAACTATGGCAAACTTTGGCAAACACTTTTTTTGGCAAACTCCAAAAAAAGTGGAAGCATTTGCCAAAGTTTGCCAAAGTTTGCCAAAAATGAAACACCTTTTTAGCCACTTTGGCAACACTTTAGGTACCCATAATATGCTTTTCAAAGATGCTGAATCGATTCCCAAGGTCCGTTTCACATTTTGACGTTATCCAGAAGCTGTAACAGAGACTACATCCACATTGAATAGAGTAGAAGGCTACAGTAACAAATAGTATATTTCATTACCTCATAATTTAAGTTTTATGCATTCAAGTACTAAGTAGTCCGATCAAACTGTTGTATGAAGCCCTAAAACCGAAGCATCCACACTACATAAGTCTGATACTGCAGCATAAAATCAATATTAAAGGCCCCACCGTGACCATTGGGCAGTTTCCATGGATTCATGCAACATAACCCGACATGTTGAGAATGCTAATTTCCTAGTGAAGGTTGGGTGGAGCCGAGTGGAGGCTGTGTAGCAATGTGGAGTTTTATTGGAGGCTCTGAGGAGCCTAGTGAAGGCTGAGTGGATCCCAGTGGGGGCTTTGTAGAGCCTAGTAGAAGCTGTGTTGAGCCTAGTGAAGGCTGCGCGGAGCCTAGTGAAGGCTGAGCGGAGCCTAGTAGAAGCTGTGTGGGAGCCTAGTGGTCCTGGTTCAACTCGGCCTCATCCTCCACTAGGCTCCACTCAGCCTTCACAAGTAGTTGAGGCTGCTTGGAGCCCAGTGGAGGTTGAGAGGAGGCTGTGTAGAGCCTGATGGAGGCTGTCTGGAGCCTAGTGGAGGCTTTGCAGAGCCCTTAGGCTCCACTAGGCTCCATAATCGTAGAGTGGTCGGAGGCTGAATGGAGCCTCCATTCAGCCTCCGACCACTATGATTATGGAGCCTAGTGGAGGCTTTGCAGAGCCATTAGGCTCCACTAGGCTCCATTCAGCCTCCGACCACTCTACGATAGGCTCCACCCAGCCTTCACTAGTAGTGGAGGCCGTGTGGAGGTTGAGTTGAGGTTGAGTGGAGCCTAGAAGAGGCTGATTGGAGCCTGATTGGAGGGTGTGTGGAGCCTAGTGGAGGCTGGTTGGGGCCTAGTGGAGGCTGTGTGGAGCCTAGTGGAGGCTGACTGGAGTATATTGGAGGTTGTGTAGAGCCTAATGGAGGCTGTGTGAGTGTGTGAAGCCTATTGGAAGCTTTGTAGAGACTAGTGGTCCACTAGACTACACTCAGACTATGCTCCACTCAGCCTCCACGAGGCTCCATTCAGCCTCTACTGGGCTCCACACAGCCTCCATTGCGCAGTTGTCGTTTTCAGCATCTGAAGGCCGTAGAGACTAGTGGTCCACTAGGCTCCACTCAGCCTCCAAGAGGCTCCATTCAGCCTCTACTAGGCTCCAAACACTCTCCACTAGGCTCCACTCAGTCTTCACTTTATAGTAGTGGAGGCTGTGTGGAGCCCAGTGGAGGCTGAGTGGAGCCTAGTAGAGGCTGAGTGGAGCATAGTGGAGGCTGTCTGGAGACTGGCGGAAACTAGTGGAGGCTGTGTGGAGCCTCTTGGAGGCTGAGTGGAGCCTAGTGGAGATTGTGTGGAGGCTGTGTGGAGCCTAGAGGCGGCTGTGTGGAGCCTATTGGAGTCTCTGTGGAGCCTATTGGAGGCTGTCTGGAGCCTAGTGGAGGCTGTCTGGAGTCTAGTGGAGGCTGTGTGGAGCCTAGTGGAGGCGGAGTGGAGCCAAGTGGAGGCTAGTGGAGACTGTGTGGAGGCTGTGTGGAGCCTAGAGGCGGCTGTGTGGAGCCTATTGGAGTCTCTGTGGAGCCTATTGGAGGCTGTCTGGAGCCTAGTGGAGGCTGTCTGGAGTCTAGTGGTGGCTGTGTGGAGCCTAGTGGAGGCTGTGTGGAGCCTAGAAGCGGCTCTGTGGCTCCTATTGGAGGCTGTGTGGAGCCTATTGGAGGCTGTCTGGAGCCTAGTGGAGGCTGTCTGGAGTCTAGTGGAGGCTGTGTGGAGCCTAGTGGAGGCTGTTTGGAGCCTAGTGGAGGCTGTCTGGAGGCTAGTGGAGGCTGTCTGGAGCCTAGTAGAGGCTGAGTGGAGCATAGTGGAGGCTGTCTGGAGACTGGCGGAGACTAGTGGAGGCTGTGTGGAGCCTCTTGGAGGCTGAGTTGAGGCTGTGTGGAGCCTAGTGGAGATTGTGTGGAGGCTGTGTGGAGACTAGTGTAGGCTGTGTGGAGCCTAGTGGAGGCTGTGTGGAGCCTAGTGGACTAGTGGAGGCTGTCTGGAGTCTAGTTAGGGCTGTGTGGAGCATAGTGGAGGCGGAGTGGCGCCTAGTGGAGGCTGAGTGGAGCCTAGTGAAGGCTGAGTGGAAGCTGAGTGGAGCCTTGTGGAGCCTAGTGGAGGCTGTCTGGAGTCTAGTGGAGGCTGTGTGGAGCCTAGAGGAGGCGGAGTGGAGCCAAGTGGAGGCTAGTGGAGACTGTGTGGAGGCTGTGTGGAGGCTGTGTGGAGCCTAAAGGCGGCTGTGTGGAGCCTATTGGAGTCTCTGTGGAGCCTATTGGAGGCTGTCTGGAGCCTAGTGGAGGCTGTCTGGAGTCTAGTGGAGGCTGTCTGGAGCCTAGTGGAGGCTGTCTGGAGTCTAGTGGTGGCTGTGTGGAGCCTAGTGGAGGCTGTGTGGAGCCTAGAAGCGGCTCTGTGGCTCCTATTGGAGGCTGTGTGGAGCCTAGTGGAGGCTGTCTGGAGCCTAGTGGAGGCTGTCTGGAGTCTAGTGGAGGCTGTGTGGAGCCTAGTTGAGGCTGTGTGGAGGCTAGAGGCGGCTGGGTGGAGCCTATTGGAGGCTGTTTGGAGCCTAGTGGAGGCTGTCTGGAGGCTAGTGGAGGCTGTCTGGAGTCTAGTGGAGGCTGTGTGGAGCATAGTGGAGGCGGAGTGGCGCCTAGTGGTGGCTGAGTGGAGCCTGGTGAAGGCTGAGTGGAAGCTGAGTGGAGCCTAGTGGAGGCCGAGTTGAGCCTAGTGGAGGCTGGTTGGAGCCTGGTGGAGGCTGGGTGGAGCCTAGTGGTGGCTGTGTGGAGCCGAGTGAAGGCTGAGTGGTGCCCAGTGGCGGCTGAGTGGTGCCTAGTGGAGGATAGTTGGAGCTATCTGAAAGTTTGAATCTATAAATTGTTTTTCAAATTACTAAATAGGTAAGTGCACATTTTATCAGATTCAGCTCCAGTGAGCCTCCGTATAGAAGCCACTAGCCTCCATTAGGCTCCATATTAAAGCTTTAGCCTCTACGAAAATGTTATGTTTCAGTGGAGGCTAATGGAGGATTATTCTTCAGTGGAGGCTAAATCAAAATTTTAGCCTCAATAGAGGTTGAGTGGAGGCTAATGGAAGCTAGTGGGCGCTTTTTAGCCACAACAGCGGAGGCTTTTTTTCGAAAATTAGACTATTGCAACCATGAGCCTCAATGGAGGCTCATGGGCAAGCCCTGAAATTACCCTACACTCAGCCTCCGGACCCATGGATACTAATGCAGGCTAATTTTGGTCATGTTCCTGTGGTACCATTTGCCGAAGACACGTTATCTGATGAACTGGTTAAAGATAAGTAGATAGTAGATACATGTTTCCATGCCTGGGAATTATAAACATCTCTTTTCTCGAACGAAAAGGCTCTCGTAATTTATAACCCTGGTCCTTCAGCCTAAGGATACCTTTTTGTAAACAGTATGGTGCTTAAAGAGGGAAGGTCCAGGCGTAAAGCCTCGAAGGAGAAGGTCTGAATGAAAATTAAGCATTGGATATCGATTTAGGCTCCTTTGAAAGTTTGAAACCATTATGCACACGTCCTATTTGCACTGTGGACAAGAAATCGTGAAATTACAAAATTTTTGGGTTATTTTGGCAAACTTTGGCAAATTTTGGCAAACTTTGGCAAACTATGGCAAACTTTGGCAAACACTTTTTTTGGCAAACTCCAAAAAAAGTGGAAGCGTTTGCCAAAGTTTGCCAAAGTTTGCCTTACCCCCCCCCCCAACAGAGCATTGAACTCAAATACCTACAAAGTAGCCCAGTTAGCTAGCTGCAGCCCATAATGCGAAGGATGCCACTACACCAAGCTACTCTGACGCGAGTGATATTATAAAGGAGCAGTTGATCGAAAAAGTGACATACATACGACGACGACCAATTTCAGCACACCACCTATTTCAGATTTAACAGTACGCGTAAAGGTAGTATACACACAACCCCCACAAAACACGATCTCTGCTAACCTATTCTCAATGCCTTTTTGTAAAACAAAAACGCGATTGGGAACAGGAAATAATATATGGGCGACAATAAGTATTCCTGCAGAGTTATAAACGTGATCATGACCGAATGTTCATTATGGCTATGCGATGATGACACACCTGCTACACTTACTGAATCCAAGTTTGCGTATTTCGGGCACAGACATTAATGGCAATTAATGGTACAGACAATCTTTATTATATGAAAGTTTCTGGTACAGACATAACTTAATGGCAATTTTGAACACAATTTTCCTAAGCCCGCATAGGTGTGTGTACGCGCGCGGCGCTTCCCTACGGGGGAAGCGCGCCGCGCAACGCAGACAGGGATATACGTGTTTAGCAAAACACAATTGTGCGTACGGCATAATTTGTAGAGGAATCCGGTAAAGTTCTCGATAATTTTGGGCTTGAACATCTGCTGCGGTCACACTTTTATTTCGACTTCGTGTACGGCGCTGTGACGTTATTGTATAGAGACATGATTTTTGATGCGCGGCTTAGCGGGTTTTTGCGACGCGCGCGCGTGAGGCCAGGACTGTTCGAATTATTGTGAAATCTCGTTCATCAGACGCTGGAATTCTGACTTCAGCAGGTTTGGGGTGCTTTACTGCTTTGAGATCCAAGTTATATGCTAATATTTGTTGATAAATAAATACTGTCAGCATTAGCCCGTAATTTCACTTACTTATAATGTCTTGCATGATCGGAAATTTGTTTGGAAAGATAGGAATGCGTTGTTTCAATTCCAATGTCCTATACCCCTTATAACCTTTCAGAAGCATCGGAAGATGAAGGCGACGCCCCTGGCCCTGCACAAGCAACCGCTCCCAAAGTCCACAAGAGATCGCACACATCGGTGAGTGTTCAGTGTGTTTGCTAATGAGGTTAGCATTGAGGGGATTTCTGAAGAAACGTTCCGAAAACTTCATCTTACCAAGGCAATATTTCATTCATGTACCTGACCTCTGCCAACAAATTCTCAATCTCATTCATATTAAGGGGATTAAGGGCATATTCTCATAGGAACCTGAAATTGTCTTGGCATTGGCCATTCAAAGCTTACTGTAAACTCGAGCAATGATTAGTCAATGGTTATGACGTACTATAATAATGACGAGGAGGCCAACTTAAATCCCCCAGTCGCAACTAAAACCCCCCAGTCGCGTGGTTTGGATGACGACGAAGACTTCTCTGACGACGACAGTGACGACATGTGGGACGACAGTGAGGACGAGAGTTCGTCAGATGACGAGGTGCCCGCCATCGGGTACACCGCCGCCTACTTCCTCAAGAGGTATGCGGATTTTCGAACCCAACTGTGAAATCTTGGTATTATTTTAGTAATATTTTGTGGCGTTTTTACTGAATTTAGCACCATGTACTGTTTTATATTTTACTTGCTAGGAATTTGAATAGAATTGTGTTTAAGTCTGCAACTATTTACTCTAAGCCTCATCTCAGAAAAGACAGCGATAAGAAGGATAAGCCTGACCGGAAGAAGAAAGCCCCCCGACAACAAGCCGCTAAGCCTGCCGCTGAGGATGAGGGATGGACCACTGTCAGTGGCACTGACAAAGTCGCTAAGGTATGCTGTCTCCTTCCCTGTAGTGAATGCCGCGTTAAGGTCGCTGTCTCGCTGCAAAGATAACTTCCCCAATGAAACATACAACACCCCCTTAAATAGGAAGAGTGCGTCCTGTAAACCCATGATCTCCGCAGGAGAAGCCGTTGTTTGAGGACGATGCAGAGATCACTGTGGAGTTGGTGAATCAGAAGATAGCTGAACTATCCTCTATCCGAGGCAGGAGGGGTGCCAACAGGCAGAAGAACATCGCTACCTTCGAGCTGCTATCTGGAGTGTGTGTAGCTGAGAATCTAGGTAAGGGGAAACTGGGAGTGCTGTGTGGTGTGCTTTGGGGAAGAATGTCGGAAATTGGGAAGCAATAGCAATGTACGGAGCCCCTCAGCTTCGATTCCTTGTTTAAAACGTCGTATCCGCTGAGAGCACCTGATTAGGCATATAGCAGTCACCATTAGACATGAGTTATCATGAATTAGAAGTAATAACACATCGCATTTCAGGTGTTCCAGTCCTGGCTAAGTGCATGTACTACACCTGTCTGGCAATATTCGACTACAACCCGAACATGGCAGTGTGCATGAAACCAGAGGTGGGTACCTTCTTTAAGTGGGTCATGTGAGTCACGTGAGTCGTGAGTGTGTGTTTTTTTTTCAAAAAAGCCACAAGAGCTTTGAAGCAAATAACTAACTACATTCATACATTCTTAAGAGATTTTTTACATCTTAAGAGGTTTATACATTCTCGCGATCAAGACGTGAGCTGATTATCATATATGTGTATTTGCAGGCCCAACGGGCCTGCTAGTCTTATTATATTATAATTTCGTTTCTCTTGATATTTTCTTGGCAAGCTCAAATTTAAACTGTGCGCCCGCACAGACATTATTCACGTGCTCTTACGAAATTATATATAAGACTAGCAGGCCCGTTGGGCCTGCAAATACACAGCTCACTCGGCGCTGCTACGCAGCACCTCGTTCGCAAATTTTAAACACCACAATTCAAATTGATTGAATATTTTTTAACGCATCAATGAATATTAAATTCCAGTCATATCAAAAGTAACGGAACAACGTACTCAATACAGCATTAAACAGAAATGAACGCGCGCGCAGTTAATCTGCACGTGCATTTCCTCCATTGCGCGCGCGTTGCCTTGGTGCGTGACGTACAGAGAACATACAGAAAATGCAACTTTATAAGTAAGATATCACCTCTATATATTCTGGTGGAAGCAGGGATGGAGCACAATGTAATCTGTATCCCCAGTCTGGGGATCAAAATAAAGATAACACAGACTTGTGGTCCATTTTATGATTTTGTTTTGTTATATTTCATATCTTTTGCTGTCGTGTTTGATGTGTCAGAGTTTATTTCTTGAGTTTTAAGTTAGGGTTTTAAGATTGGTATTATTTGTTGCCTCAGGGTTGTTTTGATGATTGTGATCAATCAATAAGCAAATTGGTAATTGATGAGGGCCAGGGAAGCCCGGAAGCGCGCGGCGCGTACACACACCTATGCAGGGAAGCGAGCGGCGCGTACAGTGTGTACACACACCTATACGGGCTTAGGAACCAACCAGGGTGGTCTATAGTGCTTGCCGCGCGCCGCCGCGCACTCTGTGCGCGAAACCAGGGCACTGGTTAGGACAACGTAACTCCATGATCTTAAAAAAGTAAGGGAATGCTAGATCTCTTGCATGCTGCAATTTCTTTTGATGGCTAATTCTTGATGAAAGGGATTTGGTTTTAAGATCTCTGATCTCGCATTTTTAAAGTTATTTAAAAGTTTTTTTAGAGACAAATGATTTGAACGTTTTTTGAATATATTTGTTTGCTCTTCCCATTGTTTGATGACATTATCGTGCACTTTGATGGCTCGTAGGATGTTACCCTACCCTCGCGCGCGCGGCGCTACGTTCCACATTTGGACGTCACTTTGCGCCTTCCGCGAGGGTAGGGGGAAATACAACATCGTGTGCAGCAGAAAGTGCTGCACAATCTGATTGGTCGAGCGCGTACTACGTCATTATCATAAGCTA